>CM045553.1:18723977-19296845 GCA_024721245.1 Mitragyna speciosa
GGAGGTCGACAGTGAAATTGAGGGGTACTCTAGTGGTTGTTGAGGGATAGTGGCGGTGGCTTTGTTTCGTGGGGGAAAATGGGGCTGAGGAGGTTGCGAACTTGGCTGAATAGCTATGAATTTAGTGGTGATTGTTATATGGGAGATGAGTGACTTGATGGTGGTTTGTGGTGATTCGGGCAGTGGGGAGATTGATGGTTGAACAGTGATTAGCTATAATTAGAGTGTGTGATAATGGAGGTTTGGCAGTGGTGTGGGCTATGGAGACTGATTTGTTGATTTTTTGTGCATGCGTGATTGATTATGTGTGTGCATGCCTAATATATGTGTGCCCGTAGGTGATTGTTTATCTGCTGGTGTTGATTTGGTGGTGTTTTGTTGTTTGAGGGCTGTTTGTTGTGGTGGTGTAATGAGAATTAGGGGTGGTTTCCGGTTGCTACTTATTTGTGTGTTGGTTCTGGGATAGTGGTAGTTGTATTATGGAAATTGAGAGGCTGTTAATTGATGAAATGGTGGCTTCGGTAGTTCTGTCAGCTTTGGAAGTGGATGTTGATGGTGCTGTGGATGATGAATTGGAATTGGAATTGGGTCTGATTTTGTAGGAATTGGGACTGTAGTGATGGTTGCATAGGTGGTCTCTGGTGATGGCAGAGTAGCTTTAGGTGTAAGGTAATACGATAGGTAACGCAGCAGAAAAATAAAATTTATTACCTTAACCATGGATCTCTTTGACATATCTATATGATTAACAAGGGGGTTTGCATGAAGATTACCTTAAGCACAGAAGATTTCTATGCTTCTAAGCAAAGATCCTTCGAAGAAGATGTTAGATCTACTACGAAAAAGCCTTCCAAGCGTAGAGCCTCTAACGATATCCACACGAACAACTTCTTTGGGAACCTTGTAGGCTTGCTTGCTTTAACTTTTGAGTGCTAGCTCCCTTGAATTATTTAAGAACACAAGAAGAAGAAAACCTAACAATTAGCAGAGAGAGAGAGAGACGCCTAGAGAGAGAGAAAGTGGCGTGCCTCTTTCTTCAATTTTTCTCTCACTAGTTTTTCTTTTTGTGTTGCAATAATAATTCAAGAGTCAAAGCATGAACCTGTTTATAGAGGAAGTATTCTAGTTTTTTAGGAAATAAAACTAATTGGAAACCAAGAAGGTTTAGGTAACTTACTTTAAGCTAATCCTTCTCCTTTAGGAAATCTATTTCATAAGGAAACCAATTAGTTACTTTATTTCTTTTAGGAAACAAATTTCCTGCAAGACTTAGAATATTTATAAATAAGTTCTTTAAGTTAATTTATCTCATAAATTAACCCCATAAGTATCTCATACTTATCTTAATTACATTTTAACCCAAAGATTTTGTTCTTTATATGTGTGACCCATTAGATTCCATTCACGTTGGCAATAACTATAAATTATAACTCATTAATTGAGCTAGATAAATTAAACACTTTTAATTTATCATTAATTCACTAATTAATCAATTCATACTTATAGATCATGAGTGGTGTCTAGCAATGCGTCATGACAACCCAAGTGAATAGGAAAGTCATATAGTAGACCATACCCATCAATGACAATGTTACCGTGTAATTAATATCCTTTCACCACACTATATCCCAATTAGTCTAAAAGTATAGTGCATACTTTTAAATGACTAATTTATATTTTCTTGTTCCAGAAATATAACCCTCCATGATGTATAATACTGAAACTATTTCCAAGTTATACTATCACTTCTGCAGAAGATTTATGAGTTAATATTTCCAACAAGTGGCCATAAAGGGATATACTCTCCTATTAAGGAGTGGTGAATCCTATATTGATTACTCACTATCTTTCCATGCTTCAAACTATACCCAATCTCTAACCTATGGGCTACCCTTTTACGGGCACCAAGGAATAGAGTCAAAGTATAGCAATCCACACTCAAGATACTATGGTAATCTCAAGTCAAAGGATCACTTACACGATTGCCATTAAGACTTCAACCATTGGCACTATAGTTGAAACTCTTAGCGAATTAATCCAATGAACTTATTCTCAAACAAGCATCCACATACCAGCTCAAGTGTCACGCACACCATAGTCAATGAGATCAACTACTACTTACCATAAGTAGAGGCAAAGTATGTGCTAGTCTATCCGCATTAATGATGTCCAATCTCATTAATACTACGACTAGGGATATTTAAGAATATGACTTTTATGTATTAGAGTCTCATAATTGTAACCCTTACAATCTCTAATACACAGTCAATATTTTAGGGACTTTATAAATCAAACAAGTAACATGGAAATACAAGTATAGATGATAAAGAAAAATACCACATGGATAAATATAACATAAATAAGTGTAAATACAAAACACCTTAAACCATCTTGGTTTTAGGGCATACACTAACATTAGGGAGTTTGGTGAAAGAGCTGGTGTTTGTTGCTTTGAGAGATTGGTGGTTGCTTGGTGGTGTTGAGAGGCTGTGGAGGTAGCAAGGGGTTGGATTTTGATGGTTGTTTTGTCTTTGCAGGTTAGCAAGTGGTGATGGTGGTGAAAGAATGCTGATGGTGGTTCGTGGGGGTATGGTGGGCAGGCGATTGTGAGTGGCGATGGTAAGTTGCTAGAGGTCACGGATGGGTGGCTATAGCAGTTGAAGACCTTATGGTCTCACATCATCTTAGTTTTGATGATTAACAAACTAATGATAATGTTTACTAATGTTTAATTGAGTTATCTTTGCAGTAAAATCATTAGGAATCAAAAGAAGATGAAAAATGCAAAGAAAAACTCATTTGGACAACCATGTGGACGCATTAGAAGAGATGCGGACGTCGGGACAACTAGAAGGGCTCAAAATGAGTTGGATAGAGACCATACGAATGACCATCCGGATGAGCATTCGGATGACCATCCGGATGAGGTAACGGCTAGTTTTTCAGAAGACTGTTTTTGACCGTTTGAGTGATTTTTAACCCCTTTTCTCACCCCTATATATATATATAATTGATAAAGGACTTTTTGCCTACATTGATTAAAAGTGATTTTAGAGTGATTTTAAGAGGAAATGCTCCAGTGTGTGTGTTCTTGTAAGTCTTTATGAGGTAAGTGTATTGGGATTGGTTAGTGTTCTTCATACTTTGGGTGGTAGCATTCAAGTGTAGCAATGAGAGGGTTCATTGGATATTGTAAAACTCTTTAGCTCAACTTATAAAGCTTAGTGTGAGCAAAGAGGAAGTCTTTGGCTCAACTAGAGCTAAGAGAGTGTGAGTAAAGAGTGATCCCTTCTTGTACATGTTGGTTTGCTTCACCAACTTGAGAAGAAGCACTTAGTGGATTCAAACTCCAAGTGGTTGTACTTGGGAGTAGATGTAGGTATCGAGTTTGGTACCAAACCACTATAAAAATCTTGGTGTGCTTTCTTTATCTCTTTTACTTGATTTGTTATTTATTTGTGAACTTGTTTTGCTATATCTTTATCATTATTATTGCAAGTTCATTTATTGTTATATTGGTTGCATTAATTTTTGGGGCTAACAATTGGTATCAGAGCTTGGTCTCCCTTTAAATAGCTTAGCTGCTAGGGAGTAAAGCTGGCAACCAATCATGCTATGTTTATAGAGGGGCAACCGTTAGATAGACCTCCAATGCTTGATAATGTAAATTATATTAGATGGAGGGAGCACATGAAAGTATTTTTACAATCATTAGATATTGAATTATGGCATGTAGTTGATGAAGGTCCTTTTGAGGCCACTATTTTTGATAAAGAACTAGGATTGTTTAGACATAAAACTAGGAATGAGCTTAGTGCTCAAGATAGGATAAATCTTTCTTTAAATGCCAAAGCTACTAACGTTTTGTATAGTGCTTTGTGTAATGATGATTTTAGTAGGATACTACGATGCAAGATTGATAAGTAATAAATTTACCTATTTTAATATAGTATTTTATATATGATTTTATTATGTTTTTTGTATGTTTTTGATATTTTTCATATTAAAATGGCTCAATTTCATTACTTTCCATCAAATAAAGGATTGCTCTAAAATTAGAAATTTTAGTCCGGAAATTAGGGTATTGAGGTAGAATTATTATTTTGAGCAAATTAATGCCCAAATTTATTTGATTTTGCAGGGAAATGATTGCTAAATACATTTTGGATCAATTGGAGCACAAGGACTATCAACATCAAAGTTTATTCAAGATGTACCATTTTATCACTTAAACTTGGCAATTTTCGAAAAATATTTTCTTCATCAAATCCTACCAAGAAAATTATGGTTTAAACGGTGGAAAAAGGTCTCAAGGGCATGGAAGGAATAACCAAACATTAAAAAGGGCAAAATGATAAAAGAGAGTAATCCACGGGTTATGATTTGCGGGTTGCCACTCGCGGATTGCACCCGCGGATTTGTGCAACTTGCACAATTTCGACTCTTGCAACTTGCAGCTTGTTCACACCACTTTTCCAGATAAATCTAACATCCAACTGCATTCTCTCTGCCCTAGAAGATAACACAAAGCTCAAGGAAGACCTTTGAGCAAAAAGGAATCAAATTTCATCATGAAATCGTCCACTTGGACAAGGACTTGAGTTAGGGTTTTTTCCTTTAAATAGATGCCTTTGTAGTTCAAGAAAGACATGCTTAGTTCTATGTTTGATAAAGCTAGAACTATAGTTTGGTAGGAGGAGCACTCCTTGTGAATACTTAAAGTAGATTTTCTTTCTTAGTTTTGTAGTAGACAAAATCATATTCTTGTAACAAGACTTTGGAAAAACTACTTTGTATTCAACATGTTTGATGAAATACAAGGACAAGTTTTGGAGCCAAATTCATCCACCAAATGAGCAACCCTAACCTTATTTCTTTTAGTTTCATTCATGCATGTTATTTACATTCATTTATGTGCTAAATATTATCTTTAACATGATGAACTAAGTTGATTTTAACTAGGTTTAGGATGAAACTATGACATGAAATAATTTATGGCCTATTTATTCTTGTTTGTTCATTTACTTGGTCTTTAACACTTGTTGTTGAGTAGCTACCAACTCCAAGTCATCTAGTTGTTATTTGACAAAGAGATTTGCACTTAATAATGGAAAGAGTAAATGGAACTTATGTTGAATCTCTCGAGAGTAGTGATTCACATAAGTGGATTAAGGTTTAAAGCCACAATTCATGAGTTCAATGAACTAATGCATGTTAGACTTTACCACGAGAGTAGGAAAGCTCATGTATTAGTAGTCTTCCATTCATAGAGAGATCTAGTTTGGAGTAAAAATGGAATTGAATCCTAAACATGGATAAAAATCATTATGGCCATAAGCTAACTTTCATATTTGATTGATTCTGAAGCCTAGTCAACTTTGTTTAATTAGCTTCTTCATTGTTTGTCTACTTGAATTTGATTTTCCTACCATTTTCTCCACCACCAAAGTTTGATTATCTAGATAATAAAGCAAGTTAGTAGCTTTGGTAGTTGCTAGTTCACACTTCCTTGTGGGATCGACCCAAATACTCGTCACAACTACAATTGACTCGTGCACTTACGGAACGAGTATTAGGTTATAAATTTTATTACTTGTTTGTGTGAATTGTGCCTTATTTTGATAGTAACCTAAACTCACAATCAAAGACGGCATAGGAGATTTGGAAAAAATTGAAAGAGGTGCATGAAGACGAGGATGATACAAATGCACAAATCAAGGAAGTTAAAGAAAAAAAAGACAAAATTTCAATAACCTTTGATTGGGAGGTTTATGTACTATCAAAATTAAGAAAATTCACACAAACAAGTAATAAATTTTATAACCTAATACCCCTTTCCGCAAGTGTACTAGTCAATTGTAGTAGGGGAAGTATTAAGGTCAATCCCACGAGGAAACAAAACTTAGCAAGTACCAAAGCTACTAACTTGCTCTATTATCTAAACAAATTGTCAAACATGTGGTGTGCAATGCTAAGAAAATTTGTATACTTGAAGTAAAACAAATGAAGAAATTCACAAATACAAGTAAAAGGGTTTAGAATCCACTAATTGCTACTAATATGATTAAATGAATTAACACCTTGTTATGTTAATCTTGTTAGTGTATGCCCTAAAACCAAGTTGGTTTTTGGGATTTTTATTACGCTTATTTCATGTTATACTTATATATGTGGCATTTTCTTTGTCATTTAATACTTGTTATTAATATTACTAGTTTATTTGATAAAGTCCATAGAATATTAACTGTGTATAAGAGATTGTAAGAGTTACAATGATGAGACTCTTATTACACATTAAGTTATATTCTTAAACATCCCTAGTCGTAGTATTAATGAGATTGGACATCATTAATATGGGAAGACTAGCACATACTTTGCCTCTACTTATGGTAAGTAGTAGTTGATCTCGTCAACTATGGCGTGTGACACCTAAGCTGGTATGTGGATGCTTGTTAGAGAACAAGTTCATTGGATTGATCCGCCGAGAGTTACTATTCATAGTGCTAATGAATTATACTCTTAATGGCAATGGTGTAAGTGATCCTTAGACTTGAGATTACCACGGTATCTTGAGTGTGGATTGCTATGCTTTGACTCTATTGCTCGGTGCTCGTAAAAGAGTAGCCCATACGGTAGAGATTGGGTATAGTATGAAGCATGGAAGGATAGTGAGTAATCAATATAGAATTCACCACTCCTTATTATAGGAGAGTATATCCCGGATTGGCCACTTGTTGAAATATGACTTAAAGAATCTTTTGCGCAAAAGTGAAAGTATGACTTGAAAGAGTTTCAAGGTTATACTTTTATGAAAGTTGTATTTCGGGAACAAGAAATCATTAACTAGTCATTTAAAGAGTGCGCACTACACTCTTAGACTAATTGGGATATAGTGTGGTGAAAGGATATTAATTACACGGTAACATTGTCATTGATAGGTGTAGTCTACCATACGACTTTCCTATTCACTTGGGTGGTCATGATGCATTGCTAGACGCCACTCATGATCTATAAGTGCAAATTAATTAATTAGGGAATTAATGATAAATTAAAGTGTTAATTTATCTGGCTCTTAATTAATTAATTAAAGAGTTATAATTTGTACTTATTGCCAACGTGAATGGAACCTAATGGGTCACACACAATAAGAACATGGTCTTTGGGTTAAATTGTTATTAAGATAAGTATATGATACTTATGGGGTTAATTTATGTGATAAATTAACTTAAAGGACTTAATTATAAATATTCTAAGTCTTGATGGAAATTAGTTTCCTAAAAGGAATTAAGAAGCTATTTGGTTTCCTTTTGGAATTGGTTTCCTAAAGGAATAGGATTAGCTTAAGGTAAGCTTCCTAAACCTTCTTGGTTTCCAATTGCTCTTGTTTCCTTAAAGACTAGGATACTACATCTATAAATAAGTCCATGCCTTGACTCTTGGAAGATTGATGAAACATAACACAAAATTTAGAGAGAGAAAATTTGAGAGCTTGGTGGCGTTTTTCTCTCCAAGCAAAAACGCCACACCTCCTTCCCTAATTGTTAGGGTTTCAACTTCTTTCTTCTTCTTGTGTTCTTCATGAATCATTCAAGGGAGCTAGCACTCAAAAGGCAAGGCAAGCAAGCCCAAAGGTTCCTAAAGATCATGTTCGTGTGGATACCGTTGGAGGCTCGACACTTGGAGGGCTTTTCATGGTAGATCAACACCTTCATCGAATAGGATCTTGCCCTTTGAAGCATAGAAACCTTCTATGCTTGAGGTATTTGTGCTAAACACCCATTTAATCGTATAGATTACATCAAAGAGATCCATGGCTAAGGTAATAAATTTTTAAATTTTCCGCTGCGTTACTCCCCTTATTACCTTACAAATCTTGTCTTGCTTAGTATTGCAACTCCATATAAAATCAAGACTTGTTTTCACAATGACTTGACTAGAGTTCAACTATGTTCATGATGAACTCTTGTGAAATGCATGAATTGTGGTATTAAACAACCTCAATCCACCTACCTATACCGCTATTTGCATATGTGTACAACATAGGCTTCATCTACCATTTTCCAATGTTATAAGCATTTCTTAATGTCAAATAACATCTAAATGATTTGCAATAGTTGATCAAGCTACTACAAATGTTAAACCTTGATAGATGAACAAGCAAATACAAGTTATAGCCGGTATAATAACATTTAAGTCATATAATTAGCTTCATCTAACCCTAAGACATGTATTTAGTTAAACATAGGTTGTATGAATAACATATAATAGAAACAACTCATAAACAAGCATGAAATTAAAGAGCTAAGGTAAGAAATGCTCATTTGTTGGTAGAACATGGCTCCAAAGCTTCATTCTCATTGATATGAATTGATACACATGAATTCTCCAAGAGTTTTCTTACAAGTAATGAAAATTCTTCTAAACTACAAAGAAAACTACTACTATATGCTACTTGGGAGTGCTTCTCCCTTCAAGACTTCTTTAAATGTCTTGCAAGAGCTCCCTATTTATAGACAAATTCACCCTAATCACCTCACCAACTTGCATGGCAAATTGCATGAAAAGTTGTCTTGAAATCACAAAAAGGTTTCCCTTGAATTTTGCAATGTTTTCTTGGATAGTGTAGGTGCAAGGAATCTTTAAAAAGTCATCAAAAGGGGTTGGAAGATAAGCTGTGTCACGTTCGAAATAGATAAGGTTAGGTACTAGTTCGTCGTTGACTATCGCACCCAAAAAGGCGATCCGGTCCAATGACCCTTTTTGAAAATATTGATTTTTGGGAAAAACTGTACCTGTGTAAAAAAAATCGAGTTTTTAGTAAACAATGTGATTTTTGAAAAAATGGTATTTTGAAAGAAGATAAGGTCAGAATTAAAAATGCGACAGTTTTGGCCAATTAATTTTGAAAAGGGTTTTATTTTACAAAAATAGAGTCGCCACTTGGTATGGTGTTAGGGTGTACCAAGTCACCCGAAAAATCGTTTAAACAAACAAAAACAAAATTTTTAGAAATGTTTTAAAACCTTTTTTCGACTTCAGTCTACGAAAAAACTAGAGAAAAAGGTTCGGGAGTCACATTCGAAGAAAGGGAAGGCAAAAGCTTGCGCCTAAGGCACCCTTTCTACCTAGCCGAGGCTAGTTGCGAGGTTTAATCAAAATTTCCTAAATTAACCCCTTAATTCTATCGCGCTTTGGATGTATCTATATGAATGCAAATCCTAAATCTAAGTGAGGGTATCGAGAGGGTCGAGATGTTCCGTCGAGACTTGGTCGGGATTTATTGCATTAATTGCGAAACTTGAGCCGAGACCTCAAGGGAGTTACGAGTGTCTATGCAAAAATAAAATGCAAAAAGAAAAGAAAAGAAAATATAGAGAATAAGTGGTCGAAGAAAGTGGGGATGCATCATAATGGGTACGGGGCATAATAACTCGTGATTGATATCTTTCTACTCACGGAGGGGGGAACGGCCTGTCAATCCACCGCTTCCCACATGAGTAGACAACTATTTCTAGTCGGATCACACAAATGTCCTAAAAGTCTAAGTGAAAATGCAACCTAAATGTCATACGCTGTCAAATTCTTAAAAAATAGATAATAATGATGATTATACATACGTAAAAAATTATGCAAATGATGAAAAACTAAAAAGGGAATAGTGTGTGAAATGATGTAATATGTACATGAGTGCACCTAGTGCTAAAGTGACCTAAGGCTCTAGTGTTGGACTAGCCTGTTCTAGGAATGCCCCGCTAGCGTTGGGCTAGCGGGAAAACGAGAAAAACCACAACCAGCATTGGACTAGTATGGTGACGGAATAATAAAAACTGGTAAAACATGAATCAAGGCAATAAAGCATGAATCGAAAGCAAATAAACACATAAAGACATATAAGAGCACATAAAAGCACATAACACGTAATCATGCTTTTCTAGATGCAAAAATCTTAATTGAAAGCGGTAAAATAAATAAACAACTAGCACACAGAAGCACACAAGCCCTAAGTATTACATCGGGAAAATTAGCTACAATTTTAGGGGGTAAGCAAAATAACCTATCTATTACACTTGCTATCTAAATACACGAATATTTGTAAAAAAATATGAAATATAATCTAATTATTACATCGGCTAGTTAAATACAAAATATAGGCCAAAAATAAAGGAAATTATGATCTAAATATTACATTTTTGCCAAATAATAAAAATCAAAACTAAACAACATGAAGCAAATAAATATGCAAAAAAATGTATAAAATAAAAAATGCATAAAGAAAATGTATAAAAATATCACATTGGAGCACATAAAAAGAAATTAATGAGACATAGGGGTACCTTTTTGAAGATCTGATACAAATACTAATCAAAATGAGCAAACGAGTCAAGGTACCTCGTTGTAGACAAATAAAACCTTAAATACATAAGTATTGACAAATTGAGATAAAAATAAATTCTAGCAACTAAGGGGGGCAAACATGTAAAGCATAACAACTAAGGTGACTAAAAATGAATTTCTATAAAGCTTAAGGGGTAAAATTGGGAATTCAAACTAATAAAGGGATAAAAAATTAAAGATTCAAGCAAGCCTAGGGTCGTAATTGTAAATTCTAGTAAATGTAAGGGGGCAAAATAATAAATTTTAGCAACTAATGGGGCCTAAATTGAATTTCCAACCATTTAAAAGGGTAAATTGAAATTTCTGGCAATAGATATGAACAATAATGCGAACAAATAGGGGCCAATTAATAAGGGTTAGGACCAAGAGGGGTTAATTATGCAAGAATTAAGGATCGATTACTAATGGCAAAACTAGTAAATTCTAGAATAGTGAATAGAGAAAGATAAATCGCTAAAGTAAAATAAATTAATGAACCAAATGAACTTGATTAATGAACACAAGTAGTTAACTCAATTAGTTATTAAAGCTAAATTAAACCCAAAATAAGAAACTAATAAAAAATTAACTAAACTAACAAATGCAAAAAATGAAAACAAAATGTTAGGCCCACCCCCAATTCCATCATTCTCATTCGGCTAATCATCACTGCACCACGTCAAATTCCTATAGAATCCATCACCCACAAATTGTAATTGAAACCAAAGACTTCCCCTGCCAGATTCTTTTTTTTTTTTAAACGAAAGCATGCAACAGCAACAGAAAGCTGTCAAACCCAAATTAAAGCCTCAAATCGTCTTCTTCAACCTAAGTTCCCTTTGTTCTCTGATCTGTTCTCCCTTTTCTCTGTTCTGTTTTCTTTTCTTTTTGTTTCTTTTCTCTTTTTTTCTTTCTTTCTCTCACTTGTCTCAATTCTCTCTACCAGTTTCTCTTTCTTTTGATGCCTTTTTCTTCTTTCTCTGTGGCCCTTTTCTCTTCTCCTGTCTTTCTCATTCTTGCTCTCTCATTCTCCTTCTCTCCATCTCACTCTCCCTCTATTTCTTTCTCTCTTCTCCAACCGATTCTTCTTAAACCCAGAAATCCCAACAATCCTCTTAAGTTTATAGTAAAATCAATTGGCATCCGAACCACTGAAACGGACAAAGCAGGGACCCAAGGCTTCACCTATTTTCGGATGAAGAGAAATGGAGGAAGTGGTAATAGGGGGAAGCGAAGATGGTGGATGGCTTGTAGTGGAGGTCGCTACGGTGGTGGTGCTGATTGGTGGGCTATTATGGGTATGATTGAGTAGTGTGGGAGCTTGGAATTGGATGTTTAATTTGCTTCGTTTTCATAGGTTGAGGGAGGGGACTGAGTGTCTGGTGGTAGATTTGACTTTGTTTTCTTCTACTTGCAGGTGATACTTGAAATGGCAAAGAGAAATTGGGGCTGGCTGATGGGCTTCGTGGTGGTCCTAGTGGAGGCATTGCTGTGGGGTTGTGAGTTTCTGTGACTTGTTTTGGTTTGATTGACTAGAGACTGGGGCTGTTGGTTGTGACGGAATAGTGGTCCGACAATGGGAAGAGGGGAGGATCATGGTGGGATTGGGTCTGCTTGATGGAGGCGATGATGATTTTGGGAGGTGAAAGGGGAATTTGGGATTCTAGTGGCTTCGGGTATTGATGGGTGATGTTGGAGTGGAAGATCGGGTTAATCTGGTGATTATGGGTAAATTGAGTGTTGGATTGGGTGATGAATTGGTTATGGTTTTGGCTTCGGTTGTTGCAGATTTTGGGTTTGGCAGGGGAGAGCTTGGTAGTGAAAGGGGCTTGTGGTGTTTTTGTGGTGTTGAACGGTGGAGGAACAAAGCTATGGGCAGTTGATTTGGGTGGATTTTTAGAAATTTGCAGGTTGCTAGTTTGAGTGGAGGCTTGGAACGGTGGAAGAGGGAGGAAGCAAACAATGGAAAAGAGTGGCCATGGAAGATAAGAACTTAGAAAAAGAAAACCCATAGAATTTCCAGAAAAGAAAACACAAACCAAAATCTAAGAACATCTATAAACAAATTTGCTTCACATTAAAATATAATCAAACAAAAAGATTGAAGATAAAGAAGTACCTCTACTTCTTAATGACGAGAATAGTCCTAGCTGAATTGATAATGAATTGTGACCAGGAATAAAAAACGGCAGCTTTAGTGTGTGTATATGAGCATGAGGTAGTGTGCGTGTTTGATCTAGAAAGGTGTACTTTTTAGGGATTTTTTTTATTTTAATGGCGGTATTTATAGAGCCAGTTGTCTTGGTCTCCAAGAATATTACAAAATAACAAAAATGCCACTGGTAATAAAAGTCCTAATTTTATTCTAAAAAAATATTTTTGATACAAAAAGTCAAAATTAATACAAAAATGACAATGAACTCCAAAATTTGCCAAAAAAAATCAAAATAGATTTCAAAATCTAAAAAATAAAGTTTAGAGCTTAAAACTGGCCGAAAACGTGTTCGGGTGTAAAATGACTCGAAAATATAGAGAAAAATAGCTATTGGTCTAAAAAAATTATCAAAAATTAAAAATAAGCTTAAAATCCTAGAAAATACATTTATGACTCAAAAATTAGTGAAAAATGCGCTTAAAATGTAAAATAACGATTTTGCCCTAGATGCATTATTTTACAGAAAAATAGCATTTGTCCCCAAAAAAAATAAAAAAAATTTAGAAACATGCTTAAAAAGTTGAAAATTTAATTTTGGACTTGAAATGAACGAAAATGGTGTTCGGGAGGCAAAATTACCATTTTGCCCCTATATTGGCGAAATATAGGAAAAATACCAATTAAATCTAAAAAAATCAAAAAAATTAAAAAAATACTTAGAAAAAGTAAAATTTATGAATTGAAAACCTCAAAAAAATGAAAAAATATTTACAATTGAAAATTACTGTTTTGCCCTCAAAATTAATGATTTTGTTCCCCTTTTTTTTATTGAAAAATTAGAATTTGACCCCAAAAAATATAAATATGCCTCCAAAGTTTTAAAAATAAATGGTGTGTCAAAATTTGGTGTCTACAAGCTGCAAGTTGGAACCATCACTTTCTGTTCGAAATGCATGATACGCGGATGGCGATGCGCGGCTGGTTGTCCGCGTATTGTGATCCACGTATTGCTCCCGAAGAAGGCAAAATCAGCTTTTCCTCAAAACATATAAGTTATAGCCCTTTGAATTATCTTTCCAAAAGCACAAGAATTAGGTCATTTGAAGTTGAGTTCTGGATGCAAAGATATGGCCAAAATACAGAGACATGGTTGGGAGAGCTTTGTTCTTCAATAATTTGGATTTTTGGTTATGAAGATGTGAGAACTGGATTTTGATGTCTTCATAAGAATTGTAGAGTATCCTCTTGGCATTAAAATTCCACAAGAATAATCTCAATCCAATATTTGTAGCTCTAGTTATTGCCAAAATATAGAAATCTGTCATTGTTACCGACGTCTAGTTTTCTCCAATTCCTCAGTTCCATTGCTTCTTTGCACTTCTCTTTTGCTTGTTATGCCTCTTATGCCCTTGAGACCTTTTTGTGATGTTGATCCTTAATTTCATGGTGAATTTGTTGATGAGAATTTTCCAAAAGTTGAGCAAAACAATCCTCAAAATTTGAATATAAAAGTTATTCTATTGAAATTCCCAAACCAATCATCCTTGAATCCACTAAGAATGGGATAGGCCTTTACTCAAATTGATCCAAATTATGATTGAATGTATAAAACCTGAAAGATTGTACAAAGATTGTGCTTGCTCAAAATATAAATTTTGCTTCAAAACCATAAAAATCGAGTAAAAACCCTAATTTTTGAGAAATTCTTGAAATGGAAGAACAATTATGAAATTGAGCCATTTTTATATTAAAATACTTAAAACATACTAAAAATACACTAAAATATATATATAATACTATGCTAAAATAGGTAAAATTATCACTTATCAAACTCCCCCACACTTGAATCATTGCTTGTCCTCAAGCAATTGGAAAACTAAGAGATCAAAACATGATTCAAGGCTTTGAAACAATGCATGCCTCATTGTCGAATGCGATTCCACAAGATAAAGTAAATAGTCATTATGCAATTCCTTGTCATGTTTCTAAATACTCATTATATCAAGTAAAAGAGATGTAATTATCTCAAGATTAAAATGTAAGGTAATAGCATAGGTAACGCAGCGGAAAAATAAAATTTTATTACCTTAACCATGGATCTCTTTGACATATCTATATGATTAACAAGGGGGTTTGCATGAAGATTACCTTAAGCACAGAAGATTTCTATGCTACTAGGCAAAGATCCTTCGAAGAAGATGTTAGATCTATCACGAAAAAACCCTCCAAGCGTAGAGCCTCTAACGATATCCACACGAACAACTTCTTTGGGAACCTTGTAGGCTTGCTTGCTTTGATTTTTGAGTGCTAGCTCCCTTGAATTATTTAAGAACACAAGAAGAAGAAAAACCTAACCCTTAGGAGAGAGAGAGAGAGACGCCTAGAGAGAGAGAAAGAGGCGTGCCTTTTCTTTCTTCTATTTTCTCTCACTAGTTTCTTTTTGTGTTGCCATAATAATTCAAGAGTCAAAGCATGAACCTATTTATAGAGGAAGTATTCTAGTATTTTAGGAAATAAAGCTAATTGGAAACCAAGAAGGTTTAGGTAACTTACTTTAAGCTAATCCTTCTCCTTTAGGAAATCTATTTCCATAAGGAAACCAATTAGTTACTTTATTTCTTTTAGGAAACTAACTTCCTACAAGACTTAGAATATTTATAAATAAGTTCTTTAAGTTAATTTATCTCATAAATTAACCCCATAAGTATCTCATACTTATCTTAATTACATTTTAACCCAAAGATTTTGTTTTTTATGTGTGTGACCCATTAGGTTCCATTCACGTTGGCAATAAGTATAAATTATAGCTCATTAATTGAGCTAGATAAATTAAACACTTTTAATTTATCATTAATTCACTAATTAATCAATTCATACTTATAGATCATGAGTGGCGTCTAGCAATGCATCATGACCACCCAAGTGAATAGGAAAGTCATATGGTAGACCATACCCTTCAATGACAATGTTACCGTGTAATTAATATCCTTTCACCACACTATATCCCAATTAGTCTAAAAGTATAGTGCATACTGTAATAATGACTAATTTATATTTTCTTGTTCCATAAATATAACTCTCCATGATGTATAACCTTGAAACTACTTCCAAGTTATACTATTACTTCTGCAGAAGATCTATGAGTTAATATTTCCAACAAGTGGCCATAAAGGGATATACTCTCCTAATAAGGAGTAGTGAATCCTATATTGATTACTCACTATCTTTCCATGCTTCAAACTATACCCAATCTCTAACCTATGAGCTACCCTTTTACGGGCACCGAGGAATAGAGTCAAAGTATAGCAATCCACACTCAAGATACTATGGTAATCTCAAGTCAAAGGATCACTTACACCTTAGCCATTAAGAGTTCAACCATTGGCGCTATAGTTGAAACTCTTGGCGGATCAATCCAATGAACTTGTTCTCAAACAAGCATCCACATACCAGCTTAAGTGTCACGCACACCATAGTCAATGAGATCAACTACTACTTACCATAAGTAGAGGCAAAGTATGTGCTAGTCTATCCGCATTAATGATGTCCAATCTCATTAATACTATGACTAGGGATATTTAAGAATATGACTTTATGTATTAGAGTCTCATAATTGTAACCCTTACAATCTCTAATACACAGTCAATATTCTAAGGACTTTATCAATCAAACAAGTAACATGGAAACACAAGTATAGATGATAAAGAAAAATACCATATGGATGAATATAACATAATAAGCGTAACACCTTAAACTATCTTGGTTTTAGAGCATACACTAACATAAAACTTGTTCAATAAAATTCCATTGCCTTACAAAATTTTGCAAGAAAATGATCCTTATGGGCAATCAAAGTACTTCACATGTCTATGATTATTGTCATTTTTTTCACTTGAGGGAGTGTTATTTAGCAAACTAATTACTCAAGATGAGAATGTCTTTTGATGCGAAAACCCACATTGGTCGATGAAGGATATTGGTTACTCAACACCTCAATGTTAAGCAAGTAGCAAAAACCATATTTGAGAAGTAAAATTGCCTTTTTACGCAAAGATCGACATTGGCCAATGAAGATCCCCGGTTACTCAACAATTTACTCACTCAAATTGCTATGCATTACTCATAATTCATGTACCGTTTTACACGAAAGTTGACATTTTTAGATAAATACCCCCGGTTACTAAGCACAAGAACCATTGGAGTAAAAAAAACTACTTCATTCTTTTTTCATTTTTGTAGTGTAAGTATCCCTCATTTCAAGTATTAAACCATAGATTACATGCTTTAACTAATTGACCATACTCATCATTTAACATGTAAAATCCAGTAAAGAAATGAACTTTAAAATCAAACATGTCACATCAAGACATAATTACAATCATTTTACAAGATATACTTTCTTAAAAACAAAACTCCTAATCACATAATAACTATTTCTTCATATATTTGTAGAAAATATTCAATCAAAGTTGCATAAATTGTTTCAAAAAGTAAAGGGATTTAACAAGTTCATGGCATAAAAGCACGGTAATGAGGCAATTTTGGAAAAATTTTGGCCATTTTTTTTATCAAAACAACATTTCATAAATACCCTCATTCTTAACCAATCATAATCCTTATACCTTATCATCATCCTTTTACCTTCCCCCCACACTTAGAATGTCACATTTTCCTCAATGTGTAAAGGAAAAGATAAGAATGAAAAATAGAATAAGAATACTCCCCTTAATTGGTTAAAGATCCAAAAAAAATGTTGTTGTTGTCCCTTGATGTTCCTTGGCCTTTGTGAAGTTTCTTTTGCAATGGTTCACCATGTCTTCAATTGGTCCATTCTGTCTCCACAACCTTATTTCAAAGCTTAGACAAAATCAAAAGCTATGTTAAATCATGTTTTAATGACAAATAAGCTCAAAAAGTAACATGGCATGCTTTGAAGTACTTGATTTCCCCCACACTTAGTTATTGCAATATAGCTCCAAGGGGTGAGAATTTGATACATATGTTATGTGAGCAAATGTAATGTCTTATGATGAAGTGAAACGCAAATGAAACTTGTACTTAAATGCCTCAAATAAAAAATTCATACTTTGATGCAAAAAGTTAAGTTTAAATCAATGAAATAAAACATGCAATGCAATCCATTTGAATGTGTTAAAATGGTGTTTTCATGCCCCATAAAGTTGCCAAATAATCACACAAATCATGCCAAAACATTTGCCAAACAAAACCACTCAAAATCACCAAAGGAGGGCCAAAATTCTATGGATTCGTGGGTCAAGATATGTGGGTCAGACCCGCGGATCAAGCACCCACGATCTGCTCAACCTCCCAGAAGTTGCAGCTGCAGATTTTGTGTATCAGGCTGATTTTTCAGCCACTTTGAGTGCTTATTTCTACCATTTAAACCTCTAGTTTTGGGCAAATAACTTGATGATCATGTAATTTTGTCAACAAAATTTGAATCCATTCATTAAACTCATCCTAAACATCAACACATACAAAATTAGAATTGAACAAAATGGGCTGTCCGAAAATTCTGCAACATTGAATTTCAAGATGAACTTGAAATTCAAAATTTTCTTTTGGATGTTTTTGATCAATCAAACACTTCAAACATGTTTCTAAGGTGAAAAGAAAGTTTTTAACATGATTTTTAGGCATTTAAAATATTAAAATTCAAAATTTAAGACCAAAATCACAAAGAATCAAATTTGATGTTAAACAACCAAATGAATAGTTGTTTTTTCACTAAAAAGCTCAATTTGATTCTTTGCATGTTTTGGACTTCAAAATCACTTTAAACAAGTTTCAAATGATAAAAAAAAGTTTCTCAAATCCAATTTATGCATCAAATGTCCATGGATTACAAAATGAGTATCAGTGTTTTCAATCAAAGTTAACTCATGAATAGTAACCAAGGGAATAGTAACTTGCAATTCAATGCTTCAATTTGGTTTACTTGTTCATTTTAACCACAAAACCACTTTAAACACATTTAAAATGATGAAACTAAGATGTTTAAACCAAATATAGATTCAAAACACACGAGATATGAAAATTTGGCTTTAAATATCCAAGTTTAAACATGAAACTTCATGGATTGCATCAAAATTCGTCCAACTCAAATTTAAACTAAACTAATCAAACAAACTAACTACAAAACACACTTAAAGCATAAATCACACTAAAGCAACTTAAAATACCAAAACATTGGGTTGCCTCCCAACAAGCGCTTCATTTAAAGTCTAGAGCTAGACTTTCCTCCAACTTTCTCTGATGTAATTGGAGTGCCCCACAAAGGATTTAATACACCTTTAGTGCTCAATTGATTGAGGAGGTAAAGATGCATCCTTTGCCTGAAATGAATGTTCCAATGCCCATAATCCATTGTGCAATTGTACTTATGACAAAAGAACACTTTGCAAACATATCATAGCCAAAATTGGCTATGCCTTTCTTTTGTGTTAGCATCCTTTCAATACCAATAAAATTAATGTTACAAGTGAAAGGAATATCATTAAACTCTTCATTATCTACCTTTGAATTTTCAATTTCTTCATCAAGAACAAGTTCGTTATTGAGATTTGTGTATTTAAAAGTAGGAGAAACAACTATTTTATCATTTTTCACATTTTTAACCACCTTTTCACACATATAAGCATTTTCTTCAATTACTTATTCTTGGTCATGTTCAAAAGTAGAACTATCAAGCATTTCTTCACCATCATCACTTTCATGAACAAAAGAAATGTAAGACATGGCTTCCATCCTTGTACTACACATACCTATTTGATCACTAGAATCATGTTTTTCACAAGTTTGAGTACTAATGCTAACATATGAATCAATTTGAATATCACAAGGTTGTACCTTAGCTAATATAGCACATTCATGATTTTCATGGTCACCTCCACATGTAGTACAATAAATAACATTCAAATTAGACTTATAGTCAACATAATGTCTATCATATTTCTCTAGGAAATCATTTGCTAATTGCTTCCAACTAGTAAAATAATTTGATTCATATGATTTTAGCCAATCTTTAGCTTAATGTGCTAGAGTCAATGGAAACAATCTTAATTTTATAGGATTCTTGTTTAGTCCATTGTATCCATCAAAACTAAGAAGATCAATTAAATTCAAAATATTGGCCAAATGAGAATAAGCATATTCATTTGGATTTCCTTGAAATTGGTCATGCTTAACACAACAAATGACTTCCGGATCAAATTCATAATCACTTACACTTGTTTATTGTTCTTGCCTTTGATTTGTAACATATGACATTGAAACTTCTAGCAAGACCTCATCCATATGCATGTTATTGAACATGTCCACCAATTTTTCGATGAAATGCTTGAATCAACTTTAACTTTAAATGCTTCCCTTCACCCTAGATTCAATTAGTACCTACAAAAACACAACACAAGAGATAGCAAAACAAGAAAACAAAAACGTCTGGAGTAATAAAGCTTGTATTTGTCTTGATATTGCCAAGATCTCTTTGATTCCCCTGCAACGGCACAAAAACTTGATTGGGAGGTTTAGGTATTATCAAAATTAAGCAAAATTCACACAAACAAGCAATAAATTTTATAACCTAATATCCCTTTCCGCAAGTGCAGGAGTCAATTGTAGTAGGGGAAGTATTAGGGTCGATCCCACAAGGAAACAAGACTTAGCAAGTACCAAAGCTACTAACTTGCTCTATTATCTAAACAAATTATCAAACATGTGGTGTGCAAGGCTAAGAAAATTCGTATACTTGAAGTAAAACAAATGGAAGAAATTCACAAATACAAGTAAAAGGGTTTAGAATCCACTAATTGCCACTAATATGATTAAATGAATTAACACCTTGCTGTGTTAATCTTGTCTTGCTGAGGATTGCAACTCCATATGAAATCAAGACTTGTTTTCACAATGAATTGACTAGAGTTCAACTATGTTCATGATGAACTCTTGTGAAATGCATGAATTTTGGTATTAAACAACCTCAATCCACCTACCTATACCACTATTTGCATGTGTGTACAACATAGGCTTCATCTACCATTTTCCAATGTTATAAGCATTTCTTAATGTCAAATAACATCTAAATGATTTACAATAGTTGATCAAGCTACTACAAATGTTAAACCTTGATAGATGAACAAGCAAATACAAGTTATAGCAAGTATAATAACATTCAAATCATATAATTAGCTTCATCTAACCCTAAGACATGTATTTAGTTAAACATAGCTTGTATGAATAACATATAATAGAAATAACTCATAAACAAGTAAGAAATTAAAGAGCTAAGGTAAGAAATGCTTATTTGTTGGTAGAACATAGCTCCAAAGCTTCATTATCATTGATATGAATTGATACACATGAATCCTCTAAGAGTTTTTTTACAAGTAATGAAAATTCTTCTAAACTACAAAGAAAACTACTACTATATGCTACTTGGTGTAGATACCAAATTTTGACACACCTTTATAAAAACATGCGTATTACTTTATTTAGGGGGGGTATTTTGATTTTCAGGGGTCAATTATAATTTTTGTGCATATTACGTCTAATTTGTCATATCAGGGGCAAAATGGTAATTTCACCATGTAAATATTATTTTGTTGTATTTTATTTCCTAAATATACAATTTTACTATTTTTATCATTATTTTGTAAAAATTAATGTTTTTTAGGAGTCATTTATTATTTATTTAAAATTTTAGTATTTTTAACTTAATGACACGTTTTTCGATGCATTCTTTTTACGAGAATTTTCCAAGTGAAAAATTTTATATATGCATTTTGTATATTCATAAATTTTCTGCAAAAATCCCATAATTTTTAGAGGTCGTTTAGTATTTATTTAATTTCTGTCTTTTTATTTATTAAGGGCACGTTTCCCGAGAATGCGTTAATCTTAAAATTTTTGAGTGAAAATTATACTATATGTGCTTTATGTGATAATGTATGTTGTGTAAAATTTTAGTGAATGTCATTTATTAATTTTCATAAATTTTATAATTTTGTCATATTTAGGTCACGTTTTCCAATGCATTTTTTTATTATTTTTTAAAAATTTTCTTTATTGGAACTTTGTTGTGTGCATTTTATAAATTTTATGTAAAGAAAATTTTCATAATTTATTTATTTATTTTTAAGACCATTTAGTTGTTTATCGTATTTTTCTAACGTAAAATTAACTTTTAATTTTGTTATACTGAACTTTTCTTTTTTCCTCCTTATAATGATTGTATTTCAGTTTCAATATATAATGTTGTATTTCAGTTTTAATATATAATTTAAAAAGTGTTCAAGTAGTTTTTATTTTATTTTATATTATTTTTATTTTTTCATTTTTCTTTGTTTTCTTCATTTTATTCTTTTTCTTAAAAAAAAAAAAATGAAACAGCAGCAGCTGCTGCTGCTGTTTGCTCCTGCAGATGGAGCCCAACACCATCATTTTTTCCAGCCTATCCCCTATCACCAACTCCACCTTCTCCCCCATTTTACACTCATTTCAACTGATTTGAAGGGATTTTGGTAGATTTTTTTGCTCTCCTCATCTGCACACTCACCCTCTCTTTTACAACTCAATCACACAAAATTCATTTCCTCCCTCACTACACATTTCATCTTCCTTCCCAGACATCCCTTCACGTTCCTCACCACCTGCAATCACACACCCATTTTCACTCATCAGAAACACACACCTCTCCCCCTCACAACACAGACCACCTGCAGACACTACACCCTTCCATACCCTTTTTCCCTCGCCCTCTTTTCCCTCTGCACATCCATCCCACAGACACCAAGCACACACTTCACACCTGCATTTTCCACTTCCACTTGCACAACACAGTCATACACACAGATACACGCTTGCACTCCTGCACTCACAAGCACACGTTCACCCCTGCACAATTCACCTGCACACACTCACAATCTCATTTTCCCTGCACCTTCATCACACACAGACAGACACTCACCATTCTTTCCTCTCCTCACATTCATCAAACAAACACACACAGAACACTCTCTGCTTTCCCTCACACCTGCACTCAGCACCACCTTCACCTCACAACACACAACACCAGTTCACACTTACACACACAATTCACTCCCAGGTTCACCAAGCACACAACCAGACCTGCACTTCACACATTGCACTCACCCACAACATTCAAACACAATTGCACACACACGGCACACACAAAACGATTTCACGCATGACACACACTCATTTGCACGCATTACACACACTGCACACACAATCGGACACACGCACACCCCTGCAACACACAAGCACATACCCACAATCGCAGCACAATCACATTTATACACACAATTGCACAGAATATACACACGGACATACACATCCCTGCACACACAATCGGACACACACACACCCCTGCAAAACACACACACACACACCTGCAAAAAAAAAAAAAAAAAACCAACAACAACCAACAACAACCACAACAACAATCAACATCACCACCTCCACCAGTGGTGCCGGAGGCAGTCGAAATCACCACAAACCACCGCCGGATTCTCCAAAACAGGTAGCACTTCTGGCCTTCTCTTTTCATGTCCTCTTGTTTATCATTCAGTCAATGGAATTGATGCTTAGACAGGGTTAAATGTGACGAATTGTTGGAAAGAATTGAGGGAATTTTGTTTCCTGCCATTTCGTTTGAAGAACCGATTTAAAAATAAAAAAATAAAAAACCAAGAGAGAGCGGATAGAGAAGAAACCGAGAGAGAGAGAGAGAGAGAGAGGGGGGACAGTGAGGCAGAGAGGGAGGAATTAAGGAAATCAGGGGAAGAAGGGAAGAAGAAAGAAAAGAAGAAGGAAAAAGAAAAGAGAGAAATAAAGAAAGAAAGGAGGAAAAACAGAAACGGGAAAGGGAAATCTGGGGAAGAAAGAGAGAAAAGAAAGAAAAGAGAGAAAAAAAAAAGAAGGAAAATCGGTAAAAAAAAAAAAAAAGGTTAAGCAAAACTACGTCGTTTCGGTATGAAACGACGTAGTTTTGATTAGTTGCTTTTACCTATTTATTATTTTAGCAGATTATGTATTTACGTTTTGCCCCCTTAAGTTTTAATTATTTGATTATGCCTGTTAATACTTTTAGTTTACTTCGTTTAAGTCCTTATTTATTTAAGTTAACCCCTAGAATTTGTAGTTCCTTTCAATTATGTCCAGAATAATTGCAATTTGGTTTTAAACTTGCTGGAAATTATATTTTGCCCCTTTAGTTTGCTAGGAATTACAATTTTGTCCTTTAAGTCTTGCTGAAATTACGTTCTTACCCTCCAATATTTCTGGAAATTTCATTTTACTCCCCAAGCTTGCTGGAATTGTATTTTAGCCCTTAGATATTGCTGGAAATTGTAAATTTGGCCCCTCTTGTTGCTGAAACTTGTATTTTTGCCCCCAAACCTTGCTGGAATTTCATTTTTGCCATTATATTTTGCTGGAATTACTTTATTGCCCTCCAATATTGCTGAAATTTATATTTTTGCTCCCCAAATAGCTAGAACTTGAATTTGTGCCTTTAAATGCTGCTGTAAATTATGTCTTAGTTAATGAATTTGCTGAAATTGTATTCTTGGCCTTAAATATTGCTGGAAATTTTTATTTTTTGGCATTATACTTGCTGGGAATTATATTTGGGCCTTTAAATTTGTGGTAAATTATATTATCATCTTAACTATGGTTTGAAATTATAATTTTATCCTTTAGTTTGTTATAAATTACATTTTTTTTACTCTAGAATATTGCCCAAATTTCTCTTTTAATCCAAATCTTATAATATTTTATTTTTGCAAAAAAAATATATATATATTAATTAAAATTAGTTAAGTCCTCAAAGCTTTTAATTATTTCTTTTCACATTTTATTTTTATTTTATTTTTATCAAATCTATAATTAATGTTCTAAGATTGGGTCTTGTTAGTCTAATTAATGTTCAAATTAGTTTCTTTATTTTTCTTTTAGTTATTTTAATAATCATTATTTGGGGTGTTAAAAGTTTAAGTATGTATTATTGTATTTTATCTTCTATTATTTTTATTTCTTTATTTTTGTTGTTTTGCTTTATTTATTTATTTACTTATTTATTTTTACTTAAACAATTTTCATTTTTCTTCCTAAATAATTAATTATTATTATCATTATTTTTCTTTCTCTTATTTTGTTTATTATTGCTATAATTGTTTGAATTATCGTAGTATGTTCATAGTGATCGGTAGGAAATTATTCAATTAGTAGTTCATTTATTTAAATAGTGGTATTTTTGACATGTTTGTTCATTTTAGTAGCAATTTGTACAGGGTTTACGAATGAGAGGTACCTCTATTACCCTTTTATTTTTCTTTATGTGCTCTTACGTGCCCATATGTGTTTTTCTATATGTTTTTTTTATGTGTCTCTTTGTGCATATAATTATTATCCATGTGTGAGTGTTTATTCATTTATGCCATGTTGTTTATGTGAATTTAATTTTTATTATTCAAAGAGATGTAATAGATAGGCAGTATTATATTTAGTAAAATTGTTGTATTTAGATAGTTAATGTAATAGATAGTTTATATGTTATCTATTTAACAAAAATTTTATGTATCTTAGATAGAAGATGTAATAGATAGGTTAGATAGGTTATTTTTTATTTCTAGATTGTAATTAGGCTTTCCCGGTGTAATAGTTAGGGCTTTGTGTGCTATGTGTGCTATGTGCTTATGTGTTTTATTTGCTTTCTTTAGGATTTTGCATCTAGAATATCATGCTTATGTGTTATATGCTCCTATGTGCTATTATGTGCTTTTATGTGGTTATTGCTTCAATATATGTTTTATTCATTTATTTGCTTTATTATATATGTGTGTATCGTCGTCACACTAGTCCAACGCTAGTTGTGATTAATTTCGGTTTCTTCGCTAGTCCAACGCTAGCGGAGAATTTTTAGAAAATAGGCTAGCCCAATGCTAAGCCTTTAGGTCATTTTAGCATTAGGATCATTTTTCGTGTGCATTTCATGATATTTCACACACATTTTTATCTTTTTTAGGCCTTTTCCATTTTGTATGATTTTTATATACTTTATCATTTATTATCTATTTTCAACATCTATCTAATGCATAACATTTAGATTCCGCTACACATAGAATTTTAGGTCATTTGTGTGATTTGACTAGAAATAGTCATCTACTCACGTGGGAAGCGATGGCATACATGTCGTTCCCCCCTCCGCGAGTAGAAACAGTTAGTCACGAGTCCATTTCGTCCCCCGTACCCGTTATGTTGCATTCCTGCTTTCTTTGTTCACTTATTATCTATACTACTATTTTCTTTTTTCTTTTGCATTCCATTTTTGCACCTATACTCGTGACTCCATCGAGGACTAGACTCGGGTTTCGCAATTAATGCGGTAATTCTGACTAAACCTCAATGGAACATTTTGTCCCTTAACGATATTCATTTTAGGATTAGATTTGCATTCATATAGTTGCATCCAAATGCGATAAAATCTTAGGGTTATATTAGGAAAATTTAGACTAAACCTCGCAACTAGTTTCGGCTAGGTTGAAAGGGTGCCTTAGGCGCGAGCCTTTGCCTTCCCTTTCTTCAACTGTGACTCCCGAACCTTTTTCTCTTGTTTTTTCAAAGACCTGGAGTCGTCTAAAAGGGTTTTCTTGTTTTTCCTTATTTTTTCCAAAAATCATTTCCTTAAAAAATCATTCTTAATTTTCTTACCTTTTATAAGATATTTTCGGGTGACTTGGTACACCAAAACTCAATACCAAGTGGCGACTCCTTTTTCACTAAAAAAAACCCTTTTTAGACTCTATTTTCGGGCCCAAAAATCGTTGCATTTTCAAAGTCCCATTTTAGGCCCTTTTTCTTTTATTTTTAAAAATAAAGCGTTTATTTGTCGCGTTTTTATCAAATCATCCTTTACAAAACATTTTCTAAAAATCATTTTTTACAAAAATTTACACTCTTTTTTTCAATAACCATAAAATCACATTTAATTCTCCCTTTTCCTTTTTCCAACACATCTATCACATTATTTTATTTTCTTTCGAAAAATGGGGCGCGACAGCTGGCGACTCCACTGGGGATCACTAGTGAGTCCGAGCACTAGATTTAGTCACTTATTCCTTTTCTAACCCTTTCATTTCATTGCATTTGGATGCTTAGGATTGCATTTTTATTTTCTATGTTTTTAGGTTTTTTCTTTTTGCATCCCGCACACTTCCCGTCTCTCGGCTACTTGTGTGATGTGTGTATGATTTATTTACTTGTTACTGCTTTGTTCGACCGCGCCTGCATTTGGGGAAGAGGTCAATTACCCTTAGAGCCCATGCGTGTTAATATTACATTCCCTCCTCTCATAAGGAGCACTCCATACGTGCATTCGATACTTTTTACCCTTTTTATCTTTTTGGTGGTTGCCACCCACCCATCCCTTTAGGACTAGGATCGATCTGCCTAGACATGCGGCCATCGCATTCGTGCATGTAGCGGTGTCTAAGGGATCACTCGAACCACCGACTTGGGATTCTTGGAATTGACGGACTTATTTGGATCCCTCGGTCTGAAGGTTCGGGAACCGAAGCCTTGTTGAGTCTAGATGCATTAGTAAGCCTAACCTCATGCATCCATGTAGAATAACCTATGATAGAGTCAGCATTACCCTGTCAGGTACACTAAGGCACGATAGGAGGGAACCAACCTCATTTATTTTCTTATTATGCTATTTACTGTTATCTATGTGTATTATTTGTTTTTGCCAATGTGTTATGTGTTATTTGTTGAATGAACTAATGCAATTTCTTTCCTATTTTTTATTGCATTCACAACCACAAAATAAAGAGCCCTGGCATGGTGCTCTCGTAGGAAACCAACCCATTATCGGCATGTTTAAATTTTTGTTTTACCTTTAACTTCTTCGAGAAAGATGGAAACCCAATTTCATAAATTTTTTACAAATTGCATTTTTGTTATAAATACCCAAGAAATTAATCATTGTGAATTTCTTAAAAAAAAATTTAAAAAAAAATTTGATTTTTCGTCTTGTATATGCTTGAATAAAAATTATAGTTTTTAAATCCTTAGTTTGTAAATCCTTTTCAATAATTACTCATTCTTGTTGTATTTGTCAGTTTTATTTGAACCAAATTTTCTTAGAGTCAATAAATGCACGTGAGTGGTCAAATTTTTTGCACAACTTGTGTTTATCCTTTTTCAAAAATTAATGTGTCATTTTTGCTGTATCCCCCGCCCTCCCATCCCACATTACACAAAAAATGATTTTAGCACATATTACATTTGACTTTAATAAACTGACATTTTGACTTGTATATTTCTAAATAAAGTTATGATTTTTATTTTCTTTCAATGCTGTGTCCTGTAGTCTTATAGAGGCTCAAGTTTTCAAGCAAATAAATTTGAATTCAATAATCTTTTGTACAGTTCATGATCCATCTCTCTCCAAGAAATTCCACATTATTTTCTCAAATTTGACATTTTTGCATATTTTAATTTGTTTTAATAAACTGGCATCATGCACAAACCCTAGAGGGAATGCCATTTCGGGAATCCCATGATAGAAAAAGCCACTTTTTGTCTTGGGTACGTAACCCTAAAAGACATGCACATTTATATTTTTGGTAAATCCTGGCGGGTAAGACCCTAGGTAAGGTAATACGAGCAGAATGGAGGCATCTCTTTCAGGCGGATCTGGCTTATCTTCGATTAAAAGGGGGGTCTCACCCTAAAGGATTGCATTTCATGCTAGGCCTACCCTTGGCATAATAAGGGCTCCCCCTAGGACATGCATCCGTTTTTGTTTTTATTTATACTAACTTTGATTTTTTCATTTTTACAGGTCCTCTAACGGAGGCGGTAAAATAAGAAAGACATCTGATACATATCTGGTCTTACATTTGAGTATTTTAAATTATGGTCCAATTCTAAATAAACCGTCACATACTTGAGACCCATAAGGACATCAAAAAACATGAGTGTTCTTTCGAATTATTCGAAAGGTCATGGACGACCGATTTTGTTAGAATTGATAGTGCTTAGGAACTAGATAGGTGAGTTTGGTTAGAATAACCAATGTGATAAATGAAATTGTATGTCATAGCTGGACAATGGAAATAATTTGGATGCTAATAATTGCACTCTTTCTGTAAATTTAGGATTACCTTATTTCTAAAATTTTTCTTAAATGAAGTGTTCAATAAATTGCTTTCTCAAATTTGTTTATGACATTTGATTTCCCCTTTATTTTTGTATTTAGCTTTTGAAAAAATTTTCTTCAAATCTTTTATTATATTGAGCAAATGATTCTTTGATGAGACCTCGATATACGTCACATTTTTCTCAAAGCCTAATGTTAGGTTTGTGTCATTGTAAAGTTTCTCTTTTGATGACTGAGTGTAAGCTCAAATTGAATAAAAAGAAAAATATTTTTCTTGTATCTTTTGAGGGTGAAAATAAATACCCATGGTCTTCGGATGTCATCTTATTTGGAGCTGATAATTGCCACTTCAATATCTCTTCGGATTTCAAAATAACACAAGCTGTTAATAAGGACTTAGAGTGATACCGAAAAGGAATTTAGACTTTGTGTTAAGAATTCCGAATGGTACGAAAGGAAAATCCAAACTAATCTTGGAAGAGGTAGAAATCCCGAACATTGACACCAAGACATCGGTCAAGGAGTTAAGTCAAAATGCACTTTTTCTTTGAAGATCTACAAAATGTCAAGCTAAGTTTGGATGAATGTTTGGAGAATTCAAGCACAACGAAAGGAATAAACGTGTAGGGGATATGACTTTGACCGATTTACAAGGGGAGTTTTGTTATTCCATGTCCATAAGTTCTTATTCACCATTGGAATGTGTTGTATAAATTATTGTGAGGAGAAGATAGGGGATGTCACACACTTGATGCTTGTCTAATTTCCCTACTGGTTGAAATTACTTTATGTGATTCGACAAATGCTTTCTTTGAGCAATAAGAAATGATTATTATGTGATTTAGAGTTTTGTTCTTATAGAAAATATATCTTGTAAAGTGGTTAGAATTATGTCTAAATTTTGTACGTTTGATAAAAATTTCTCTTCTTTACTTAATTTCACATATTAAATGTTGATTATGGTCAATTAGTGCACTCATGCGATATGTGATGTAACATCTGTTATGAGGATAAAAAAATAAAAAAGAAAGAAAAGAAAAAAGAAGAAAAGAAAAAAAGAAAAGAAAAAGAAAAAAAAAGAAGAAAAATAATGCGGGTTTTCTACTCCAATGGTTCTTGTGCTTAGTAACCGGGGGTCTTCATCTAAAAATGTCGACTCTCGCGTCAAACGGTACTTGAATTATGAGTAATACATTGCAAATTTGAGTAAGTAAATTGTTGAGTAACCAGGGGTCTTCATTTAACCAATGTCGATTCTTGCGTCAAAAGGCAATTTTACTTCTCAAATATAAATTTTGCTGCTTGCTTAAGATTGAGATGTTGAGTAACCGGGAACCTTCATAACCAATGTCGGTTTTCGCGTCAAAAGATACTCTCGTATTTTGAGTGATTAGTTCACTAATAGAAATTCCCCTCAAGTGAAAAATGAGATTGATCATAGACATGAGATGCACTTTGATTGACCGTATGATTTGTTTACTTGTGAAATTCAGTAAGGCGAAAGAAATTAGGTTGAACTTGCTTAATTGTGATATAATTCCTTCCTTTTTGCTTGATATTATGAGTATTGAAGACAAGATGATAAATTGCATAATGGTTGTTTACTTGGTCTTGAGGAATACATTTTAGAATGTACATGTGTGATTTCAATGCTTGAATCACTAGTTGAGCTCACAATTCTCGAATGGTTGAGAACAAATAATGATCCAAGCGTGGGGAAGTTGACAAGTGTCAAAATGATGCATTCCGGCACATTGGCATATGATGCTAATATATCTATCCCGAATCAATCAAGGGAAGATTGTCTTACTGATGCCAAATATTTTTTGAATACTATTCTGTTTTAATGATAAGGGGAAGGATTGCCTACGGAACTTGAATGTTCGTTTGCTTTCATCCTACTCCACAAAGGCGAAAACCCGAAAGGGTGCCTCCAAAAAAAAACAAAAAAAAAAAAAAAAAGAGAAAAAAAAAAGAAGAGAAAGAAAGAGGTGGGGGAAACCTGTAGTAAAAATTCCGAAAGGGATGCCTATGGTTAGAAGAATTACAGTGGAAGGCTCACAGATGAGAAAATCAGTATGCCAACATGGAATTCATTGGAAAGTTGGTAACAACAGTTGCTTGAGGTTTCCCTTCTGTGTTGATCATCTCGTGGCAATGTCAGAATTCAAATGGGAATGACATCCAAAGATAAAAAGGCATCTTTTAAATCATCACTTCAAAAATCAAGTTTTTGAAAAATTTTCTCATTTAATTGTGTTTAATTTAGTCTTTGTGTGTGTCATTTTGTACAAAATTTCTTTTATATTATTGCATGTGAAATATCTTTTGACCAATTCATTTTTTTTTAAAAAACTTGACATTAGTTTTGCTTGAATTGGAATAAAAGCAAAGGCAACTCTAAGTTTATCAAAAGTTTGAGTCATACATGAATTGCAAGACTATTTAGGGATTTGATCTGAATCGTGAATCGGAGGCCATTGAATTCGGAAAAACTTGTAGAAAATAAGGTGAAAAATTGATCAGAGATTCAGAATGGTAACGTTCACGCTTATTGTGCTGGTGGAATTAAGGGACCACCGTTCGGTGGCATTATGTTGAAATTGCTGTTGTTTTCTCCCTTTTGCAAGTGCGATCACATCACCATCATTTGAAGCCTTCGTCAGAAACGAAACTGGGGCAAATTTTAAGAGATTGATTTCAAATGGAATTCACCTGATTTATACTGTGCATATCTTTAGAATGATTGATTTCAAATGAATTTTTACGGAGCCAAAGTTTGAAAGGAATGATTTCAAATTGATTTGAGTGTCATATACTGGGGCAAATTTTTTGAGAAAATTTGAGTTCAAAAATTGATTTTGATGCGTTATGCTTGAACACATTTTTGAAAGGGATTGACTCAAATTGACACTGGGCAAATTAAAAAAAAAAAGAAGAAAGAAAAAAAAGAGAGAAGAATGAAATGATGATGAAAAAAAAAAGGATTAATTTCAAATTAATTTGGATGTCGCATTTGCTTTAAAATTTCCAATGGTATGCACTAGTATCATCATTCTTTGCAATAATTTTTGAGGAAATTTGGCTAATCAAAAGAAAGGTGACATAAACTTTTCCCTCTACTTTTTATCATGTAGAATTCATTTTACTACTCAATTTTTTTCAAGTTTTGTCACGAATAGGGTTTTATCGGAAAAAGAAAAAAGAAAGAAAAAGAAAAAAATCTTTTGCTTTCTTCGTTCAAAAAAAAAAAATCATTTTGCTTTCTTCTTTCAAAAAAAAAAATCTCTTTGCTTTATTCTTGCAGGAAAACAAATCCTTTTTACTTTCTTTTGTAAATATATATATATATATATATATATATATATATGTATCCTTTTGCTTTCTTCTTTCTAAAAAAAAAAAAGGAAAGAGAAAAAGGAAGAAAAATCCTTTTGCTATCTTCTTTCAAAAATTAAAAAAAAAATCATTTTGCTCTCTTCTTTCAATATATATATATATATATATACACTTTTGCTATCTTCTTCCTTCAAAAAAAAAAAAAAAGGAAGAGAGAAAATCAGTTTCAAGTTGATTCAAGAGCTAAAACTGGGGCAAATTTTTTGAGAAAAATTTGATTTTTCAAAGTTGATTCTGATGCTTTGAGTTTGAGGCAAAATTGATTTACATTGGGACAAGCTGAAAAGTGGACAACAAATTGATTTCATTTGATTTATACTGGGATAAATTTTTCTTTCTTAAAAAAAAAAAAAAAGTAAAGAAAGATTGATTGCAAGTGAATTTTCGTATCAAACAAGTCTCAAATTTGAAAACATGATCTTGAATTCATTTGATTCCATACACTGGGGCAAAAAAATTTTTTAAGAAAAATTTTGGACAATTTCATTGATTTGGACGTTATATTTGACAGTTGTTTTAAGTTTATTATTGCATTCATCACCCTCGGCAGCCCAAGGTCATGCATCCGCCCAGCAGCCTGGTCGGCATCTTTTATTTATGTTTCTAAAGTCTGGCAGCCCAGACCTTGCATTTTATGATTCCTGGCAGCCCAGGATCATTTATTACTTTTTCAAGTTTGGCAGCCCAAACTTTGCATTCATCAACCTTGGCAGCCCAAGGTCATGCATCCGTCCAGCAGCCTGGTCGGCATCTTTTATTTATGTTTCCAAGTTTGGCAGCCCAGACCTTGCATTGCATTTTATGATTCCTGGCAGCCCAGAATCATTTATTTACTTTTCCAAGTTGGCTGCCCAACTTTGCACTCATTAACCTTGGCAGCCCAAGGTCATGCATCCGTCCAGCAGCCTGGTCGGCATCTTTTATTGATGTTTCCAAGTCTGGCAGCCCAGACCTTGCATTTGATGACTCCTGGCAGCCCAGGATCATTTATTTACTTTCTCAAGTTTGGCAGCCCAAACTTTGCATTCATCAACCTTGGCAGCCCAAGGTCATGCATCCGTCCAGCAGCCTGGTCGGCATTTTTTATTTATGCTTCCAAGTCTGGCAGCCCAGACGTTGCATTTTATGACTCCCAGCAGCCCAGGATCATTTATTTCCGTTTCAAGTTGGCAGCCCAACTTTGCATTCATCAACCTTGGCAGCCCAAGGTCATGCATCCGTCCAGCAGCCTGGTCGGCATCCGTTTATTTACAGTTTTAAATCTGTTAGTCCAAACATTACATCTAACCCATCAATGTTCGTTTTTGTCCAACAGCTTGGACTCATGTTTGTCTATTAGTTTAAGCACTTTATTAGGTCTTGAAGTTTTTATCGCTTTATGTTATCTTTGATCAGCAGTCTAAATGTTGCATTTTCGTCTTTATTTTTTTTTTTGAAAAAAAAAATCAAAAAAAAAATCAAATCAAATAAAAAAAAAATCAATCAAAAATCGAAGAATCAAATTCTTGTATTATTAACTGCATTTTGTGTTCATAGTTCATCATTCGAACTACGTTTTGACCTGATTCCCTTATGTGGGATACGTAGGCAACTCTTAGAGAGTTCGGTCATATTCTCACTTTTTCATTTGTTTACATTCTTACACTATATATGTTTAGATATTTGTCTCATTCTGTGTTTGTATTTATGTCTAAGTGAGTCAAAATTTGGCGTTGTCTACGTCTTTGTCTGAAATCTCTGCGAGATTCCTGACAAAGAGGGGCAAGCTGTAGACACCAAATTTTGACACACCTTTATAAAAACATGCGTATTACTTTATTTAGGGGGGGTATTCTGATTTTCAGGGGTCAATTATAATTTTTGTGCATATTACGTCTAATTTGTCATATTCAGGGGCAAAATGGTAATTTCACCATGTAAATATTATTTTGTTGTATTTTATTTCCTAAATATACAATTTTACTATTTTTATCATTATTTTGTAAAAATTAATGATTTTTAGGAGTCATTTATTATTTATTTAAAATTTTAGTATTTTTAACTTAATGACACGTTTTTCGATGCATTCTTTTTACGAGAATTTTCCAAGTGAAAAATTTTATATATGCATTTTGTATATTCATAAATTTTCTGCAAAAATCCCATAATTTTTAGAGGTCGTTTAGTATTTATTTAATTTCTGTCTTTTTATTTATTAAGGGCACGTTTCCCGAGAATGCGTTAATCTTAAAATTTTTGAGTGAAAATTATACTATATGTGCTTTATGTGATAATGTATGTTGTGTAAAATTTTAGTGATGTCATTTATTAATTTTCATAAATTTTATGATTTTGTCATATTTAGGTCACGTTTTCCAATGCATTTTTTTATTATTTTTTAAAAATTTTCTTTATTGGAACTTTGTTGTGTGCATTTTATAAATTTTATGTAAAGAAAATTTTCATAATTTATTTATTTATTTTTAAGACCATTTGTTGTTTATCGTATTTTTCTAACGTAAAATTAACTTTTAATTTTGTTATACTGAACTTTTCTTTTTTCCTCCTTATAACGATTGTATTTCAGTTTCAATATATAATGTTGTATTTCAGTTTTAATATATAATTTAAAAAGTGTTCAAGTAGTTTTTATTTTATTTTATATTATTTTTATTTTTTCATTTTTCTTTGTTTTCTTCATTTTATTCTTTTTCTTAAAAAAAAAAAATGAAACAGCAGCAGCTGCTGCTGCTGTTTGCTCCTGCAGATGGAGCCCAACACCATCATTTTTTCCAGCCTATCCCCTATCACCAACTCCACCTACTCCCCCATTTTACACTCATTTCAACTGATTTGAAGGGATTTTGGTAGATTTTTTTGCTCTCCTCATCTGCACACTCACCCTCTCTTTTACAACTCAATCACACGAAAAGAAGGGAAGAAGAAAGAAAAGAAGAAGGAAAAAGAAAAGAGAGAAATAAAGAAAGAAAGGAGGAAAAACAGAAACGGGAAAGGGAAATCTGGGGAAGAAAGAGAGAAAAGAAAGAAAAGAGAGAAAAAAAAAAGAAGGAAAATCGGTAAAAAAAAAAAGGGTTAAGCAAAACTACGTCGTTTCGGTATGAAACGACGTAGTTTTGATTAGTTGCTTTTACCTATTTATTATTTATTATTTTAGCAGATTATGTATTTACGTTTTGCCCCCTTAAGTTTTAATTATTTGATTATGCCTGTTAATACTTTTAGTTTACTTCATTTAAGTCCTTATTTATTTAAGTTAACCCCTAGAATTTGTAGTTCCTTTCAATTATGTCCAGAATAATTGCAATTTGGTTTTAAACTTGCTGGAAATTATATTTTGCCCCTTTAGTTTGCTAGGAATTACAATTTTGTCCTTTAAGTCTTGCTGAAATTACATTCTTACCCTCCAATATTTCTGGAAATTTCATTTTACTCCCCAAGCTTGCTGGAATTGTATTTTAGCCCTTAGATATTGCTGGAAATTGTAAATTTGGCCCCTCTTGTTGCTGAAACTTGTATTTTTGCCCCCAAACCTTGCTGGAATTTCATTTTTGCCATTATATTTTGCTGGAATTACTTTATTGCCCTCCAATATTGCTGAAATTTATATTTTTGCTCCCCAAATAGCTAGAACTTGAATTTGTGCCTTTAAATGCTGCTGTAAATTATGTCTTAGTTAATGAAGTTGCTGAAATTGTATTCTTGGCCTTAAATATTGCTGGAAATTTTTATTTTTTGGCATTATACTTGCTGGGAATTATATTTGGGCCTTTAAATTTGTGGTAAATTATATTATCATCTTAACTATGGTTTGAAGTTAAAATTTTATCCTTTAGTTTGTTATAAATTACATTTTTTTTTACTCTAGAATATTGCCCAAATTTCTCTTTTAATCCAAATCTTATAATATTTTATTTTTGCAAAAAAAAAAATATATATATTAATTAAAATTAATTAAGTCCTCAAAGCTTTTAATTATTTCTTTTCACATTTTATTTTTATTTTATTTTTATCAAATCTATAATTAATGTTCTAAGATTGGGTCTTGTTAGTCTAATTAATGTTCAAATTAGTTTCTTTATTTTTCTTTTAGTTATTTTAATAATCATTATTTGGGGTGTTAAAAGTTTAAGTATGTATTATTGTATTCTATCTTCTATTATTTTTATTTCTTTATTTTTGTTGTTTTGCTTTATTTATTTATTTACTTATTTATTTTTACTTAAACAATTTTCATTTTTCTTCCTAAATAATTAATTATTATTATCATTATTTTTCTTTCTCTTATTTTGTTTATTATTGCTATAATTGTTTGAATTATCGTAGTATGTTCATAGTGATCGGTAGGAAATTATTCAATTAGTAGTTCATTTATTTAAATAGTGGTATTTTTGACATGTTTGTTCATTTTAGTAGCAATTTGTACAGGGTTTACGAATGAGAGGTACCTCTATTATCCTTTTATTTTTCTTTATGTGCTCTTACGTGCCCATATGTGTTTTTCTATATGTTTTTTTTATGTGTCTCTTTGTGCATATAATTATTATCCATGTGTGAGTGTTTATTCATTTATGCCATGTTGTTTATGTGAATTTAATTTTTATTATTCAAAGAGATGTAATAGATAGGCAGTATTATATTTAGTAAAATTGTTGTATTTAGATAGTTAATGTAATAGATAGTTTATATGTTATCTATTTAACAAAAATTTTATGTATCTTAAATAGAAGATGTAATAGATAGGTTAGATAGGTTATTTTTTATTTCTAGATTGTAATTAGGCTTTCCCGGTGTAATAGTTAGGGCTTTGTGTGCTGTGTGTGCTATGTGCTTATGTGTTTTATTTGCTTTCTTTAGGATTTTGCATCTAGAATATCATGCTTATGTGTTATATGCTCCTATGTGCTATTATGTGCTTTTATGTGGTTATTGCTTCAATATATGTTTTATTCATTTATTTGCTTTATTATATATGTGTGTATCGTCGTCACACTAGTCCAACGCTAGTTGTGATTAATTTCGGTTTCTTCGCTAGTCCAACGCTAGCGGAGAATTTTTAGAAAATAGGCTAGCCCAATGCTAAGCCTTTAGGTCATTTTAGCATTAGGATCATTTTTCGTGTGCATTTCATGATATTTCACACACATTTTTATCTTTTTTAGGCCTTTTCCATTTTGTATGATTTTTATATACTTTATCATTTATTATCTATTTTCAACATCTATCTAATGCATAACATTTAGATTCCGCTACACATAGAATTTTAGGTCATTTGTGTGATTTGACTTGAAATAGTCATCTACTCACGTGGGAAGCGATGGCGTACATTTCGTTCCCCCCTCTGCGAGTAGAAACAGTTAGTCACGAGTCCATTTCGTCCCCCGTACCCGTTATGTTGCATTCCTGCTTTCTTTGTTCACTTATTATCTATACTACTATTTTCTTTTTTCTTTTGCATTCCATTTTTGCACCTATACTCGTGACTCCATCGAGGACTAGACTCGGGTTTCGCAATTAATGCGGTAATTCTGACTAAACCTCAATGGAACATTTTGTCCCTTAACGATATTCATTTTAGGATTAGATTTGCATTCATATAGTTGCATCCAAATGCGATAAAATCTTAGGGTTATATTAGGAAAATTTAGACTAAACCTCGCAACTAGTTTCGGCTAGGTTGAAAGGGTGCCTTAGGCGCGAGCCTTTGCCTTCCCTTTCTTCAACTGTGACTCCCGAACCTTTTTCTCTTGTTTTTTCAAAGACCTGGAGTCGTTTAAAAGGGTTTTCTTGTTTTCCCTTATTTTTTCCAAAAATCATTTCCTTAAAAAATCATTCTTAATTTTCTTACCTTTTATAAAATATTTTCGGGTGACTTGGTACACCAAAACTCAATACTAAGTGACGACTCCTTTTTCACTAAAAAAACCCTTTTTAGACTCTATTTTCGGGCCCAAAAATCGTCGCATTTTCAAAGTCCCATTTTAGGCCCTTTTTCTTTTATTTTTAAAAATAAAGCGTTTATTTGTCGCGTTTTTATCAAATCATCCTTTACAAAACATTTTCTAAAAATCATTTTTTACAAAAATTTACACTCTTTTTTTCAATAACCATAAAATCACATTTAATTCTCCCTTTTCCTTTTTCCAACACATCTATCACATTATTTTATTTTCTTTCGAAAAATGGGGCGCGACACTTGGGAGTGCTTCTCCCTTCAAGAATTCTCTAAATGTCTTGCAAGAGCTCCCTATTTACAGACTAATTCACCCTAATCATCTTGTAGAAACCAAATTTTGGCACATCATTTATTTTCAAACATTGGGGGCCATGTTTATATATTTTGGGCCAAATTTTATTTTTTCAATAATCTTGGGGGCAAAATTGTAATTTTTATCTGTAAATATTTTTCTATAAGCTTTGGGGGCTTTAAATTCATATTTTTACTTTCATACGAATTTGTTAATTTTTTATGATTTTTTTGGATTTAATTGGTATTCTTTTATATTTTTACCAGCACAAGGGGCAAAATAGTAATTTCGCCTCACGAACACCATTTTATCTCATTTTAGGTCCCAAATTTATTTTTCTAATTTTTTAAGGATGTTTCTAAATTTTTTGATTTTTTTCGGGGACGATTGCTATTTTTTCTGTAAATACTAAGTTCAAGGGCAAAATCGTTATTTTATAGTTTAAATTCATTTTTTGTCAATTTTTGAGTCATAAATGCATTTCCTAGGGTTTTAAGCTTCTTTTTAATTTTTGGTAATTTTTTGAGGCCAATTGCTATATTTTGTGTATTTTCGTTGTCTAGGGGCAAAATCGTCATTTCATACCCTGAGCGCTTTTTTTATTAGCTTTATGCTTTAAATTTTATTTTTGAAATCTACTTTGAATTTTTTGAAAAAATTTTGGAGATTATTATCATTTCTTTGTATTAATTTTTTGATTTTTTGGGTTAAAAATATTTTTTTAAAATAAAATTAAAATTTTTATTACCGGTGGCATTTTTGTTATTTTGTAATATTCTTGGTGACAAAACAACTGGCCCTATAAATACCCCCTTTAATCAGAAAAATTAAGAACAAAAAACCAAAAATCCTAAAAGCACATACATGTTCCTCCATTTCTAGATCAAAACACTCACATTGCACACATTATAGTTGTCTGTTTCACTTTTTATTATCAGTACTATTCATCCAAAAAAAATTGCAAGTGTTCATCATCAGATCGTCTTCCAAGTCCAAAAGGTAAGTTATTACTAAACTGCTCTTTTGATTGATTCAATTGTCTTCTATTTTCTATGTAAATCTGGTTATTTATTTAGTTGTTTGGATTTCTGTTTTAGTTTTGTTGGATTGTTCTTCTGTTTTTGTTCTTTTCTTTTGTTTCTAGGTTTTCTCTTTTTCCTTGCCATCTTCACCATTCTCTTCTCCCAACTTTCTTTCAGCCCTAAATCATCACCGTGTCCCCTGCCAAATCAAACCACCACCACCTCCTCCTCCTTCCACCACCAGAACCAGCCTCCATCTACTAACTACCACTTCCACCCATCATCACCAGAAACAACCAAAGAAGCCCATAAACCCAGAATCAACCCTCTCAATTGTCACGGCCATCATCCCTGCCTAACCACAGAACCACCACAAATAATACATAAATCCCAGCCCCTTTTCACCAAACCTGATACCATCCACATGACCAAAGCCAGCCATAGCCCAATCAAACACCCACCAATTGCTGCCCTCATGAACTCCACCGGACAACCAATAGCCCCACCACCGCTCCACAACCATTGCAATTGGACCACCAGCAAGCCATTCAAACCCTCTGCAAAAAACAATAGCCAACAAACTACAAAATAGTCCTCACCATCTTCTATTAACTCCACGGTCAGTCACAAATCCAGCAAGGTGCCATCCACTAACCTTTATCAGCTACTAGAACTGAAACGAAAAGCACAGAACCACTAGAACAACCTCCATAAGCCAATCAACGCAATCTCCACCAATTTCCAATGTCATTAACAAACCTACAAAAGAGAAACAAACAAGACAAAATCTCCTAGTCCACCTCCGCAACCATATCAGCGAAGCCAAAAACCAAACCCAATTCTATCAAGTCAGTCAAAAATCAAAATCACAACCATTCTAAAACCCAAGTGTCCACTACCGAACACCTAAGTATTGCCACCTGCAAAAAAAAAAAAAAACAAAAATCCAGCCAACCAAAAGAAGTGCCACAGCATCCAACTGCCCTTGTTCCCACCATTTACAGCCATATAGCACCACTGTTGCATCTCCCCTTCCTCTAATTCGATGGGGGAGCTGACTTTGGAGAAATTCATTCCTGCTAGAAAGAGGGAGAATGAGGGAATGAGGGAGTGATGCGGACAGTGAGAAAGAAAGAGTGGCGGAGAGGAAGCAGGAGATTGAAGTGAGAAGCCGAGTGAGAAACGGAGAGAAAATAGAGAAAAGGGGAAACAGGGGAAAGCGAGAGAGAGAGAGAGAGAGAGAGAGAGAGAGAGAGAGAGACCAGAGAGTGAGATAGAAGAGCAGTGAAGGAAGAGAGAAAAGGAAAGGAATTTTGGGAGAGGGAAAGTAAAAGAGAGATCTGCGAGAAGAAGAGGAATGGAAGACTAGAAAACAGAAATAAGGAGGAGAGAGAGAGAGAGAGAGAGAGAGAGAGAGAGAGAGAGAGAGAGAGAGAGAGAGAGAATAGGGAGAGAATGAAGTTTGAAGGTTGACGAAGATGACCTGGAGGGGGGAACAAGGTAGTAGACCAATTGGATTTTTGATATGTTCTTCACTTTTATGGCTTTAGTTTTTGTTATTTTAGTTTATTTTTATTAGTTCAGGATCTTGGTTCTATTCATTTTTTGAGTTAGTAATCGAGTTAGTTTTGAGTTAATGATCAAGTTAGTTTGAATTAGTGATTATTGTAGTTTTGAGTTAGTAATTAATTTAGTTAAGTAAAAATAATTTGGTTAGTTAATTTAGTCTTAACACAATTTGGACATTTTCATATTTCCTATTTTATTACAAAGAAATGTATTTATGTTGGAGTCCTTGTTTTTTCTCTAGTGTTATTGACGGATCCGAGGAGACTTTTGTCTTTATGCAATTAAGTCCTCTGCTATTTACAGATTTGCCTCTAGGTATTTAGTTCATTTCAATTAAGTCCCATAATTTGTAATTTATCCCATATTTGCATGAATTTGCTATTTTGTCCCCTCGAGCTACTTTAATTTTTGCAATTGCACCCCTCAAACTTATGTGAATTCCTAGCATTTACCCCTCAAGTTCTATAGAATTTTATTTTAGTCATTTTTGTTGCTAGATTTTGCATTTTTTTATCTCGATTTGCCAAAACTTATGTATTTCAGTTTTTGTTTGTTTACACCGAGGTGCTTTGACTTTGTTTGTTCATTTTGATTAGTATTTATACCGGGTCTTCAAGAGGTATTCCTACTTTTCGTTAATTTTCTTATATGCTCCAATGTGCCTTACGTAATTGTTATGCATTTTTATTCACATATCTCCTATTTTGGATGCTCTTTGTGTATTTATCTCTTTTATGCTATTTAATTTTAGATTTTATTATTTCTTTATTATTATTATTTTGGCAAAAAGTGTAACATTTTTGTATTTAGCTAGTCAATATAATAGTTAGGCTACATTTCTTATTTTTTATCAAAATTGTGTATTTAGATAGATAAATGTAATAGATAGGTAGTTTTACTTTTTCACCCCTAAAAATTGTAACTAAATCCCCAGTGTAATAGTTAGGGCTTGTGTGCTTTTGCGTGCTTGTGTGCTTATATGTTTTGCCGCTTTCTTTAGGATTTTCGCATTTAGATATTATGTTTAGTGTTATGTGCTCCTATGTGATCTTATATGTTTTTTTATGTTTATTTTCTTTCAATTTATGCTTTATTGCTTTGATTCATGTTTTATCAAGTTTTATTTCGTCACCACACTAGTCCAACACTAGTTGTGGCTTTGTCGTTTCCCCGCTAGTCCAATGCTAGCAGGAATCCCTAGAAAGGGCTAGTCCAACGCTAGACCCTTAGGGCATGTTAGTGTTAGGGCACTCGTGTGCATTTTTACATCTCACTTCACACATTTTTAGTTTTCTTTCTATTTTGAATGATTTTTATTATTACTATTATTTATTTATTTTGACGCATCTTGATATGCATGACATCTAGGTTGCATCTCACTTAGAATTTAGGACATTTGTGTGATCCGACTAGAAATAGTCGCCTACTCACGTGGCAAGTGGTGGTGTACATGCCGTTCCCCCCTCCGTGAGTAGAAAAAGTCAAAGTCATGAGTTATTAGTCCCCCGTACCCCTCGTGTTGCATACCCACCTTCTTTTTTCACTTACTATATATTATTATTTTCTTTTCTTTTTGCATCGCATTTTTACATAGACACTCGTGACTCCCGCGATGTCTCAATTCGGGTTTCGCAATTAATGCGACAACATCGACCAAGCTTCGACGGGACATTTTGACCCTCTCGATACCCACATTTAGATTTTAGGATTTGCATTCATTTAGACATATCTGAATGCGATAGAACTTAGGGTTAATTTAGGAAATTTTGATTAAACCTCGCAACTAGCCTCAGCTAGGTAGAAAGGGTGCCTTAGGCGCGAGCCTTTGCCTTCCCTTTCTTCAAATGTGACTCTCGGACCTTTTTCTCTTGTTTTTCATAGACCGAAGTCGGAAAAGGATTTTAAATGATTTTTCTAAAATTTTATTTTGTTTTGATTAAACAATTTTTTTGGGTGACTTGGTACACCCTAGCTTAGTATCAAGTGGCAACTCCATTTTTTTAAAATAAAACCCTTTTTCAAAAATCAGTTGGCCAAAATTATCGCACTTTTAGTCTCGGCCTTGTTTTCTTTTAAAATACCATTTTTCTTAAAATACACTTTTTTCACTAAAAAATTGATTTTATCACACACGCACGGGTTTTCCAAAACTCTACCTTTTCGAAATGGATCACCGAACTCGACCACCTTTTCAGGGTGCAACAGTCAACGACCCTACTCTACACCTTTATCGATTTTTAGGACGCAACACATCTTATACCAACTTGCATGGCAAGTTGCATGAAAAGTTGTCTTGAAATCACAAAAAGATTTTCCTTGAATTTTGCAATGTTTTCTTGGGTGGTGCAGTGCAAGGAATCTTTAAAAAGTCATAAAAAAGGGCTAGAAGATAAGTTGCAAGTTGGGACCATCACTTTCTATCCGAAATGCATGATACACGGATGGTGATATGTGGTTGGTTGTCCGCGTATCGTGATCCGCATATTTCTCCTAGAAGGCAAAATCATCTTTTCCTCAAAACATGAAAGTTGTAGCCCTTTGAATTATATTTCCAAAACCACAAGAATCAGGTCATTTGGAGTACTGTATGCAAAGATATGTCTAAAATACAGAGACGTGGTCAGTAATTTAGATTTTTGGCTATGAAGATGTGAGAACTGAATTTTGATGTCTTCATAAGAATTGTAAACTATCCTCTTGGATTTAAAATGCCACAAGAACCATCTCAATCCAATATTTGTAGCTCCAGTTATTGCCAAAATACAGAAATGTGTCATTGTTACCGACGCCTAGTTTTCTCTAATTCTTCACTTCCATTGCTTCTTTGCACTTCTCTTTTGCTTGTTATGCCTCTTATGCCCTTGAGACCTTTTTATAATGTTGATCCTTTTATTCCATAGTGAATTTGTTGATGAGAATTTCCCAAAAGTTGAGCATAACAATCCTCCAAATTTGAATGTAAAAGTTGTTCTATTGAAATTCCCAATCCAATCATCCTTGAATCCACTAAGAATGGGATGACCTTTACTCAAATTGATCCAAATTATGATTGAATGTATAAAGCCTGAAAGGTTGTACAAAGATTGTGCTTGCTCAAAATATAAATTTTGCTTCAAAACCATAAAAATCGATAAAAACCCTAATTTTTGAGAAATTCTTCAAATGGAAGAACAATTATGAAATTGAGCCATTTTTATATTAAAATAATTAAAACATACTGAAAATGCACTAAAAAAATATATATAATACTATGCTAAAATAGGTAAAATTATCACTTATCAACCTCCATAATACATGGGATGATTGCAAGTCACATCGGAAAGAATAGTTCTCATGGCAATTAAGGACAATGAGGTATCATCTAGTCACTCCTCTCATTATGATGATAATGATTGTGATGACGTCTCTAGTGATGATGAGTTTGATATGTTTGTTCTTAAATTGCATGATAATTTAAAAAAAATCTTTGGCTAAAAATAAAGGATTAGTTGTCAAAATTAACTCTTTATTAAAAGAAAATTCAAAACTTTTACAAGAAAATAATAGTTTGAAAGAGAAAAATGAATTTGTCAAAAACAAAATTGGAGTTTATTCCAAAAACGATGATTTGGTTAGAAGATTGGATGAAAAGTCCAAATTTTATGAGAAGATCAAAGAGGAACAAGTTTTATTGAGAAAAAGAATAGATGATCTTGCAAATGTTCTTCAAAAACAAAAACAAAAGGATTTTTCAAAGAAAAGGTTTGGAAAAATTGTTTTGAGCAAACATCACAGTAATTTCTATAAAAATGACATTTGCTTTATAAAATCTACATTTATTAGAGATCCAAATGCTATTTTTCATTTTTGTTGTCAACATGGTCATATGCAAAATGGATGTTATGTTAGGAAAAATATAAAATTAGGCATGAAAGCCATGTGGGTAGAGAAAGGTATTAGTAACAATCTAGGACCCAAGAAGACATGGGTACCAAAATATATTGATTGACTTTTGCAAGTTTAAAGACCACCACAAGACAATATAATGCATGGACAACAGTGATTAAAGGGTAAATGTATTGGTTATTTTTCATAATAGTATGTGCATTATGTGATTGAATATGTGGATTGTATATGTTTGGTGATTTTCATAATATATAAACCAATGGTGATATTTTGGTGCATATTTGTTGATTTATTTAAAAAGTTGTGTTGAATATTACATTTTAAAAAAAAAATTCATTTCATTACCTCACCCATTTTTTTTTTCAAAAGTGAGTCTTGTATTTTGTTTTAAGCCAAAGTGTAGTTTTTATGATATGCTCACACTTAGGAGGAGCAAATGAATGTCATCATAAAAAGGTATTTTTATACCGAAAATAATATATGCATTTGTTGAGAGGGAGCATTGTTCATAAATTTTTAAACACACCTCTCAATTCTAGTTTTGATGATGTCAAAAGGGGGAGAAATATTAGTATGATGATCTAGTTTTAAATTGAGCTTTTTGGAATATGCATATACTAAGAGGGAGTCATTTCTATATCTTTTTGCTTATTTTCCTTATTAGTTTGTCATCATCAAAATGGAGGAGATCGAAGACCTTATGGTCTCACATCATCTTAGTTTTGATAATTAACAAACTAATGATAATGTTTACTAATGTTTTATTGAGTTATCTTTGCAATAAAATCATTAGGAATAAAAAAGACGAAAAATGCAAAGAAAAACTCATCCGGATAACCATGCGGACGCACTAGAAGAGATACGGACGTCCGGATAGCTGGAAGGCCTCAAAATGAGTTGAACAGAGATCATGCGGATGACCATGTAGACGTGCGCATGATCTAGATGAGCATTTGGATGACCATCCAGATGAAATAAAGGCAAGTTTTTCAGAAGAGTGTTTTTGACCATTTGAGCGCTTTTTAACCCCTTTTCTCATCCCTATATATATCGATTGTATAGAATTGATAAAGGACTTTTTGCCTACATTGATTAAAAGTAATTTTAGAGTGATTTTAAGAGGAAATACTCTAGTGTGTGTGTTCTTGTAAGTCTTTGTGAGGTAAGTGTATTGGGATTGGTTAGTGTTCTTCATAGTTTGGGTGGTAGCATTCAAGTGTAGCAATGAGAGGGATAATTGGATATTGTAAAACTCTTTAGCCCAACTTGTAGAGCTTAATGTGAACAAACAGGAAGTTTTTGGCTCAACTAGAGCTAAGAGAGTGTGAGTAAAGAGTGATCCCTCCTTGTACATATTGGTTTGCTTCACCAACTTGAGAAGAAGCACTTAGTGGATTCAAACTCCAAGTGGTTGTACTTGGGAGTGGATGTAGGTACCGAGTTTGGTACCGAACCACTATAAAAATCTTGGTGTGCTTTCTTTATCTCTTTTACTTGATTTGTTATTTATTTGTGAACTTGTTTTGCTATATCTTTATCATTATTATTGCAAGTTCATTTATTGCTATATTGGTTGCATTATTTTTGGGGCCAACAGTGGTTTTGGGAGGCAGTAAATGGTTGTGAGAGTTAGATTGGGTTGCATTTCTACAGACTGCGAGTATGGATGAGAAGGCAGATTTGCAACTGCTTGAGGCTGGCTATGAGCGAAAGAATTGATGGCCATGTGGTTGATGATGATGTATTGTTGCACTGGTAATTGATTGGTTTGGATTGTTGGAGATTAGGGTTGATGTTTTTGGATGGTTGGGCAGTGAGGGAAGGTGAGGCTTTCAGGTGATGGTAAGGCAGAGGTTTAAAAGGGTGGTGGTGGAGGGATGAGGATTGATAGTGGTGATGGTTTTTGGTTAATCTGGTGGCATTGGCTTGGCCATGGTTCTGTAGTTGCTATTGTGGAAGGAGACTGTAACACCTTAGAAATTCATGCCAAAACCATTTATTTCATATTATCATATCCAATAGGAAAAAAAAAAAGAAAAGAGAGGGGCTGAAATTATGGAAAAAAAAAATATATATATAAGCAAAGTGTTGTACCTTCTTCCTTAGGAGTTATACCTAGTACATCTTGCAAGATTAATTATAGGATAACTAATGAAAATCACTTCTAATTACCTAGTGCCAAGTGGAGTCTTCCATGGTTAAGAAAGTCAAGACTTACTTTGGTTTTGTCTTGTTTTGATTGGCCACTATTTTTTCCAATTTATCTCCAATTCTTTTCATTTTTATTTAGCTTAGTTTTCTTTCTTTTTTCTTCATTGTGGCCGGCTGCTTCTCTCCCTTTTTCTCTCCATTTTCTTTCAATTTTCTTGGATCTTTTACTTCCATTTAATCATTTTTCAACCATAGAAATTGAGTGAAACTTCCTCCTAAGCAACAATCTTGTCTATCTAGAGGTATTCCCTTGAATTTTCTCTTCTAATTTCATGTGAAAGATTATAATTTTAGCTTTTAAGTTATGTTTTTATGGGTTGAGTATGATTTATTTTGGCCATGAAATATGAAGTTTTATTCCATGAATATGAGGTTTATGGACTTTTATGACTTGTAGATAGTGATTTAGACTTGAAATGACATGATTTAAGTTTGATTTGGTTGAAGATTTAAGCTTGAACTTAAGAACACTTAAAACAGTCATGCTGGACCAGTTTTAGTAAAACTTTCATAACTTGGTGTAGATAACTTGGATTTGAATGATTCTTGTTGTTTTAGAAACTAGATTCATAGGGCTTTAAAACGGTATAAAGCTTGCCCGGTGGTTCATTGTGTATTAATCGCAGAAAGCTTGCAAAGTTGGCTGAAAATTCGGTTCTGCGTAAACAGTTTTGATGAAGAGCCAACTTGGGGGCTGATTTTGAATCTGTTCTAGTTGGAATTTTAAGTGATGATCTTCACGAAAGTTGTAGCCGTATAAACGTACTTTCAAACCATGTAACCACAATTCTCTGCCTCTTGGTAGATTGACCCCAGAAATAGCATGAACTTGGCCGAAAACCAACCCTGTGCAGATTTGGGTTGATGAAACACTAGGTTGTGGACCAATTTTGGAATGATTTTTGTTAGAATTTGACATAGTGCTATTCATGAAAGTTTTAGCCCTTAGAATATAGTTTCTATCCATATAATCACTTTTCTCATACGACATATCAATTGGAAGTTATGTTCTATTGAATATCCCTAGTTGGTAAACTTGAAATAGCATGATTTAGGCTTGATAGGGTTAAAGAACTTGGAGTAGTTTATGTGTTTTTGTGATGAATTGGAGTGAAATTGAAGTGAGTTTGATGTGAAATTGGTAGAACTATGTGAGATTGGGCTGGTTTGGTTGTTTTCTTTGCAGGGAAAATTTTTGGTTTGGTCCGATTATAGAGGAAATGCTGCCGAAATTTCGGTAAAACCTAGGAAATAAAAATAATTAGGCTATGATTTAAGGCTTTATAAGCTGTAATTTAGTGATTGAAGTGTACAGAAATTTTCGTAGATTAGCTATTAGTGAATTAAATCTTTCCGAGCAAAACCCTAGAAAGTTGGAAAACTCTAATTTCGAAAACCCTAAACCCTAGGGTAAAACCCTAAGCTCCAAAACCCTAGAAATTAAACCCTAGAAAGACTTGGGGTATTTCTTGAATTTCCTTATGAAATTTCTTAGATTTTAGTCAGGATTTTTATACGATTATTTCTCGTGAATTTCAGGATCCGGAAGTGAGTCACAGCCTTATCGTGAAATCTTTTCTTAGGCATCAGGTGAGTGTTCTTATGTGTGTGTGATGCATGAAATGCCATGTACTACTTGACATCATTATTTTGATGCATAAAATGAGATGTTATACTTGACATAATTAACTAATGAAATGTGTTATTTGAGGAAAGATGTGTACTTTATCGCATCTATTCCGTAATGTGTTACATGCTTTCACTATCTAATGTGTTAATTGTGCTTGTGACTTTCATGGTCAATTTTGCTATTTTCCCATGGTTAATCAGACTGGGAGCGTATGGGAGAGATATAAGGTGTTGGGCGGTATTCGGTGTGTGTTACTTGTATATCTGAGTAAAGTCCTGAAAAAGGCTAACTCATGATTGAATTGTATTCTTGATCTTGGACTTCCGAGGCTAACTTCACCGTTACCCCTCGGATAGTCAACCGGGAGCGTTTGGGGTGATATAAGGTGCTGGGGTTATAGGTGCGTGATATTCTTTCCTGTATGAGTTTCATTCCTCTAAGAGGGTAACTCTGGATTGAATTTTTTTCAAGTATTTCGGACCTGAGATTTTACCTCGGTCTCGATATCCTTGTTATCTTGATCGTGATTGATACTCCTGCGGTTGAACTTGTTCCCGTAGGGAGCCCGTATCCTCCATTGACTATTTGTTAATTAATTTTTTTTATTTTTCACAAATTGTTTATTTACTCGTTAAATATTTTATCGAACAAAAATCACATATCACTGATATGGTTGCATGACTTGAGCACTCACTGGGCTATTATAGCTCATCCCATGTATTTGTTTTCTTTAACCAGGTTTCCAAAACTATCAAAGCTGGAGGAGCTCATTTTGAACCTTGTACATGTTTTGTTTCGGTATTTTGATAGCTTAAATGTGTTAGTTTTATTGTAAATATTATTTACATTTTTGGGATGTAAAACTCTTGTAGTATTTATATTTCAAGTAAATATTATGAATGTATTTATTTATGAGTGCATTTTTATTTTGAGTTAAGTACGCTTGGATGCCTAAGTGAGAGCGTGTTTGAGTCCTGGCGAGAGCTAGGCAAGCAGCCCGCTAAGCCCTTTCGCGCGCCTTTGGGTAAGGTAGGGGCTGTTACAGAGTACAGGGATTGAGGGTTGAAAAGATATGACTAGTTGTGGGTTATTTGTGGTTTAGCCGTTGAGAGTTAATGAGGGTAGGGGAAAGATTTGGTAGAAGGAGGAGAGAGATGAAGTTGATGGTGAGTTGAAGCAGAAGGAAGAAAAACCCAGAAGGATCAAACCAGAAAATTTTCAGGAAAAATAAATAAATAAATAAATAAATAAAAACCCAAAAATTCCTGAAAAAAAAAATCTGTCAAGAAACTTAAAAGATGAACTTCGAAAATGCACTGTACTTGTATTTTGGGAAGCAATCTCACAGTCTTTGACAAATCTTCTTGTTGGTTTGGTATGAACAATGATTAAAGTTCTTGATGTGTGTGTATTTTGTGTGTGATATTGTGTGTTTTGATCTTACTAGATGCAGAAAGTGTATGTTAGTGTGTGACCTAGATCCTAGTGTGTGATGATTAAGTGTGTTAGTGTGTGCCCTAGGTTCTAGTGTGTGTTTGTGTGGTGTGTTAGTGTGTGTGTAGGAATTAGTGTGTGAAAGTGTGCAATGTGTGCAAGAGCAGTAAATGTTTTGTAGTAATTTTTTAATTAAATCCCCTTCATTTTTTTAGTGGGGGTATTTAGAAAGTTTTGTAGTCTTGGCCTCCAAGAAATATTAAAAAATAACTAAAATGTCACTAGCAATAAAATTCTAATTTACCCTAAAAATAATTTTTACATAAAAAACTTAAATTTAAAACTAGAAGAAATGTCCTAATTTTTCTAAGAATACCCAAAAAATTGGAAAACTCAACAAATGTAAATAACAAATTTTATTAAATGACAAAAAATTTCAGTCAGAATACATTTGTGTATAAAATGACCATTTTGCCCTTGAACGCGGTATTTTTATAAAAAAAAATAGCAGTTGACCTTAAAAATGTTGAAAAATTAAAAAATGGGTTTAAAAACCTAAAAAATGAATTTATAACCAAAAAATTGGCAAAAAGGACATTCAAGAGATGAAATGACCATTTTGCCCTGATACTGATAAAATATATAGAAAAATAACTATTGACTTCAAAAAAATGTTAAAAATTAAAAAAAATCTTAAAGGCCTAAAAAATGAATTTAAGACTCAAAAATTGACAAAAAAAATGCACTCAGGGTGTGAAATGATTATTTTGCTCCTGAACGCAGTATTTACAGAAAATAATAAAAATTGTCCCCAAAAAAATTAAGAAAATTTAGAAATACACTTAAAAACCTAAAAATAAATTTAAGACAAAAAATGGGCAAAAGTGGTGTTCGTGAGGCAAAATGACCATTTTGCCCCTATACTAGTGAAATTAGACAAAATACTAGTTGAACCTGAAAAATCACAAAATTTTAGAAACTCGTATAGAAATACAAAATGTATATTTAAACTCCCAAAACTGATGAAAGATATTTATGTGCTAGAAATTATTGTTTTGCCCCCCTAAAGTTGCTAATTTCTCCCTTTTTACTCAAAAAATCAAAATTTTGATTCGTTTTTTTATTGGCTAACCTCATACACGGGGAAGGGCGCCACTCCTGAATTTTATTAACAACAATAAAATGAGGGGGACATGATGCCTAATCTCAATTATTACATAAAACAAAAGAATAAACTATTACTTATTCGAATATAAGGCACTTGCCTTTTATCTAACAAGGAAAGGCCTAAAATGTGCTTTGGAAGATTACAAAAAATAAAACATTTATTAGTTCTAGCCTGACTACCTAATGCTGCCAATGCATTTGCTACAACATTCCCCTCACGATATACATGTGAAAACAAAACTGTTGATGTCATTGAAAAAGTTTGTATCTTCTTCACCATTGTTTTCAGCTTTCATGGAATATTTACCATTCGCATCAAAACCTGAGAATCCAAATCCACTTTTATCTTGCTAATAAGTGTCTAGTTTGCATATTTCTTAGTGTGTCTAGATTAGTATTTTAGGCTAGTTTTTATGGTTTAAATAATGAACAACATAAATACCAAGAAACAAAAATTAGATATTGTTAACCAAACATACCTTTGGCATTGTAGACTTGGCCATATAAATGAGAAACGCATATCCAAGTTACATAAAAATGGATACTTGAACTCATTTGATTATGAATCATTTGGGACATGCGAATCTTGTTTACTTGATAAGATGACCAAGACACCTTTTACTGGAAAGGGTGAACGTGCTAGTGATCTTCTTGGGCTTATACATATTGATGTTTGTGGCCCAATGTCGATCCATGCTAGAGGTGGTTTCTCCTACTTCATCACTTTCACGGATGATCATTCTAGATATGGTTATGTGTTTCTAATGAAGCACAAATCCAAGGCGTTTGAAAAGTTCAAAGTCTTTAAAGCTGAAGTTGAGAAACAACTTGGCAAGAGTATCAAAACACTTAAATCTGATCGAGGTGGAGAATACTTAAGCCAAGAGTTCCAACAATATCTAGAGGAAAATGGGATTATTCCTCAATGGACTCCTCCATACACGCCACAACTAATGGTGTGTCTGAAAGGAGAAATCATACTTTATTAGATATGGTACGTTCCATGATGGGCCATGCATCACTTCCTTGTTCGTTTTGGGGATATGCCTTAGATTCCGCCTTCTTTACACTCAACCGTGTTCCTACAAAATCTGTTGATACCACACCTTATGAGATATGGTATGGTAAAAGACCAAATCTTAGCTATCTAAATATATGGGGAACATTCGCTTATGTAAAGCGAAATATGTCGGACAAGCTTGAAGCTAAGTCTGATAAGTGTTTGTTTGTAGGGTATCTTAGAGAGGGTCGAGGATACTATTTCTACAATCCCCTTGAGCAAAAGGTGTTTGTCTCATGACATGCTATCTTTTTGGAGAAAGAGTTTATTCTTAAAAGATGTAGTGGGAGTAAGGTAGAACTTGAAGAAATTCAAGAACCACAAAGTAGTCAACAGTTGGAACAAGAGCTTACACCACATGTTGATGAGGCGTAGTCGGAAGCTCAAGTTACACAAGAACTTCGTAGATCTAGTAGAACACGTTATGCTCCTGAGAGATATGGATTTCTCATAAGTGAGAGCAATGATGTACTAGTCATAGATGATGACGATCCTACTAGCTACGAAGATGCTATGTCTAATGTAGACTTTTTGAAGTGGTGCAAAGCCATGAAATCCGAAATGGATTCCATGTACGAGAACAAGGTATGGACCTTGGTCGAGCCACTTGAAGGGATAAAACCCATAGGGTGCAAGTGGGTCTTTAAAAGAAAGACTGACATGGATGGTAACATTGTTACCTATAAAGCAAGGTTAGTGGCAAAAGGTTATAAACAAAGCCAAGGAATTGACTTTGAAGAAACCTTTTCGCCAGTAGCTATGCTTAAATCTATAAGGATTTTGCTTGCCATAACTGCTTATTATGACTATGAGATTTGGCAAATAGATGTCAAGACTGCATTCCTTAACGGGAATTTGCAAGAGGATGTGTACATGACACAACTTGAGGGTTTTGACTCCATTGATAGTCATAAGGTATGCAAGCTGCAAAAGTCCATTTATGGACTCAAGCAAGTTTCAAGGAGTTGGAACATTTATTTTGATGAGACAATCAAAGAGTTTGGTTTTCTTAAAATGAAGACGAGCCTTGTGTATACAAGAAGGTGAGTGGGAGCGCTGTCGTTTTCTTAATACTTTTTGTGGATGACATATTGTTGATGGGAAATGACATATCCTTTACTACAAACTGTAAAGGTATAATTATCCAAAAGTTTCTCCATGAAAGATTTAGGAGAGACAACCTATATTCTGGGAATTAGAATCTATAGAGATAGATCCAAGAGGTTGATTGGTCTCAGTCAATCGATATACATAGACAAGATGCTAAAGAGGTTTAGCATGGAGCTATCGAAGAAGGGGTATTTACCTATGTGACATGGGATTACTTTTTCGAGAAACATGTATCCTAAAACACCTGTCGAGATTGATAGCTTGCAAAAGGTTCCTTATACCTCGGCAATAGGATCCATTATGTATGCTATGCTATGTACGAGACCCGACGTCTCCTATGCTCTAAGTGTTACAAGCAGATTCCAAGCTAACCTTGGTGAGGGTCATTAGGTAGCTATCAAGAGTATTCTTAAGTACTTGAGAAGAACTAAAGAATTATTCTTGGTTTATGGAGGACACACTTTGGAAGTGTGTGGCTTCACTAATGCGAGTTTTTAGTCTGACAAGGATGATAGTAAGTCACAGTCTGGATTTATATTCACGTTAAATGGTGGTGCTGTGAGCTGGAAGAGTTCGAAGCAAGAAACTACCGTTGATTCTACAACTGAAGCTGAGTACATTGCTGCTTCTGAAGCTGCAAAAGAGGCTGTTTGGATCAAGAAGTTTGTTATCGAGCTAGGAGTGGTTCCTTCCATTGTTGATCCTATACCTTTGCATTGTGACAACAATGGTGCCATTGCCCAAACAAAGGAACCTAGGTCTCATCAACGATCCAAACACGTACTTAGGCGCTACCATCTTATTAGGGAAATAGTTGGTAGGGATGATGTAAAGATAGAAAAGGTTCTCACTGATGACAATATAGCTGATCATCTGACTAAGGCCTTGTCCCAGAAAAAGCATGATGCTCATGTAAAAGCTTTTGGCCTAAAACAAATGAGTGATTGGTTTTAGTGCAAGTGGGAGTTTGTTAGTGTATGCCCTAAAACCAAGATGGTTTAAGGTGTTTTGTATTTACACTTATTTATGTTATATTTATCTATGTGGTATTTTTCTTTATCATCTATACTTGAATTTCCATGTTACTTGTTTGATTGATAAAGTCCCTAAAATATTGACTGTGTATTAGAGATTATAAGGGTTACAATTATGAGACTCTAATACATAAAAGTCATATTCTTAAATATCCCTAGTCGTAGTATTAATGAGATTGGACATCATTAATGCAGATAGACTAGCACATACTTTGCCTCTACTTATGGTAAGTAGTAGTTGATCTCATTGACTATGGTGTGCGTGACACTTAAGCTGGTATGTGGATGCTTGTTTGAGAACAAGTTCATTGGATTGATCCGCCAAGAGTTTCAACTATAGTGCCAATGGTTGAACTCTTAATGGCAATGGTGTAAGTGATCCTTTGACTTTAGATTACCAAAGTATCTTGAGTGTGGATTGCTATACTTTGACTCTATTGCTCGGTGCCCGTAGAAGGGTAGCCCATAGGTTAGAGATTGGGTATAGTTTGAAGCATGGAAAGATAGTGAGTAATCAATATAGGATTCACCATTCCTTAATAGGAGAGTATATCCCATTATGGCCACTTGTTGGAAATATTAACTCATAAATCTTCTGCAAAAGTGATAGTATAACTTGGAAATAGTTTCAAGGTTATACATCATGGAGAGTTATATTTCTGGAACAAGAAAATATAAATTAGTCATTTAAAAGTATGCACTATACTTTTAGACTAATTGGGATATAGTGTGGTGAAAGGATATTAATTACATGGTAACATTGTCATTGAAGGGTATGGTCTAGCATATGACTTTCCTATTCACTTGGGTGGTCATGATGCATTGCTAGATGCCACTCATGATCTATAAGTATGAATTGATTAATTTGTGAATTAATGATAAATTAAAAGTGTTTAATTTATCTAGCTCAATCAATGAGTTATAATTTATACTTATTGCCAACGTGAATGGAACCTAATGGGTCACACACATAAAGAATAAAATCTTTGGGTTAAAATGTAATTAAGCTAAGTATGAGATACTTATGGGGTTAATTTATGAGATAAATTAACTTAAAGGACTTATTTATAAATATTCTAAGTCTTGCAGGAAATTAGTTTCCTAAAAGAAATAAAGTAACTAATTGGTTGCCTTATGGAATAGATTTCCTAAAGGAGAAGGATTAGCTTAAAGTAAGTTTCCTAAACCTTTTTGGTTTCCAATTAGTTTTATTTCCTAAAAGACTAGAGTACTTCCTCTATAAATAGGTTCATGCTTTGACTCTTGAATTATTATTGCAACACAAAAAGAAAAACTAGTGAGAGAAAAATTGAAGAAAGAGGCACACCACTTTCTCTCTCTCTAGGAGTCTCTCTCTCTCTTTCCTAATTGTTAGGTTTTCTTCTTCTTGTGTTCTTAAATAATTCAAGGGAGCTAGCACTCAAAAGTCAAGCAAGCAAGCCTACAAGGTTCCCAAAGAAGTTGTTCGTGTGGATATCGTTAGAGGCTCTATGCTTGGAGGGCTTTTTCGTGGTAGATCTAAGATCTTCTTCGAAGGATCTTTGCCTAGAAGCATAGAAATCTTCTGTGCTTAAGGTAATCTTCATGCAAACCCCCTTGTTAATCATATAGATATGTCAAAGAGATCCATGGTTAAGGTAATAAATTTTATTTTTTCGCTGCGTTACCTATCCTATTACCTTACAGCAATTTCCAAGTTGTGTTATTTTAGGTTTTACCTAGAGTGCTTTTTGTGATGATCTTAAGGCAATCCCGGTGAGGTATAGGTGCAAGCAAGTCATTTGGAAGATGCCAAGCCAAGGAGTTCTTAAGCTCAACATTGATGGATGTTCTAAAGGTAACCCTGGGAAGGCATGTGGAGGTGGGGTCTTGCGAAGTAGTGTTGGAGAGATGATTTTGGCTTTCACGTTTAATTTTGGTGAAGTAAATAGCATCCAAGCAGAGGCTCGTGCTTGTCTATTTGGTATTAAACGTTGTTTGCAGCAGGGCTATATGTCTTTTGAAGTTGAAAGTGATTCACAGGTTTTGATTCAGATCATCAGTAGGAAAGCTAATTGTCCATGGTCCATTTATCGAGAAGTTCAGCAAATTCTGCAATTGGAACCACACTTTATTCATTTGAGTCATTGTTTTCAGGAAGCTAATCAGGTTGCAGATGCCTTGTCTAATATTGGATTTCTCATCAAAATCACAGGATTTACACATAGATTTCTGAGCTGCCAACACAAGTCCGTGGTGCATTTAAATTAGATTTGTTTCAAATTCCTTCAGTTCGTAGAATAATATGCTAATAACTGTAAAAGGAATAGTATTCCTGATTTATTGGCCTTCTTATTCTTGATGTATTAGAGAGGTAAGGTTTATGTCCCCCTCGTGTTAATTTGGTTTTTTAATAAAATTTAGGGGTGGCGTCCCTCCCCGTGTACGAGGTTCTGCTAAAAAAAAGTTTCCTGAAAGGAATAAAGTAACTAATTGGTTTCCTTATGGAATAGAATTCCTAAAGGAAGAAGTTTAGTTTAAAGTAAGTTACCTAAACTTACTTGGTTTTTAATTAGCTTTATTTCCTAAAAGACTAAAATACTACCTCAATAAATATGTCCATGTTTGACTCTTGAATTATTATTGCAACACAAAAGAAAAACTAGTGAGAGAAAATAGCAAGAAGAAAGAAATGCCACTTGTTAGTGTATGCCCTAAAACCAAGTTGGTTTTTGGGATTTTTATTACGCTTATTTCGTGTTATACTTATATATGTGGCATTTTATTTGTCATTTAATACTTGTTATTAATATTACTTGTTTATTTGATAAAGTCCATAGAATATTAACTATATATAAGAGATTGTAAGAGTTACAATGATGAGACTCTTATTACACATTAAGTTATATTCTTAAATATCCCTAGTCGTAGTATTAATGAGATTGGATATCATTAATATGGGAAGACTAGCACATACTTTGCCTCTACTTATGGTAAGTAGTAGTTGATCTCGTCAACTATGGTGTGTGACACCTAAGCTGGTATGTGGATGCTTGTTAGAGAACAAGTTCATTGGATTGATTCGCCAAGAGTTACTATTCAGAGTGCTAATGAATTATACTCTTAATGGCAATGGTGTAAGTGATCCTTAAACTTGAGGTTACCATGGTATCTTGAGTGTGGATTACTATGCTTTGACTCTATTGCTCGGTGCTCGTAAAAGAGTAGCCCATACGGTAGAGATTGGGTATAGTATGAAGCATGGAAGGATAGTGAGTAATCGATATAGGATTCACCACTCCTTATTATAGGAGAGTATATCCCGGATTGGCCACTTGTTGAAATATGACTTAAAGAATCTTTTGCGCAAAAGTGAAAGTATGACTTGAAAGAGTTTCAAGGTTATACTTTTATGGAAAGTTATATTTGGGGAACAAGAAATCATTAATTAGTCATTTAAAGAGTGCGCACCACACTGTTAGACTAATTGGGATATAGTGTGGTGAAAGGATATTAATTACACGGTAACATTGTCATTGATAGGTGTAGTCTACCATATGATTTTCCTATTCACTTGGGTGGTCATGATGCATTGCTAGACGCCACTCGTGATCTATAAGTGCAAATTAATTAATTAGTGAATTAATGATAAATTAAAGTGTTAATTTATCTAACTCTTAATTAATTAATTAATGAGTTATAATTTGTACTTATTGCCAACGTGAATGGAACCTAATGGGTCACACACAATAAGAACATGGTCTTTGGGTTAAATTGTTATTAAGATAAGTATAAGATACTTATGGGGTTAATTTATGTGATAAATTAACTTAAAGGACTTAATTATAAATATTCTAAGTCTTGATGGGAATTAGTTTCCTAAAAGGAATTAAGAAGCTATTTGGTTTCCTTTTGGAATTGGTTTCCTAAAGGAATAGGATTAGCTTAAGGTAAGCTTCCTAAACCTTCTTGGTTTCCAATTGCTCTTGTTTCCTTAAAGACTAGGATACTACATCTACAAATAAGTCCATGCCTTGACTCTTGAAGATTGATGAAACACAACACAAAAATCTAGAGAGAGAAAAATTGAGAGCACGTGAGGCGTTTCTCTTCCCAAGAAAAACGCCACCTCTCTTCTTCCTAATAGTTAGGGTTTCTTTCTTCTTCTTGTGTTCTTCATGAATCATTCAAGGGAGCTAGCACTCAAAAGGCAAGGCAAGTAAGCCCAAAGGTTCCTAAAGATCATGTTCGTGTGGATACCGTTGGAGGCTCGACACTTGGAGGGCTTTTCATGGTAGATGAACACCTTCATCGAATAGGATCTTGCCCTTTGAAGCATAGAAACCTTCTATGCTTGAGGTATTTGTGCTAAACACCCTTTAATCGTATAGATTATATCAAAGAGATCCATGGCTAAGGTAATAAAATTTTAAATTTTCCGCTGCGTTACTCCCCTTATTACCTTACAGTGGTATCAGAGCCTACTTTGATTATATCTATATGATTTGTATTTATTTAATTGTCATAAATATGGATGGTTTGTTCTTGATGAATTTTGTCTCAAAATTGCTTTAGAAAAATCAAGAGTTTGATTTTTAAGATAAGTTCTTAATTGTTTAAAAGTGTTTTAAATAATTAAGATAAGTTCTTAAGGTTGTATTTATGGTTTCTAGACTAATTTTAAGTGCTAAAAGGGTTTTAACACATTTTAGTTCAACAGAGTTTTGAAAAACATCAAGAAAAATCGTTTTTCGCAAGTTGCACAAGGCCAGCCATGGGCTGAGCCGTGGGTGTTTGCCCGCGGCTGAACCCACGGCTAAGAGATCGTATTTTTCAAAGTCTGAGCCGTGGGCACTTTGCTCGCTGCTCAACCCGCGGCTCATGAGCCGTGGGCTCAGCCGTGGGTGATTTACCCACGTCTGGCACCCATAGCTCAAGTCTGTCCGCGAGCCATGGGCACAAGCCGCGGGTAGTGTACCCACGGCTCAAGGCAGAACCCTGGCGAGAAAATTTTGATTTTTTGGAAAAATGTGTTTTTGTGTAAATTTTTGTGAAAAACTCTTTCTAATTTTAATTGTTAAAATTTGGAAGTTGATTTTAGAAAAACTCTTCCCAATTTTTAAGTGTTAAAATTTGGAAAGACAATTTTGGAAACCATAAACCTTCTTTAGCATTTTTGAGACAAATAATCCAAGGATATTAATCTAATTTGATTAGACCATGTGATTTATGATTTGAATTAAATAAAAGTTTATATTATTTAATTGTTAAATAATGTGATGGCGTGGTGGATGATTATGGACTATAACCAATGTGATTGAATGGTTAAATTTTCTTATGGGTGGCTTGTATTGGTTTTTAAAATAGGGCCTGTGTGTCCTGCCTTCTCTATTTTCTCATGTAATTCTCTTCTCACCTAACTTCCCTTGAATGTAACTCGAAGGTTTCTTAATCAATACATGTAATGTACGTAGTGTAGGTTAAGGTTAGGTTTTTAATTTTCTAAATTGTTTAGATTATAATTACAAGTGTAATGTACAAAGAAGATGGAGATGGAACCAAGGAGCAACCATGGAGGCTCATCAAGAGTTGGAGACCTCCCAAGGAACGCATCAAGGAGTTGATCACGTCCCTTAGGAATTTGACCGTATATTTTCCTTAAGGCTCGAGGAAAATATCTTAGTAAAGTCCATAATCATCTACGGTTTATTGTGCATGTTCTTATTTTATATGTCGATATATTTTAATTACATGCTATGATGAGACTATATATTGTATAATTAAAATAAAATCCCTCAAATAAAATATTAAGTCACTTGCCTTCCATTATTACTAGTAAAAAAATCATAGTTCTTGCTAAGTGTTGACACTGTTGGCCCTCGTCAAGGTCACCTTACCTAGAGCATGTTTTTTACTATGAGATATGATCTCCAAATAATGGGTCTGACTTAACAAAAACTGCTTAACTTGTTGGTCTCCATCAAGGTTATGGTGTTTTTGAGGCGATATTAAGTCAATACATATAAGTTTCCATCCATTATTATAGCAAAAACGAAGAGTTCCTATTAAGTGTTGACACGTTGGCCTCCGTCAAGGTCACCTTGCTCAGAATATGTTCTTGCTATGAGATGTGATCTCTGAATAATGGGTATGACTTAACAAAAATACATAACGAGTTTGGCCTCTGTCAATATTATGATATTTTTGAGGCAATGTTGGGAAACACATAAGATGTGAATATCAAGAGTTGATACCCAACTATCTAGGAGTCACAAGAGTTGTGATTGATAAAAGTTATCTACCTAATCGAAGTTACCTTTGGGGCATTGACCTCCGTCAAACCCAAAGTTAATTAGATGGGATCCTAGCCCACTAGGAATCTCCAACGGATTTCCAAATCAATAATTTGAGGGTTATTGATTTGAAGTAAAATAGTGGGAGCAAACCAAATAAATTCGAAGCCCACATTTTTGGTTTGCAATTATAACATGAAACAAATACTTGTACTATCTTTTCACTTGTCATAGAATGAATATACACATGAACACACTTATCACCCTATATCTCCATTTATATACGATTTTCTTGGACTAGTGTAAGACTTGAAAATAGTTCTTAAGCACAATTGGCTAGTGTCCTTGATACCCACTTCCACTTGTCCTAGTAGTGACAATTATAGTTAGGAAATGAATGTGCATACAAGATGCATAAAAGATGATAATGATATTGCTACTTATATCATAATGTCATCTATAATTCCTAAGCTATAAAAGTAGCACAAATTGATAGATTTTTTGTCTGTGATTGTGCATCTCAAAGAGTTGTTGATACACAATCTAGGAACCATTAGATATGGGATATCTAAGGAGTAATCTGTCAAGGAAGAAAGGGGCACTTTATTGCTTGTCAAGGGGAAACCCAAGTGTGGTCTTAAGAAGACCCAAGTAGCTATGACAAAGCTTAAAGGTGTGATCAAAATGGACAAGTCTAAGGGCACATGTTTCCAATTCTATTGGAAAGGGAATTGTAAGGCTCGTTTCAATACTAAGAAGTTAAAGAGGCTTAGTGAAGCTTCTACTTCTAAGTATGTTTAATATTTGAGATAAATTCATCTACTAATTAAGACCATTGGGTATAAGATACTGGATTTGGATCCCATATTTGCAAAAATGTGCAAGGTCTTAAAGCATGGTAGACAATAAGCAAAGAGAAAGTCAAACTACGTGTGATGAATGGAGCAAGAGTTGCTACACTCGTTGTAGAGACTTATACACTCTTTACCAACTGGGCTTGTTCTAGAATTTAAAACATTGTTATTATGTTAGTGATACTTACAAAAGAACATGAAATCAATTCACATTAAATGTGAAAAGATTTACCATTACAAAAGAGAATATATACTGTTCTTTTACGTAATGGTGTTCTTTGTGGTATTAGATCACTAAAACAACAGTTTTACAAATCCTAGACCTTGAATAAGTCCATTCTCAAACATAGACAAAAACTCTAATATTTTTGAAACAACTATCCTTCTGGCATTATAGACTTGGTCAATGTGAATGAGAAACGCACTTCCAAATTACATAATAGTTGTGTACTTGGACTCATTCAATTGTGAATCGTTTGAGACATACGATTCTCATTTACTTAGAGAGATGACCGTAAACACCTTTTATTATAAAAGGTGAATGTGCTAGTGATCTTCATAGGGCTTCAACATATAGATGTTTTTGGCCCAATGTCGATCTCTGCTAGAGGTTGTTTATCATACTTCATCACTTTCATGGATGACCATATGGGATATGATTGTGTATCATATGATATACAAATCCATGGCTTTTGAAGTGTTCAAAGTCATTAAGATTGAAGTAAGAAAAACAAGTTGACAAGAGTATTAAAACACTAAAGATTTGATCTATATGGCTAATACTCAATGTCAAGTGTTTCAAAATAATTAAAGAAGAATGTGATTCTTTCTCAATGGTCTCCACTTGACACACCATTGTTGATGATGTGTGAAAGAGGAGAAGTTGTACCCTATGAGATATGGCGCAAACCATGATGAGCCATACTACAATTCCTAACCTCATTTTAGGGGTTCTTGTCTTAGACGCCAACTCCTATACACTCAACCATGTTCCGACAAATGTCTATTTGTGGGTATCCTTGTGAAAACAATAGATACCATTTCTATAATTCCTCTTGAGAAAAATAGTTTGTCTCAAGAAATGTCTTTTTCTAGAATAATAGTTTATTCTTAAAAGAGACATTGGGAGCAAGATAGAACTTGAAAAGGTTCAAGAACCTGCAAGTTGACAAAGATCAATAGTTGGAACTAGAGCTTATACCACATGTTGATGAGGCGCAACAGAAGCTCAAAGTGCACAAAAGTCTTCAAAAGACTGTAGAGTGCTTATACTCTTGAGAAATATAGATTTCTCACATATGAGATATATAGATTTCTCATTAGAAAGAGCAATAATGTACTGGTCATATATGATGACAAACCTACTAGTCACGAAGAGGACTTTGTCTAATGTAGACTCCTTGACATGGCAAGATGCCATAAAATCCAAAATGGATTCCATGTACAAGAACAAGGTGTAGACCTTGCTCGAAGTCACCTAATAGGGATAAAACCCATAGGGTGCAAGTAGGTCTTTATGAGAAAGACTGACATGGATGGTAACTGTAGTTACCTATAAAGCAAGGTTAATGGAAAAAGGATTCAATTCGAAGGCTTGACTTTGAAAGAAACCTTTTCATCAATAGCCATGCTTAAATCCATTTAAGATTTTACTTGCAATAGCTACTTTTATGGCTATGACAAATGGATATGAAGACTTCATCCCTTAACTGGGAATTAAAAGGTATGTATATGACATGTCCCTTGGGCCTTCACTTCCATTGATAGTCATTGGGTACGCAAGCTTCAAGGGTCCATTTGTGGACTCTTGCAAGTGTCAAGGTGTTGGAGCATTTGTTTTGATAAGATAATCAAAGAGTTTAGATTTTCTTGAAAAACAAAGACAAGCTTTGTGTAAATGTAAAGTTGAGTGGGAGCATTGTCATTTTCTTGATACTATATGTGGATGACATATCGTTGATGGAAAACAACATACTTTAAAGGTAAAGATATGGTTGTCCAAGAATTTCTTAATAAAGGAGAGGCGATCTCTAATCTGGGAATTAAGATCTATATAGATAGATCCAAGAGGTTGCTTGGTCTCACTAGATCCAAGTACATAGGCTAGATGCTAAAGGGTTTAGCATAGTGCAATCGAAGAAGGGGTTTTACCTATGTGATAGGAGATTACTCTTTCTGAGAGACATGTGTCTTTGACACTTGTTGAGATTGATAGCATTAATAGATCCCGTATGCTTTTACAATGGATTCTATTTTGTATGCTATCCTATGTACGAGACCCGATGTCTCCTTGCTTTAAGTGTTACAAGCAATTCTAGTGAGTGTCACTAGATGGTTATCAAAGAATATTCTTAAGTACTCGAGTAGCACTAAAAGACTATTCTTGACTATGGAGATCACACTTAGGAAGTGTGTGGATTTAAAGATACAAACTTTTAATCCAATAGGGATGATAAGTAAATCATGAGATGAATTGGTGTTCACGTTGAACTGTAGTGGATAAAAGCGTTTTATGATAGACACTACAACATATTCTACAACAAAGGCGAGTACATGGTAGCTTTAGAAGTTACTATGGATCAAGGGATTCTTTGTTGGACAAAGAATAGTTCCTTCTATTGTTTTATGAAAACAATTGTGCCATCACTTAATCAAGGAACTAAAGTCTCATCCATGATCCTAAAGTGTAGGTTCGTGCTACCATCTATTTGTGGAAATAGTTTGGTACAAATGATGAAAAGATAGAGGAAGTTCCCACAATGTAAGTGTCACTAATCCTTTCACCATGGCCTTGTCCCTAGAATAGGCATGATAGTCATGCTCATGGCCTAAAACCTATAGGTGATTGGTTTTAGTGCAAGTGGGAGTTTGTTAGTGTATGCCCTAAAACCAAGTTGGTTTTTGGGATTTTTATTACGCTTATTTCGTGTTATACTTATATATGTGGCATTTTCTTTGTCATTTAATACTTGTTATTAATATTACTTGTTTATTTGATAAAGTCCATAGAATATTAACTGTGTATAAGAGATTGTAAGAGTTACAATGATGAGACTCTTATTACACATTAAGTTATATTCTTAAATATCCCTAGTCGTAGTATTAATGAGATTGGACATCATTAATATGGGAAGACTAGCACATACTTTGCCTCTACTTATGGTAAGTAGTAGTTGATCTCGTCAACTATGGTGTGTGACACCTAAGCTGGTATGTGGATGCTTGTTAGAGAACAAGTTCATTGGATTGATCCGCCAAGAGTTACTATTCATAGTGCTAATGAATTATACTCTTAATGGCAATGGTGTAAGTGATCCTTAGACTTGAGATTACCATGGTATCTTGAGTGTGGATTGCTATGCTTTGACTCTATTGCTCGGTGCTCGTAAAAGAGTAGCCCATACGGTAGAGATTGGGTATAGTATGAAGCATGGAAGGATAGTGAGTAATCGATATAGGATTCACCACTCCTTATTATAGGAGAGTATATCCCGGATTGGCCACTTGTTGAAATATGACTTAAAGAATCTTTTGCGCAAAAGTGAAAGTATGACTTGAAAGAGTTTCAAGGTTATACTTTTATGGAAAGTTATATTTCGGGAACAAGAAATCATTAATTAGTCATTTAAAGAGTGCGCACTACACTCTTAGACTAATTGGGATATAGTGTGGTGAAAGGATATTAATTACACGGTAACATTGTCATTGATAGGTGTAGTCTACCATATGACTTTCCTATTCACTTGGGTGGTCATGATGCATTGCTAGACGCCACTCATGATCTATAAGTGCAAATTAATTAATTAGTGAATTAATGATAAATTAAAGTGTTAATTTATCTAGCTCTTAATTAATTAATTAATGAGTTATAATTTGTACTTATTGCCAACGTGAATGGAACCTAATGGGTCACACACAATAAGAACATGGTCTTTGGGTTAAATTGTTATTAAGATAAGTATAAGATACTTATGGGGTTAATTTATGTGATAAATTAACTTAAAGGACTTAATTATAAATATTCTAAGTCTTGATGGAAATTAGTTTCCTAAAAGGAATTAAGAAGCTATTTGGTTTCCTTTTGGAATAGGTTTCCTAAAGGAATAGGATTAGCTTAAGGTAAGCTTCCTAAACCTTCTTGGTTTCCAATTGCTCTTGTTTCCTTAAAGACTAGGATACTACATCTATAAATAAGTCCATGCCTTGACTCTTGAAAGATTGATGAAACACAAGATAAAATCTAGAGAGAGAAAAATTGAGAGAGGAGGTGTTTCTCTCCCAAGAAAAACGCCACCTCTCTTCTTCCTAATAGTTAGGGTTTCTTTTTTCTTCTTGTGTTCTTCATGAATCATTCAAGGGAGCTAGCACTCAAAAGGCAAGGCAAGCAAGCCCAAAGGTTCCTAAAGATCATGTTCGTGTGGATACCGTTGGAGGCTCGACACTTGGAGGGCTTTTTATGGTAGATCAACACGTTCATCGAAAAGGATCTTGCCCTTTGAAGCATAGAAACCTTCTATTCTTGAGGTATTTGTGCGAAACACCCTTTAATTGTATAGATTATATTAAAGAGATCCATGGCTAAGGTAATAAAATTTTAAAATTTTCGCTGCGTTACTCCCCTTATTACCTTACACCACTTTCTCTCTGTTGGGGCGTCTCTCTCCTTCTCTCTCCTCTTCCTAATTGTTAGGTCTTTTCTTCTCTTGTGTTCTTAATTAATTCAAGGGAGCTAGCACTCAAAAGTCAAAGCAAGCAAACCTACGAGATTCCCAAAGAAGTTGTTTGTGTGGATATCATTAGAGGCTCTACACTTGGAGGGCTTTTCGTGGTAGATCTAACCTCTTCTTGGAAGGATCTTTGCCTAGTAGGATAGAAATCTTCTATACTTGGGGTAATCTTCATTGCAAACCCCCTTATAATCATATGGATATACCAAAGAGATCCATGGTTAAGGTAATAAAATTTTAATTTTTTCGCTGTGTTACTTGTGTTATTACCTTACAGTGGTATTAGAGCCTCCTTTGATTATATCTATATGATTTCTGTTTATTTAATTGCCATAAATATCGATGGATTGTTCTTGATGAAATTTGTCTCAAAATTGTTTTAGAAAAATCAAGAGTTTGATTTTTAAGAAAAGTTCTTGATTGTTTAAAAGAGTTTTAAGTAATTAAGATGAGTTTTTAAGGTTGTTTTTATGGTTTCTGAATTATTTTTATGTGTTAAAAGGGTTTTTACACAATTTAAATCAAAAGAGTTTTGAAAAATTATCAAAAATTGTTGCAGAAATTTTGCATAATACCACCCGGAGGTAAGGTACCCGCGGCTCGCAGGTCGTAAAGTTCTGTTTGAAGCTGCGGGGTTAACCGCGCTGCGGCCTTAGTCATGGATCGTTTACGCCATGCATCTGCAGGCTCAGCTGCGAGCTTAGCTTGCGGCTCACACTTGCAGATCGTGTACGTAACGATGATCCGTGGATGGATCCGCGGGAATAGTCCCACGCATTGGCGCCGCGGATTTGAACCAGAGTTTTGCGAGAATTTTTTTAATTTTTTGGAAAACTTGATTTTTGGCAATTTCTTTATGAAAACGCTTTCTAATATTATTTGTTAATATTTGGACATTTAAAATTTGGAAACCTACACCTTCTATAACATTATTTTTGAGACAAATAAATTTAAGGGCATTAATCTAATCTATTTAGACTATGTGATTTATGACTAGAATTAAATAAAGGAATTTATTTAATTGTTAAATAGTATGATGGCATGGTGGATGATTATGGACTAGACCAATGTGATTGAATGGTTATTATTTCTTTTGTGGTTGGCTTATATTGGTTTTATAAATAGGGCCTGCGTGTCCTACCTTCTCTAATTTCTAATGTAATTCTTTTCTCACATAAACTCTCCTCGAATATAATTCGAGGTTTCTTGATCAATACTTGTAATGTACATAATATAGGTTAAGAATAGGTTTATTTTCAAAATTATTTAGACTAGAATTACATGTGTAATGAACAAGAAGATAGAGATGGCACCAAGGAGCAACCAAGGAGGCACATCAAGGAATTAAAACGTCCCCTAGGAATTTCGACCAAATATTTTCTTCAAGGCTTGAAGAAAATATTACTAGTTAAAGTCCATAATTATCCACGTTTATTATGCTTTTATTTATATGTTTATATATTTTAATTGCATGATATAATGAGACATTAAAATAAAATCCCTCAAACTAAATATTAAGTCAAGAGTCTAGTTGCTTTCCATTATTATAACAAACACGAAGAGTTCCTATTAAGTATTGACTTGTTGGCTCACCGACAAGGTCACCTTACTCGAAACATGTTTTTGTTATGAGATTTGATCTCTGAATAATAGGTATGACTTAACGAAATTACATAACTTATTGGCTCACCGTCAAGGTTATGGTATTTTTGAGGCAATGTTTGATGTCAAGGGTTGATGTCAAACTATCTAGGAGTCACAAGGGTTGTGATTGGTAAAAGTTACCTACCTAATCAAAATTATCTTTGGGTTGTTGGCTCACCATCAAGTTCTAAGCTAATTAGATAGGATCTTAGCTCACTAGGAATCTCCAACGGATTCCCGAATTAATATTGAGGTTATTGATTTGTCTTTACTTTTGTAGAATGTCTAACATGAATTTGTGACCTATACTCGACAATAAACTCAATGACACAAACTTTAAGTACTGGAATATTAATTTGAGAATTTTTCTCAAACATGCAAAAATTGAGTATGTCCTCGACAAATCCATGCTCCCTGCCTCCTCCTACTAATGCATCTCCTGAGGACATAGATGCATTGAGATGCACATAGCCGACAATGGTGCTGCAACATGCATCATGTTAGCTTCTATGACTCCAGCATTGCAAAAGCAACATCTTAAGATGAATGCTCCGTCCATGATTGTTCACTTAAAAGAAATGTTCGACGCACAAGCTAGGACTGAGAGGAATGAGACCTCATGAGAGCTCTATCACTGCAAGATGGCAGAGGGATCTTCAGTGACTGCCCATGTACTGAAGGTGATTGGACTAATTGAAAATTTAGCTGATCTGGGACACATTTTTGACAATGAGTTAAGTATTGATTTAATTCTTCAGTCCCTTCTTAAGAGCTATTGACAATTCATCCTGCACTTCAACATCCGTAAAGTTGAGTGCACATTGACTAAATTGATGAATATGCTCAAGACTGCTGAGCCTAATCTTAAGAGAGAGAAGGGCACCGTTATGCTTGTCTTGGCCTCCAAGAAAAAGAAGCCCAACTCTAGACTTAAGAAGTCCAAGAAGTAGAGAACCAAGCCTAAGGGTGGGGTTAAGACGGACAAACCCAAGGGAACTTGCTTTCATTGCAGACAAGATGGGCACTGAAAGAGGAATTGCAAGGCCTACCTTGACTCCTTGAAGTCAAAGAAGCTTGGTGAAGCTTCTACTTCTGGTATGTTTATAATTGAGATTAATTTATCAACTAATCAAGACTCATGGGTATTAGATACCGGATTTGGATATCATATTTGTAATAATATGCAGGATCTTAAAGAAAGTAGATTCTTAGCAAAGGGAGAGGTCCAGCTACGCATGGGGAATGAAGCAAGAGTTGCTGCATTGGCCGTAGGAACCTATGTACTCTCTTGCCCACTGGGCTTAATTTAGAATTGAGAAACTGTTATTTTGTTCCCGTACTTACTAAGAACATCATTTCTATCTCTTTGTTAGATTTGGATGGTTTTACAATCATTCAAAGGAATAAAAGTTGTTCTTTTTCACATGATGGTGTTACTTATGGTACTGGTATATTGATTAATGGTTTATATATTTTCAGATGAAGAAAAGTCCATTTTCAATATAAACACCAAGAAACAAAAAATTAGATATTGTGAATCATTCATGTCTTCGGCATTGTAGACTTGGTCACGTGAATGAGAAACGCATATCTAAATTACATAAAGATGGATACTTGGACTCATTCGATTATGAATTATTCGGGACATGCGAATCTTGTTTACTTGGAAAGATGACCAAGACACCTTTTACCGGAAAAGGTGAACGTTCTAGTGATCTTCTTGGGCTTATACATACCAACATATGTGGCCCAATGTTGATCAATGCTAGAGGTGGTGATGTGTTCAACGGAAAAGATGACGGTCCAAGACTCTTGAATTTCAAGTATGCAACCCAATCTTCTTGACCCCTTCGTAACTTATCGAAGACCCCAATAACAACTCAGATTGTTTTGCTTCAAATTTAACTAGATTCGTTGAACTCCCCCCTTTAAGAAACGATCTTAGACCCCTAACCAACAACGTGGTGTAGACACCTAGTCGACAATCCTATTGGACAGATTCAAACCCTCAAAGATGAACCTTAGGCGAGATTTTCTTGAATACTCAACAAACGCCTTGCCAAGCAATCAAGAGTAGTTCTTTAGCCAAAGAACTAAGAAACCTCAATTTGCACTCGCACACAATTTAAGAGAAAAACTCAATATTATTGATTAATGTTGTTCAAAATTCGGATGAATAGTAACACCCTTTATAAAGAGGCGCATAACATCAAGATATAAACTAAATATGGAAACTAACTTAACCCTAGTTGTACCATAACACAAGCTAACAACTAAAGGTACAACTTAATTAATAAAAATAGCATAAAAGAACAACTTGGGCTATTAAACTAACGAACCAAGCCCATGAAACCCATAACCTCAAGTGGCAAACCGGCTCTTCAATCAAATCCAAGTCCACGACCTCCAAGTTCCTCCAACTCTAGCCCAAAATAGGTGAATAGCCTTGTAGGTTCTTGTTTCAATTAAGTAGCTTCATCTTCATGTAATTCTATAATCAAACCTTGCAAAGTTTGTTTCATCCTTTTAGCTCTCAACCTAGTCATTGGACCTCCCATATCTTGAAAAGGACTCTTGGTAGCACCTCCATGATCACGAGCCTCTCCAACTTGACCATGACCATTGATGTCCTCATCATTCCCTCCTTCCTCGAGAAGATTTGCCCTCAAATCACCAACATCATACAAAGAAAGATCAGCCACATTAAAAGTTGCACTAACATTACCATACTCACTTGGCAAATCGATCTTATATGCATTGTCTCCAATTCGTTCAAGAACTTGAAAATGACCATCTCCTCGTGGACTCAATTTAGATTTCCTTTGTTGAGGAAATCGTTCCTTCCTTAAGTGAATCCAAACCCAATCTCCAGGCTCGAATTGCACCTTGACTATTCCACGATTTGCTTGCTTTGCAAATTGGTCATACTTCTTCTCATTGGTAGCACGAACTTTGCCATGCAATTCCTTGACAAATTCTGCCTTTCTCTTGCCATCCATGTCAACTTGTTCACTAGAAGGCAAAGACAAAATATCTAAAGGTGTTAGAGGATTGAAACCATAAACAACTTTGAAAAGAGAATAAGAAGTAGAGGAATGGATAGTGCGATTATAAGCAAACTCTATGTATGGCAAACACTTTTCCCAATTTTTAAGATGGTGTTGAATGATTGCTCGTAGTAATGTCGTGAGTGTATGGTTAACCACTTCAGTTTGTCCATCCATTTGAGGATGAGCAACAGTAGAGAATAGCAACTTCGTCCCCAGCTTACTCCAAAGAGTGCGCCAAAAGTGACTCAGAAACTTGACATCTCGATCACTCACTATGGTCCTTGGTAATCCATGCAAACGAACAACCTCCTTGAAGAACAAATCTGCAATATGAGTTGCATCATTAGTTTTAACACAAGTAATAAAGTGTGCCATTTTACTAAAACGATCAACTACAACAAAAATACTATCTTTGCCACTTTGAGAACGTGGAAGTCCTATAACAAAATCCCTAGAAATATCAGTCCAAGGAATAGTAGGAACAGGCAATGGACTATAAAAACCATGAGGCATCACTTTGGACTTAGCTTTCCTACAAGTAATACACTTAGCACAGGAAGCTTGCACATCACGTTTCATATGAGGCCAATAAAAGTATTCATGCAAGATATCTAAAGTCTTAACAACACCAAAATGCCCATAAGACCCCCTCCATGTGCCTCACTAATTAGTAAATTACGCATGGAACAAAAAGGAATGCACAATTTATCCTTTCTAAACAAGTAACCTTCATGCAAATAAAACCCTCCATGCACACGACCTAATGGTGAAGACTGATTCATACAAATATGCCAAATGTCACCAAAATCACGATCATTCACATAAGAATTCTTCAAGTACTCAAAACTAAGTAATTTAGCATGCATGCAAGGAAGTAAGAAAGAGTATACCTACGAGATAATGCATCAACAACAACATTATCCTTACCTTGCTTATACTTGATCACGTATGGAAAAGTTTCAATGAACTCGAGCCATTTAGCATGCCTCTTGTTCAACTTACCTTGAGACTTGAGAAATTTTAAGCTTTCATGGTTAGAATGTATGATGAACTCCTTTGGTCACAAATAATGTTGCCAAGTTTGAAGAGCTCGAACCAAGGCATAAAGCTCCTTGTCATAGGTTGGGTAACTCAAGCTTGTCCCTTGAAGTTTTTCACTAAAATATGCAATTGGCTTAGAATCCTGCATTAAAGTAGCACCTATACCAATTCCACTAGCATCATATTCAACTTCAAAAACTTTGTCAAAGTTAGGCAAACTAAGCAATGGATCATGAGTGAGTTTATCCTTCAACAAATTAAATGCATCTTCATGCGTTTTCTCCCATTTAAAAGCCACATTCTTTTTAACAAGATCATTCATAGGTGCAGCAATTGTAGAAAAATCACGCACTGAACCTTCTATAGAAACTTGCTAAACCATGAAAAGACCTTACCTCATTAGCTACTAGTAGTAGTCGGCCACTCCATAATGGCTTTCACCTTGGTTTCATCTACACTTATTCCGTTAGAGCTCACAACAAAACCAAGAAAGATAACAGAATCCATGCAAAAAGAACACTTTTTCAAGTTAGCAAACAATTGATGTTCTTTAAGTAATTCAAAAACAGCACGTAAGTGTTCAACATGCTTCTTGCAAGGACTTGCTATACACAAGAATATCATCAAAGTAAACTACTACAAATTTCTCAATTAAATGACGGAAAACATGATTCATCAACCTCATAAAAGTGCTAGGAGCATTAGTTAAACCAAAAGGCATAACTAACCATTCATAAAGACCAAACTTAGTTTTGAAAGCAGTTTTCCATTCATCACCCTCTTTCATTCGAATTTGATAGTAGCCACTTTTCAAATCAATTTGAGAAAATAATTGTGAACCATGCAATTCATCCAACATATCATCTAACCTAGGTATAGGATGATGATACTTTACCGTGATTTTATTGATGACTCTACAATCAACACACATCCTCCAAGTACCATCCTTCTTAGGCACGAAAATCACAGGCACAGAACATGGGCTAAGGCTTTCACGCACAAAACCCTTCTCCAACAACTCATCCACTTGCCTTATGAATCTCCTTTGTTTCCTCAGGGTTAGCTCTATAGGCAGGACTGGTTTGGAATGCTTGCTCCAGGCATGAAGTCAATTTGATGCTCAATTCCCCTCAAGAAGTGGCAATCCACTTGGAATATCTTCAAGGGAATAACTCTTGATATGCCTGCAACAAAGAAACAACAACACTAGGAATAGAATGGTCAAGTTCATTAGTGGAAAAGAAAATATCTTTATACAAGATTACAAGTAATTGTTGCTTTGCCAACAATGCACTCTTAATCTCACTTTTCTCAGCATAAGCACTCACTTTTCTTTCCCCTCTAATCATGCCTTCCCCTTTCTTTTCCTCTTTTCCTTTTTCTTCACTCTTACGATCTTCTCTCTCTCCCCTAGTGATCCACTTTGATCGTTTGCATCCCCCTCGAATTGAGCTCCTTTTGGTTTGTCCCTTGGTATTTCACGAACCTTGCACTCTTTTGTGATGGGAGATTGGTCAGCATAAGCCTCCATAGGCCTCAATGACTTCAATATAAACTCCTTTTTCTTCCAAGTTAGGCGATAGGTATTTTTTAAACAATCATAAAGAACAAGCCTATCAAATTGCCATGGACGTCCCAATAAGATGTGACAAGCATGCATAGGAATAACATCACACAACACCTCATCCACATATCCTCCAATAGAAAATGCCGCTAGCACTTGCTTGGTTACCTTCACATCTCCAAAATCCGTCAACCATTGCAAGTAGTATAGTTTTGGATGTCGAATTGTAGGCAACTTCAATTTCTCTACAGACAATGTACTAGCAACATTAGTACAACTACTGGAATCAACAATAACGCTACATACCTTGCTTTGAACAATGCATCTAGTGTGAAATATGTGCTCCCTATGCATCTCCTCTTCCTCCTCCTTAGGTTGAATGCTCAATGATCTCCTAGTCACCAATATCTCACCACTAGGTGGATCAACCTTGCGTGGATCTCCCTGACACAAATCATCATCACTAGGACCTTCGAGTGGAGGCATCTCATCATCACTTGAATGCTCACTCTCCACATCTCCATCATCAAGGATGATCATGTTTCTTCTAGTTGGACATTCAGATGAGATATGCCCATAACCTTGACACTTGAAGCATTTAGCATCTCTTTGCCTTATAGGAGTTTCAATCTTACCCTTGCTTGGTGGCTTAGATGAAGAATTCTCATCCCTTGGCTTATTGCTCATGAAACTCGACTCACCCTTTGTCCAAGTCTCCTTGGGGCTTTTGTGGTGTTTGATCAAACTTTCTATCTCGTGAGTCCCTCCATGTGCCATGGCTTTGAGCCCCTACAAACCCTCGGTTCCTCTTGCTTTTGAGTTGGCGTTCCACCTTTTGTGCTTTTTCTACTAAGTCTTGAAGCTCCACATAATGTTGTAATTCTACAATATCTGCAATTTCAGAGTTCAAACCAGCTATAAATTGAGCAATGGTGGCCTCTTCATCCTCTTGGATGTCAGTAGGAATCAAGAGTGTCTCCAACTCCTTGTAGTATTCATCAATGGTGAAAGAACCCTGCTTCAAAGTTTGTAGCCTCCCATGCAAATCTCGTGAATAGTGATTTGGAATAAATCTTTTCCTCATAATCACCTTCATGGCAGCCCAAGTGTGAATTGGTTCATCCCCACATCTCTTACGAGACTTCACAAGTTGATCCCACCAAATGCTAGCATACTCCACGAACTCAACTGTAGAAAGTTGAACTTTCTTTTCCTCAGAATAATTGTGAACATCAAACATGTGCTCAACCTTTCATTCCCACTCCAAGTATGCCTCTGGATCATTTATCAGAATGATGAGGACATTAATGGTTGTGGTCAAGTTGGAGAGGCACGTGATCATGGAGATGCTACCAAGAGTCCTTTTCAAGATATGGGAGGTTCAATGACTAGGTTGAGAGCTAAAATGATGAAATAAGCTTTGCAAGGTTTGATTATAGAATTACATGAAGATGAAGCTACTTGGTTGAAACAAGAACCTACAAGGCTATTCACCTATTTTGGGCTAGAGTTGGAGGAGCTTGGAGATCGTGGACTTGGATTTAATTGAAGAGCCCGTTTGCCACTTGAGGTTATGGGTTTCATGGGTTTAGTTCGTTAGTTTAATAGCCCAAGTTGTTCTTTTATGCTATTTTTATTAATTAAGTTGTACCTTTAGTTGTTAGTTTGTGTTATGGTACAACTAGGGTTAAGTTAGTTTTCATATTTAGTTTATATCTTGATGTTATGCACCTCTTTATAAAGGGTGTTACTATTCATCCAAATTTTGAGCAACATTAATCAATAATATTGAGTTTTACTTTTCAATTGTGCACGAGTGCAAATTGAGCTTTCTTAGTTCTTTGGCTAAAGAACTACTCTTGATTGCTTGGCAAGGCGTTTGTTGAGTATTCAAGAAAATCTCACCTAGGGTTCGTTTTTGAAGGTTTGAATCTGTCCAATAGGATTGTCGATTAGGTGTCTACACCACGTTGTTGGTTAGAGGTCTAGGATCCTTTCTTAAAGGGGGGAGTTCAATGAATCTAGTTGAATTTGAAGCAAACCAATTCGAGTTGTTCTTGGAGTCTTCGACAAGTTACAAAGGGATCAAGAAGATTGGGTTGCATACTTGGAATTCGAGAGTCTTGGACCGTCATCTCTTCCATTGAACACATCAGGTGGTTTCTCTTACTTCATCACTTTACTTCATCGCTTTCACGGATGACCATTCAAGATATGGTTATGTGTATCTATGAAACACAAATCCGAGGCCTTTGAAAAGTTCAAAGTCTTTAGAGTTGAAGTTCAGAAACAACTTGGCAAAAGTATTAAAACCCTTAGATCTGATCGAGGTGGAGAATACTTGAGTCAAGAGTTTCAACAATATCTAGAGGAAAATGGGATTATTCCTCAATGGAATCCTCCATACACGCCACAACACAATGGTGTGTCTAAAAGGAGAAATTGTACTTTATTAGATATGGTACGTTCCATGATGGGCCATACGTTACTTCCTAATTCGTTTTGGAGTTATGCCTTAGATTCTGCCTGCTTTACACTAAACCATGTTCTATTTAAATCTGTTGAAACCACACCTTATGAGATATGGTATGGTAAAGAACTGAGTCTTAATCACTTAGAGATTTGGGGCTATTCTGCTTAGGGTGAAGCAGAATATGTTAGACAAGTTTGAAGCTAAGTCTGATAAGTGCTTCTTTATGAGGTATCCTAGACAAAATCAAGGATACTACTTCTACAATCCCCTTGAGCAAAAGGTGCTTGTCTCAAGACATGCTATATTTCTAGAAAAAGAGATTATTCTTGAAAGAAGCAGTGGGAGCAAAGTAGAACTTGAAGAAATTCAAGAACCACAAAGTAGTCTATAGTTGAAACAAGAGCTTACGCCACATGTTGATGAGGCATAGATAGAAGCTCAAAATACACAAGAACTTCGTAGATCTAGTAGAATACGTTATGCTCCTGAGAGATATGAATTTCTCATTAGTGAAACCAATGATGTGTTAGTCATGGATTATGACAATCCTACTAGCTACGAAGAAGTTATGTCTAATGTAGACTCTTTGAAGTGGCGCGAAACTATGAAATCCAAAATAGATTTCATGTACGAGAACAAGGTATGGTCCTTGGTCGAGCCACCCGAAGGGATAAAACCCATAGGGTGCAAGTGGGTCTTTAAAAGAAAGACTGACATGGATGGTAACATTGTTACCTATAAAGCACAGTTAGTAGCAAAAGGTTACAAACAAAGGCAAGGAATTGCCTTTGAGAAAATTTTTTCACCAATAGCTATACTTAATCCATTAGGATTTTCCTTGCCATAGTTGCTTATTATGACTATGAGATTTGGCAAATAGATATCAAGACTGTGCTCCTTAATGGCAATTTGCAAGAGGATGTGTACATGACACAACCCGAGAGTTTTGACTCCATTGATAGTCATAAGGTATGCAAGCTACAACAGTCCATTTATGGACTTAAGCAAGCTTCAAGGAGTTGGAACATTCGTTTTGATGAGACAATTAAAGAGTTTGATTTTTTTAAAATGAGGGCGAGTCTTGTGTATACAAGAAGGTGAGTGGGAGCGCTATCGTTTTCTTAATACTTTATGTGGATGATATATTGTTGATGGGAAATGATACGCGCGGAAGTAGTGAATGCCAAGAAAGTCTTGAAAATTCTAGGTTGAACAACTCGAATGCTTGACTCCTTTGAAACCCTGTTCAAAGACTCCAAGAATCATGAACTGATTGTTTTGATTCTATCCAACTTCGTTGAATGTTCTCTTTTTAGAATTTGCTCTAGACCCCTAACCAACTTGTGGTATAGATTCCTAAGTAGACAAACCTAAAAGACTAAAACAAACCGATTGAATAAACTCAAAGCGAGAACTTGAACTTATTAAAATCTCTTCGTTAAGAATAAGGGTAGTTCTTAATCACCAAAAAACTAAGAAGATCTCATCATGAGAAAAACACTCAAAGTGCTAAAATTGTCAATAATCATCATATCATCAAAACTTATGAAAAATATTACACATGGTGGCCTATTTATAGGCTCACAAAGTCATAGAATATGGAATAGAAAATTCTAGAACTAGCTACCCGAAACTAATTCTTAACAAATACTAACACTTAACATAAAAGAATATGGAAATATTCTAAAAGTCTTGCAAAAAAACTACTCTAGAATATTCTTAAAAAAGATATAAAAAATTCACCATAAAATAAATTAATGGGCTAGCCATCCCTCCATGGACTCTATTGGGCATGAATCTTGTAATTTTAAGCCCTTCAACTTGGGTCCATCACACGTAGCCAACTTGTATGCATCATTTTGGACCATATGCTACTTCTTGGGCCTTTTTTTGAATGCATGTTGTCGCATCCTAAAAATCATGAGCAAAGGGTGCTAGTGAGGTCGTTAACTGTCGCGTCCTGAAAAAACGGTCCGGTCTCAGTGACCCTTTCGAAAATAAAAGTTTTTGGAAAAACCGTGCGTATGTGAGAAAAGTCAAATTTTAGTAGAAAAAGTGTATTTTAAGAAAAATGGTATTTTAAAGAAAACAAGGCCGGTACTAAATGTGTGACAGGTTTTGCCAAATAATAATTTTTTTTGAAAGGGTTTTATTTTAGAAAATGGAGTCACCACTTAGTACTGAGTTAGGGTGTACCAAGTCACCCAAAAAAATCGTTTAAACAAAAAAAAAGTAAAATTTTAGAAAAGTTATTGAAAACCCTTTTTCGACTCTGATATACGAAAAACGAGAGAAAAAAGGTTCGGGAGTCACATTTGAAGAAAGGGAAGGCAAAGGCTTGCGCTTAAGGCACCCTTTCAACCTAGCCAAGGCTAGTTGCGAGGTTTAATCAAAATTTCCTAAATTAACCCTAGATCCTATCGCGTTTGGATGTATCTAAATGAATGCAAATCCTAAGTCTTCCTAAGTTTAAGTGTGAATATTGGGTGGGTCGTCATGTTCCGTCGAGGCTTGGTCGAAATTATTGCATTAATTGCGAAACCCGAGTCGAGATCTTAAGGGAGTCACGAGTTTTTATGCAAAGTGTGATGCAAAAATAAAAGAAAATAATAATATATATTAAGTGAAGAAAGAAAGTGGGTATGCAGCATGATGGGTACGGGGGACTAATAACTCGTGACTAAATGTTTTTACTCACAGAGGGGGGAACGGCATGTACGCCACCGCTTCCCGCGTGAGTAGACGACTATTTCTAGTCGAATCACACAAATGTCCTAATTTCTAAGTGAGATGCAACCTAAATGTCATGCATTAAAAAAACCGTGTCAAAAACAATAAAAATAATAATGATAAATAATAATAATAGTAATAATAAAATCATGCCAAATGGAAAGAAAACTAAAAATGTGTGAAATGAGATGTGAAATGCACACCAATGCACCTAACACTAATATGCCCTAAGGGTCTAGCATTGGACTAACCCGTTCTAAAAATCCCGTTAGCGTTGGACTAGCGGGAAAAGAAAGAAGCCACAACTAGCGTTGGACTAGTGTGGTGACGGAATAACATAAAACATGAATTAAATGGTAAAGCATGAATTAAAAGCAAATTAGACATATAAAGGCATGTAAGGTCAAGTAAGAGCACTTAACACATAAGCATAATATTCTAGATACAAAAATCCTAAGAAAAACGGTAAAAGAAATATACATATAAGCACGCAAAAGCAAATAAACCCTAACTATTACACCAGGGGGCTTGATTTATAATTTAAGGGGGAAATTAAAAATGCTCTATCTATTACACTTTCTATCTAATTACACAATTTTTGCTAAAACATAAAAACAATAATCTAACTATTACATTGACTAGCTAAATACAAAAATATTACATTTTTCGTCAAAATAATAAAATTTAAAATTAAATAACACAAGAATAAATAAATATGCAAAAAGTGCATACAATAAGAAACGCATAAAAAAATGCATAAAAAATCACATTAGAGCACGTTAGAGCATGTAAAGAAGCAATTTAAAAGGTAACGAAAATACCTTTTTGAAGACCCGATGCAAAAGCTTAAAAACGAATACACAAGTTAAAGGAACAACTATTTAATAATTTTTTTTTAAAGGCTAACCCCGTACACGGGGGAGGGCGCCACTCCATAATTTTATTAATAGCTTAACGGAAAATATGAGGGGGACATAAACCTGACCTCACTTATTACATAAATCAAATTTAACGGAAAATGAAATAAAGAGTACTTCCTCCATTTACAAAAAAAGAAAACTCATCGTTTCTTAAATCTAAAAGCAGGAAAACCTAATTGATCTAGTCTGACTGCCCCTCGAACTGTTTTTGGTAGAGCTGCAAAATTCTCAAAAAACTGATCATGCTTTGATAGTAATCCCTCATTTGACAAGATGTCTGCTGGCTTGTTTGCTTCCCTAAAACAATGCGTAAAAGTCATCATATGTCAACTAAAGCTATTTAATTCCTCATATAATGAATATAAATGCCACGGACATGAAATTTTCCCAGTTACAATGTTAACCAAAACAAGTGAATTCGATTGCACATGAAGGTGATGAATTCCCTGTTGACAGCATAATCGAACACCATGAAGCACAGCACGAAATTCTGCCTCCAAACTTGATCCATACCCCAGTGAGCAAGCATACCCAAAAATAACCTTACCTTGCACATCTCTAAGGATTCCACCACCTCCACAGTTACCTGGATTCCCTTTGGAGCATCCATCAACATTGAGTTTAAGATAATTCGCAAGAGAACTCCATCTTACCATAGTCACATGAATTTCCTTCTTCATCATACCAACGTTACAGTAAAATTCCAACCAGGTACTGGCATGAATGGATTTACGAAATTTTTGTTCCCATGTCAATTTTATATCTCCAAAAATCCTTCTGGCAATAAGATCCCTAGGAAGAGCATTATCTGCAAAAATAAATTCATTCCTTGCTTTCCACAAATGCCACAAGATTAAAATAGGAGAAATATGATGCAAAAAATTCACATATGAGTTAGTAGCAGGAAGCAACCACCAATCCATTATCCTCCTACGTAAATGATAATGATTAGGTGAAAACCCTACAGCTGCACCAAAAAAATTCCAAAGTAGAGTAGCACATTCTCCCAAGCTAAACACATGCTCAACAGATTCAATCGATGGGCTAGCATAACAGAAACATCTAGATGGGCCATGAATACCGAACTGCTGCAAAGTATCCGCCAGAGGAAGTCTCCTATTTAACAATCTCAACATAAAAAATGAAATCTTCCCTGGGATAGAAGTATCCCAAATCTTTGAAAAGAATATGCTAGAGACTTTACAATCCCTTACACAGTGGTATGCAGAATTCAAAGAAAATTTACCAGAAGAAGACAACTTCCAAACAATTCTACCAGAGGGAAGCCAACCAATATTATTTTCAGCCAAGTCCCTGCCTTTTAGCATCCTCTTCCACATCATGGAATCCATCAAACTAACCTGAACTTGTGTTGGTGAGTTAGATTTACAGTACTTAGAATGCACAAATTCAGCCCATATCGATTATACTCTCTAAATCTCCACCACAATTTTATAGAAAAAGCCAAATACACATCTTCCAAGGATCTTAAACCAGCCCCGCCTTCCTTAGTAGGAGCACATAAATTTTTCCACTTTATCCAATGAAACTGAGAACCATCCCCATCTGTTCCCCACAAAAAACTTGCAAAAATTTTTTCCAACTCCCACAAAACACCTTTTGGTGGACACGATGCAATCAAAACATGTAAAGGAATTGAAGATAATACATGTTTAATCAATATCAATCGACTACCCACAGGTAAAAATCTATTTTGCCATGCCAACACCTTTTTAGCAACACCTTGACAAAGCTCAGAAAAGAATGCTTTTTTACCTCTTCCAAGATACAAAGGACAGCCCAAATAGCGTACAGGGAATTGCCTTTCAGAGAAACCCGTCAATGTTCTAATGATATCCTTCCTTTGACTTCGAATTTTTGGATGACAAAGAAAACCACTTTTTTGCACGTTGATCTTTTGACCCGAGCATAGTTCATATTTCCTTAGTACATCCATCACTAATCTCAAAGATCTACGATCAGCACCTGTAAAAATAACAACATCATCAGCAAAAGCCAGATGAGTCACAATAGGACATTTTGAAGGTACACTAAAAGGAGTAAAACCCCTTTTTCCAATAAGAGAATTCAACGCCCTGGACAAACCCTCCGCAACAATAATAAACAAGGCTGGAGAAATAGGGTCTCCTTGCCGTAGCCTCCTAGAAGAATGGAAAAATCCAGATGGAGCACCATTTATTATAATTGAAAACCAGCAATTGGAGATTAACCTCCAGACCATATCAATATACTGTTCCCCAAAGCCAAAAGCTCTCAAAATTTTGATCAGATAAATCCAGGAAACCCTGTCATAAGCCTTCTCCATATCTAATTTTATCATTACATTTCCGCCTCGATTTTTCCTTTTCATACCTCCAACCAATTCTTGGGCCAGCAAAAAATTCTCTGCCATCAATCTTCCTTTCACAAAACTACTTTATTGACTGGAAATAATCCGAGGTAGGATACTTATCAACTTGTCAGACAAGATTCTGGAAATAACTTTATTAAAAAAATTGCACAAGCTAATAGGCCGAAATTGAGTAAAATCCTGGGGACCAGCAACTTTAGGGATTAGAACCACCAAGGTAGAAGAAATACACCTTGGTAATTCAGCACCACAAAAGAAGCTATTCACTGCCCTATAAACATCTTCAGCCACAATGTCCCAAGCATGTACAAAAAATTTACCTGTAAAGCCATCAGGCCCAGGAGCACTATCCTCATTCATTGAGAAAACCACATCCCGCAACTCCTCCAAAGATGGAAAATTTTCCAAAGATTCAACATCATCATTAGATAATAAGCTAGGAATATGATCTAAAACAATGTCATCACCCACCCCATCTTGTGAAAATAAGGAAGCATAGAATCTACATGCTTCTGTAGCAATATCATCTTCCTCCTCCAACCATGCCCCAGAAGAATCTTTAATACGATGAATAATAGCTTTGGATCTTCTTTCAGCTACCACAGAATAGAAATATCTGGAATTTTTATCTCCTTCCTTCCACCATTTTACTCTAGCCTTTTGTCTCCAAAAACTCTCCTCTACACAAAGAGCATTATTTAATTCCATACGAGATCGCTGCAAATTGTCCAAAGCCTGATCAGAGCCCTCAATATCAAATTTCTTCTCATCCTCAGCTGCTTTCCTTTCCAGTTGTTTAACATTTTCAAAAATGTCCCCAAAAGTATGTCGAGACCAACTTTGAAGAGCCTTTTTCACATTCTTCAATTTTTCAGCTAATATTTTCATAGGGTGCCCATTACCACTAGCTTGCCAAGATGATCGAACCACCTCCAAAAATTGATGATGATCAACCCAAAAATTAAGAAAATGGAATGCCTTCGGTTTATTATCCAATCTCGTTTTCCCTATTACAAGCAACGGAGAGTGATCAGACGGACTCCTAAAAAGATGTTGCACTGAAATATCCAAACCCATTGAAGTAAATTGCTGATTAACCAATATCCTGTCAAGCCTTTTCCATATCCTGGCTCGGCCATGTCTATTGTTGCACCAAGTGTAGGGAGACCCAGAGAAGCCTGCATCAAAAACTTCAACATCGTGCAAAAAATTAAGAAAGTCCAGAGCTTCATTTAAATGAAAAGGTCGACCCCCTCTCTTCTCATCCGCCTGAGAAATAACATTAAAATCCCCCCCAATCAACCAAGGAGAACTAGCTACACTTTCAGCTCTTAGAGCATCCCACAATAATTTCCTCTCATTAAGGTCACAACTCGCATGCAAAAAAGACAGTCTACAAGAAGTTGCAAAATTTGAGTTGTGCACACTAATAGAAATATGTTGTTCACTATCACCAACAATTGAATAATCCCCTAACTGTCGAAAGAAAACCCAGACTGATCCAGAAGAATTATAAACACCAAATTCCATACCCAATTTCCGTCTAATATCATGAAACCGATCAACATTCACTTTAGGTTCACATATAGCAACTAATTGCAAATTAAAAATTCTAATTAACTTCTTCAAACGCCTAATATTAGGGCCTTTAGACACACCCCTAATATTCCAAAACATCATGCAAATCATTTGGATAAATTGAGCAGACAAGAATCTGAAGATTTTGTCTTAGATCTAAGAACTCTATCCGAGCTTGGAGCAAAGGACACACATTTCTTTTTGGATGTCTTGCTAAAATTCAAATCCGTTACCTGTTGAAGAATACCTTCCCTTTGATTGTGAGACATTTCCAAATTACAAAACTCTACCCGTTTGTTCAGTTCTTGAAAAGAATCCAAGCTACTATGCTCCGGAAGTCGTCGAGGAGATAGGCTTCCTGCAATTACTTCAGCCTCCATTATCATAGTAGCCTGTAAATCAGGTTGTAAAATCTCGCCTTCCTCCAGCTGTTGCTGTTGTTGATCCAGTAAATCCGGTTGTACCAATTCAGACGGCACAATTGCCTCACCTGCTCCATCCTTCTCAATTTGTTCTTCATTATTTGACAGCTCGATATCTTTACTTCCCATATTTTCTTTCATCTGAACGTCAGAATCAACGACCTGTTGGCCATGCACATCCTCACTTGTTTCCACTTCCCTCTGTGGCATGTTCATTGGCTCCTCTACTTCCGTAGGAAACTCATTTTGCTCAACTTGATTAACTACAGTGGCTACCTGTTCACGAATTTGCTGATCAGAAGGCCTGCCAATGTCTCCATTTTTCACCAGCTTCGGAACATATCGCAGAATGTCATCAGGTTTTGTTTTCAGTTTAGACTCCAGCTCTTGATTTGTTACTCCTTTTGAATGCAACACTCGGCAGTGAGCCTCATCATGTCCCTGTTTATGGCATTTACCGCAATAAGAAGGCAAATTTTCGTAACTAATCTTCTGCCAAAATCCTCCTTGACCACCAGATATCCTAATGCGTTGGGGCAACTCCTTTAACAAATCAACATCCACACAAACCCTTGCAACATTCGGTCGACTCAAATTTACAGTTGCTGCATCAAGCTTAAGAGGCTCTCCAACTGCAGAAGCAATCATAAATAAAGCTGCACGATCAAAAAAATGGATGGGTAAACCTTCGAATGCAATCCAGACAGGAGCACGAGAAGGCTCCATGTCCGTTCGGAAATCCGGACTCCACTTAAAAACTCTCATAGGGAATTCATTGATCATCCATAGCCCCCTTATCTAACATCTATGAAAATCTTCCTCCACATGAAACCGAATTCAGTATGTGTCTTGTGATCCAGCAATCCCAGCGAAAAAGTTCCTGAGAAACCAATGGCAGTGAAAGACTTTCGCAATACCTCCATGCTTGGCCTGCCATGGGAAAATTTCCCAACAAGTGCAAACCTAAAAGGTGCTGCAAGTTTTTCGATTTCCTCCGAGGAGAAACATATTGCAGGCTCCCCCCTGAAAACATATGGTGGCTTGATCTTTAACGGTGATGGCGTCTTGTTCATAAGGACATCAGCAAAGGAACGATTAACAGTTGAAGAAGGCCCTACAGCCATTGAATAGGGCGTAGCCATGAAAACCCTACTCTTCCAATCCAAACCAGATGAGAAAAGCAAGGATCATGGCTAACCACAAAGAGTTGAATCCGTAAGGCACCAAAATCAGACCTAGAAAGTGATCGAAAAAGGCACCAGAAAGTTTAAAATTCAAAATCCTAGAAACGTGGAAGAAGAGAGAGAAGAGAGAGAATCCTATTTAATAAAATAAAAGTAAAATACAAGATACTCCCAAATGGTAAACTTAAATTAATGGGGGGCAACGATTAAAAAATCTACACAAGTCTAGGAGCAAAAGTATAAATTAACGTAAATCAGGGGGGCAAATAGTTAATTCTAACAACTATGGGTACTAAACAATAAAATTCTATAAAACTTGAGGGATAAAATAAAAAAAATAAATCTAATAGGGTAGCGATGCAAAAATTAAAGTAAATTGGGACACGATTGTAAATTAAATCTAAGCAAGGGTGAATCTGCAAATTTGGGACCAAATTGAGAAAATGTAAAGTTTAGGGGGGCCAATCTAAAAAGGGAGGGACCTAAATTGCTAAAAAGCAAAAAGTCTAGCGACACACTTAAGGTGCCTCAAAGCCCAAGGACTGATACAGAAAATCCTACACCAACTAACTTGATTAACCAAAAATAACTTAATTAATTAAGGTAATTAATTAAATTGCAAAAACTAAATAACATTAGCCCAAAATAACTCATAATCAGTTAAACTAAACCAAAATTAGCTAAGAAAAATAAAAGGTAAGCAAAACATAATGCTCAATCAATCAACCATATGAGCTTTAATTAACTAGAATAATTAAATGAATTAAGCTAAATAAAACCAATTAACAAGCAATCAAACTAATTAAATTACTAAAGAATACCCCCATATCCCTCAATTAATCATCTTCAACCTCTGATTTTCTCCCCTCTCTCTACACCCGAAATCCCTATGTTTTTCTTCTTTCTCAACTTCTTCTTTTCTCTCTGTCTCTCATTCCAGTATTCTCTCTGTTCTTTATCCCTCTTCCTTTTATTTACCTCACTCTCTCAATCGATTTTCTAGCCCCTCCCTGTGATCACTCTCTGTATCTTCTTCTCTCGCCTGAATCATCATCCCTCTCTCACTGTTCTCTCTTTCTGGTTTTTTCATTCTCCAAATTTCTAATCCCTCTCTCTTGCTTTGACTTGCTCTCTCTCTCCCTCTAGCTCTCTTTCTCCTTCCAGCTCTCTTCTTCTCACTATTTCCTTCCCCTTGTCTCATGTTCTTTCTTGTGATAGTAGTGTGCAGTGGCATGGAAGAAGTTTCAATGAGGGGGGGAGAGAATTTACTGGTCATTGATGGCTGCGTGATCAAGATTATGGTGTGTGTGGGAATGTTTGGACAGTAGAGTGACTGCTGGTTGTTAAAGAGGGATTCTATTGGTGGTGCGATGGTGGAATCAGGTGATTTGGGACTTTTGGGGCTTGGGTATGTGGTAGTGCTTGTGTTGTGCGATGACAACAATTGGGGATTTGGGTTGTGTTTGGATTTTGGTTGGGTTTGTGATTGCAATTTGGAGTTGTCTTGCTGATTGTTTGGGCTAATTGCATATTCTGTACGTATGTGTTTGTGAGTGTTCTTTGCAGGTTTGGACTGAGCAGTGCAGGGGAGTGGCAATAAACTTGATTTTTGGACTGACTGTGTGGTGGATTAGCTGGAATTGGCGAGGCTCTATGGCTGTAATTCTGTGATTGTGTTTCGGTGGAGCAAGATTGTGGAAATTGAGGAATTATGAGCATGGGGGGGTGCTGATGGACGAGAGTGGGATTTTGGTGGTTCTGATGGATTTAGGGATGGCAGTTGAATTGGGTTTTGTTGACAGAAGTTATTGGTGTTTAAGATTGGCCTTGGTCATTTCACTAGTAGCTGTGGGTTATGGTGGATTGTCTTGCTACTGTTGTTGGTGGTTAATTGGAGTGGTGGCAGAGCTCTATTTTGTTGATTGTGGTTGCGGAGTGCAGGAGTGAGGGCCTGATGCCCTGGTGGTAGGGCAGTAGTCTTGCTGTGGTGGTGGTTGTGTGTTTGCCGTGTGACTTGGGTAGACGTTGGGGGCTGCTTGGGGCTTAATTGTCTTTGCAGGTGATAGAGATGATTGTAGTGTTGTTGGTTGGAGGTAATTGCTTTGGAGTGACTAGAACTGGACTGAAATTTGTAGTCTCGATGGGGCTAAAGGTTCGTTCTGTTGTGGGTTGGTCTAACAGATGCTGGCAATGGTGGTCTCGATTGAATGGGTTGGTGGAAGACTGGAAGTGAGGGTGGTGGTTGAACGGTGGTGATGGGTGGAGAGGCGGTGGAAGAGGGAGGAATAATGGTGATTCAGGTGGTGGCAGAGGGAGGAAGAACCAGAGAAGAAAAACCCAGAAAAATCGGCAGAAATAAATCCAGAAAATCAAATCCGGAAAACATACGTAGAAAGATTCAACTCAAATTCCCAACAAATTAGTACAACTTAATCAAATTCTCATGAAAGAAGGGAAATAAAAGTGAATCACAGAAAAGATAAAGCTAAGAATTTACCTTTTAAGTTTGGAAATAATCTAATCAGTAGATGAACAGTAATCTGAACGATGAACAGTGAATTTGAATGATAAACAGTGACAGCTGTAGTGTGTGTTTTGTGATGTTTATGTGTGTGTTTTAATCTAAACTTCACAAAAGCAAAAGTGTTTTAGGGTTTTCTTTTTTTTCCCTTTTTATTCTATTGATTAGAGAGAGTATTTATAGGTTACTTGTCTTGTTGGCCAAGAATGCCGTAAAATGGCGGAAATGCCACCGGCATTAAAAATGTTAATTTTATTAAAAAAATATTTTTTAACCCTAAATTAAAAACTAATACCTGAAATATGACAGTGATCTCTAAATTTTCAAAAAGAGTTCACAATAGATTTCAAAAATATAAAAACTAGAGCTCAAAACTGATAAAAACGCGCTTGGAGTGTAAAATGACGATTTTGCCCCCTAGACTACAAAAATACACAAAAAAAATAGATATTAGCCTCGAAAAATGACCAAAAAATAAAAATAATCTTAAAGCACTAGAAAATGTATTTTTGACTCAAAAATTGACAAAAAAATGAATTTAAACCGTAAAATAACGATTTTGCCCTTGGGCAATAAAAATTCACAGAAAAATAGTTATTGTCTTCAAAAAATTATAAAAAATTACAAATAAGCTTAAAACACTCGAAAATACATTTTTTATTCAAAATTTGTGAAAAATGAATTTAATTTGTAAAATGTAGATTTTGCCCTTGGACAATGAAAATTCAAAGAAAAATAGTAATCGTCTCCGAAAAAATAAAGAAACTTCAGAAACATGCTTAAAATATTAGAAAAATAAATTTGGAACTAAAATGTGCTAAAATGGTATTCGCAAGGCGAAATTATCATTTTGCCCTTGTGTTGGTAAAAATATAAAGAATACCAATTAAATCCAGAAAAATCATAAAAAATTAACAAATTCACATAAAAGTAAAAATATGAATTTAAAACCTCCAAAAACTGATAGAAAAATACTTACAGATAAAATTACTATTTTGCCCCCCCCCCAAATTATTGAAAAATTAAAATTTGAAATTTGTCCCAAAAAGTGCAAACATGCCCCTCAAATTATTGAAAAATTAAAAATTAAAATTTGTCTTAAAAAATGCAAACATGCCCCCTAGTGTTTGAAAATAAATCGTGTGTCAAAATTTGATATCTACAGTTTGCCCCTCTTTGTCAGGAATCTTATAAAGATTTCAGACAAAAACGTAGACAACACCAAATTTTGACTCACGTAAAATGTAGAAACAGATAAGAATGTAAATTAAAATATCTAAACATACATAGAATGAAAATATGCTGAGACGTAAACCAATGAACGGATGAATCATAAAACATGTGACCGAGCTCTTTAAGAGTTGCCTACGTATCCCAATGAAGAGAATCAGGTCAAACATAATTCAGAACCAGTGAACCATGAATGCGAAATATAAATGTAAAAGGTAACGTAGGAATTCACACTTTTCAAAACTTGTGAGCAAAACACAAAAAGAAGTGCAATATTTGAATCGCTAAACTAAAACAACCTAAACCATGTCCAAGATGCTGGACCAAATAAATACAACTATTATCGGTTGCCAAAAATAAAATACAGAGTCTGGGTTGCTAAACAAAAATGAACAAAAAGCGAGTCCAAACTGTGGGACAAAATAAATTCACAAACTAAATGCGAAAAGCGGTGCCCAGGCTGTTGGACAAAATAAATTCATAAACTAAATGCAGAAAGTGGGGTTCAGGCTGCTGGACAAAGTAAATTCATAAACTAAATGCAGAATGCGGTGTCCAGGCTACTGGATAAAATAAATTCATAAACTAAATGCAGAAAGCGGTGCCCAGGCTGCTGGACAAAATAAATTCATAAACTAAATGCAGAGTCTGGGCTGCTAGACTAAAATGAACAGAAAGCGAGTCCAGGCTGCAGGATAAAATAAATCCATAAACTAAATGCAGAAAGCGGTGCCCAGGCTGCTGGACAAAATAAATCCATAAACTAAATGCAGAAAGCAGTGCCCAGGCTGCTGGACAAAATAAATTCATAAACTAAATGCAGAAAGGGGTGTCCAGGCTGCTGGATAAAATCAATTCATAAACTAAATGCAGAAAGCGGTGCCCAGACTACTGGACAAAATAAATTCATAAACTAAATGCAGAAAGCAGTGTCCAGGTTGCTGAACAACATAAATTCATAAACTAAATACAGAAAGCGGTGTCCAGGCTGTTGGACAAAATAAATTCATAAACTAAATGCAGAAAGCGGTGTCCAGAGTGCTGGACAAAATAAATTCATAAACTAAATCCAGAAAGCGGTGCCCAGGCTGCTGGATAAAATAAATTCATACACTAAATGCAGAAAGCGGTGCCCCGACTGCTAGACAAAATAAATTCATAATCTAAAGGTAGAATGCGATGTCCAGGCAGCTGGAAAAAATAAATTTATAAACTAAATGCAGAAAACAGTGCCCAAGCTGTTGGACAAAATAAATTTATAAACTAAATGTAGAAAGCAGTGTCCAGGCTGCGGGACAAAATAAATTCATAAACTAAATGCAGAAAGCGGTGTCCAGGCTGCGGGACAAAATAAATTCATAAACTAAATGAAGAAAGCAATGTCCACGCTGCTGCACAAAATAAATTCATAAACTAAATGTAGAAAGCAGTGCCCAGGCTGTTGGACAAAATAAATTCATAAACTAAATGCAGAAAGCGGTGTTCAGGCTGCTGGATAAAATAAATTCATAAACTAAATGCAGAAAGCGGTGCCCAGGTTGCTGGACAAAATAAATTCATAAACTAAATACGGAAAGCGGTGCCTAGGTTGTTGGACAACATAAATTCATAAACTAAATGCAGAAAGCGGTGTCTAGACTGCTGGACAAAATAAATTCACAAACTAAATGCAGAAAGCGTTGTCCAGGCTGCTGGATAAAATAAATTCATAAATTGAATGCAGAAAGTGGTGCCCAGGCTGCTGCACAAAATAAATTTATAAACTAAATACGGAAAGCGGTGCCCAGGTTGCTGGACAATATAAATTTCATAAACTAAATGCAGAAAGCGGTGTCCAGACTGTTGGATAAAATAAATTCATAAACTAAATGCAGAAAGCAGTGCCTAGGCCACTACACAAAATAAATTCATAAACTAAATGCAGAGTCTGGGCTGCTAGACTAAAATGAACAGAAAGCGAGTCAAGGCTGTTGTACAAAATAAATTCATAAACTAAATACAGAAAGCGGTGCCCAGGCTGTTGGACAATATAAATTCATAAACTAAATGCAGAAAGCGGTGCCCAGGCTGCTAGAATAAATAAATTCATAAACTAAATGCAGAAAGCGATGCCTAGGCTGCTGGGTAAAATAAATTCACAAACTAAATACAGAAAGCGGTGCCCAGGCTACTGGACAAAATAAATTCATAAACTAAATGCAAAGTTTGGGCTACCAAACTAAAATGGACAGAAAGCGAGTTCAGGCTACTGGACAAAATAAATTCATAAACTAAATGCAGAGTCTGTGTTGCCAGATTAAAATGAACAAAAAGCGAGTTCAGGCTGTTGGACAAAATAAATTCATAAACTAAATGCAGAAAGTAGTGCCCAGGCTGCTGGACAAAACAAATTTATAAACTAAATGCAGAGTCTGGGCTTCTAGACTAAAATGAACAGAAAGCGAGTCTTGGCTGCTGAACAAAATAAATTCATAAACTAAATGCAGAAAGTGGTGCCTGGGCTGTTGGACAAAATAAATTGATAAACTAAATGCAGAAAGCGGTGCATAGGCTGCTAGACAAAATAAATTCATAAACTAAATGCAAAAAGCGGTGCCCAGTCTGCTGGATAAAATAAATTCATAAACTAAATGCAGAAAGAAAAACTCAACCAAAAAGCGTTCAATTTTACTCTCTCTCTTTTTTCTTTCTTTTTTTTTTTTTGAAACACCAGTTAAAATAAAAATAAAATTTGCCCCAGTATCAATTTCTCACAAATTTAAAAATCGCCCATTTCAATAATTTGGCTCTATGTGAAAACATTAAAATCTTTTTGAAATCAATCTTTTTTTGAAAAGAGAAGCTTTACCCCTGTATGAATTAAGTGAAATCGGCTTGAAACTCACCTTTCCCAAATTTTCCCCAGTATAAATCAGCTTTTCACAACATTTTACCCTAATCCCACAGCATAAAAAATTAATCTCAAAAGAATCAAAATTTTTTGAAAAAATTTTTTTTAGCCCCAGTGTTAATTTGAAGGCAACCTTTAAATTGAATCGTGCTACTGACTAAATCATCAGTAACTGAAGAGAATTATCCCAGTTTTCATCCTTGATGAAGGCCTCAAGTGGTAATAGCGCGCTCCTACCTACAAAAGAAAACAAATAGCTATATTGCAATATATTGCCACCACATGGCGGTCCCTTACTCTGCTAGCACGTATAAACATGAGGATTGCCATCTCTAAAAGCTGATACCGTCTCGTGCTTCACTTTCTATCAATTTTCGATTCCAACAGATCTTGGTTCATGGTTCCAATCATATCCATATTGTCTTTCCTCCCTGTGTACTTCAGACTTCCGATAAATTTAGAATTACCGTTACTTTCATTCTATGTTCAAACAAATCAAACAACAAATTTTCAATCATAAATCAGTGAGGAAATACTTTACACGTAGCATGGTACGAGAAATCCTATATCATAAATATTATTTCAAAATGAAATGTGTGAAACTTTTGATTTTGATAACAAAAATAAAATAAAATAAAATAATAAATTGTTACGCTACAGATATAAAAAAATGAATTTTTGGGTGACAACGCTGAAATATCTGCTATTTTGATCCTTTGGATGTCATTCCACTTAAACTTCCATAATTGCTACAAGATGATCAATATAGAAGAAAAATCTCAAGTAACCATGGTCACCAGCTTCCACGAAGAACTCCACGTTCCATACACAGATATCTTATTTCCTCACTTGTGAGCCTTTATTCATGATCTCCCTACCTCAGCACCCTTTCAAGTTTTCACTGAGGTTTCCCCTCCCGTTTTTTTTTTCTCTCTCTTTTTTTATTTTTTATTTTATTATTATTTTTTGTAGGTGCCCTTTTTGGCTTTCACCTTTTCTTTCTCTCTTTTTCTTTTTGAGGCGCCCTTTCGGGTTTTCACCTTTGTAGAGGAAAAAGAAAGCAAGCAACATTCAGGTCTTAATCAGTCGTCTCCCTTTTCATAAATCAGATTTGGCATTAAAATATTTGGCATCAGTAAGACAATCCTCCCTCGATTGATTAGGGATGGATATATTAATATCATATGCCATATTGATTTGTAAATTTTCATTTCAAAAATTTATTACAGAATAAAGACGGAGGTCGATACCATTCTCAGCTTTTGTAACGGGGTCAGGTAAGGTGCTCGAAAGGTTAAGACTAGAAAGCAAAATTTGTGAAAGGGTTGATCATTTTGAGGTCGCATTTTTAGAACGACTTCATCCCAAATTTACTCCTTGACTTTTGGGATTTTGATTGATTTTTTTTTTATAATTTGCCCCCAGTTTATCATTTTCTCATGGAGTTTTCTTTTTATATCATCATCATTTTTTTTAACAAACGGTTAATTTAAAAAAATAAAATTTGCTCCAGTGTGGGGTGCGACCATCAAGTGGGTTATGAAACGAAATTTATAGATTTTGAAGGCTCAAAAGGGGAAAACTAGGGGAAGAAAGTGTTTGAGAAAAAGAAAGAAGGCTCGCCTTTGACTCCGTCCTCTTTTGTAATAATTTTTTTTAAAGAAAGCTTGCTAATCAAATGTAAAATTTTTTCACCATATTTGAATTGATGATTTGGGGAAACACTTGTCCATCCATTTCTGTTAAAATAAGACCTCCTCTTGATAGTACTTTTTTACAATAAATGGATCCTTGCCAATTTGGGGCAAACTTGCCTTTAGCCTCCTCTTGGATTGGAAGGATTCACTTCAGGACTTTGTCTCCGATTTCGAATTGGCGAGGTTTAACCTTCTTTTGATAAGCACAGGGCCATTCGCCTTTGATAGCACTGTCCATGGCAAACGGCATTCAACCGCTTTTCATCAATCAATGCCAACTGCTCATGACGTTGCTTGACCCATTCAGCTTCTTCTAACTAGGCTTCCATCAATATACGCATAGAAGGAATGTCAATTTCTGTTAGCAATACTGCTTCCATCCCATATATAAGAGAATGTGGAGTCGCCCCAGTAGAAGTTGTAATTGCTGTTCTATAGGCCAAATGTGTAAAAGGTAACTTCTCATGCCAATCTCGATAAGTATCAATCATCTTTCGAATAATTTTCTTCAAATTCTTATTGGCAGCTTCAATGGCACCATTAGTCTTAGGCCTGTAGATGACAGAGTTTGAATGCTTGATCTTGAACTATTCACATAATCCATGCATCATGTCGTTGTTGAAATTCTTCGCGTTATCCGTAATCAATGTCTCTGGTATCCTAAAACGACAGATAATATGATTTCTCAAAAAATCAGCTACCACTTTCTTAGTCACATGCTTGTAAGACTCGGCCTCAACCCACTTAGTGAAATACTCTATTGCTACTAAGATAAATCGATGACCATTTGAAGCGGGAGGGATCAATAGCTCCAATCACATCCATTCTCCCACATTGAACAAGGCCAAGGAGCAGTCATACTGTGGAGTTCCGAGGGAGGAGCACGTATCACATCACCATGCATTTGACTACTTAACTGCACTTTCTGACGAACTCAACACAGTCATGCTCCATGGTGAGCCAAAAATAGTCCGATTCTTCATTATCTTTTTGGCCAGTAAGTGTCCATTCATATGTGGCCCACATACGCCGCTGTGTACTTCCCTCATCAAATATTCAGCTTCTTTTTCATCTACACATCTCAGAAGACCCAGATCGCTTGACTTTTTATACAATACTTCTCCGTTCAAGAAAAATCTCGTAGACATCCTTCAGAGGAAATTCTTTAGCCGTTGTACTGATACCTGAGGGATAGAATCCATTCCTTAAATACTCTTTCAAATCATGAAACCATGGAAGGCCTATCAGGCTCCTGCTCAATGCGCAAACAGTGAGCTGGTTCTTCTCGAAGATGAATTTGGATAGGCTCAATCATCAATTCATCAGAGTGTTTAATCATGGAAGATACTGTAGTTAAAGCATTCTGCAAAGACATTACGAGTTCGCGAAATATGCCGAAATTCTAGGCTCTTGAATTTAGAAGCTAAATTGAGTAGACTTGCAATGATATAAAATGATTTTGGAATCTCGAGTCGCCCAATGCTTAAGCGTCTGATGCACTAGCAAGTCTGAATCACTGAATACTATCACATCCTTAATCTCTATCTCCAAAGCCTATCTTCAACCCTAGAATACAAGTTTCATACTCGGCCATATTATTGGTACAAGAAAAACATAACTTGGCAGTTACAGGATAATGCTTCCCTTCCGGTGATACCAAATCGGCTCCAATTTCGGCTCCGAACGAGTTCGAAGCGCCATCAAAGAATAATCTCCACTATGTGCACTGTTCATTCATATTTTCAACAGGCTCCAATAAACAAGATCTCTTTGTCCGGAAAGTAAGTGTTGAGTGGCTGATAATCATCATCTATGGAATTTTCTGACCAAGTGATCTGCTATGGCCTTATCCTTTTACTGCCTTTTGCGTGGTGAAGACAATATCGAACTTCCGAAAGCATCATTTGCCTATTTAGCCATGCGTCCAGTGGACATCGGTTTTTCCAACAAGTATCTTAAAGGATTAGAACGGGAAATATGGTAAGTGGTGTGATCAAGAAGATAGTGCCTGAGCTTTTGAGTAGCCCAAGCTAGTGCACAACACAACCTCTCCAAGAATGAATAATTCATTTCATAAGCTGTGAACTTCTTGCTCAAGTAATATATTGCCTGCTCCTTTTTCTCCGAATCATCATGCTAGCCCAAAACACAACCTATCGCTCCGTCTAGCACTGAGAGATACATGATGAGTGGTCGGCCTGACTTTGGCAGCACTAAAACAGGGAGGATTCAACAGATAATCTTTAATCTTATCAAAAGCTCGCTGACAATCCTCATTCCAGTCCATTGAGCATTCTTCCTTAACAACTTAAACAGTGGCTCACAAGTGAGGGTTAGCTGAGCAATGAATCTACCAATGAAATTAATCTTTCCCAAGAAACTCTTCATATGTTTTTGCGTTTTTGGAATTGGCATATCTAGTATGGCTTTTATCTTTGTGGGATCTATTTCAATACCTTTCTTGTTTACAATGAAACCCAACAACTTGCCAGCAGGGCAACCAAAAGCACATTTTGTAGGATTTAACCTCAAATTATACTTTCTTAATCTCTCAAACAATTTTTCAAATCCACCAAATGATCTTCGGACCTCATAGACTTAACTATGATGTCATCAACATAAACTTCTATCTCCTTGTGAATCATGTCGTGGAACAACGTAGTCATAGTCCTTCGATAAGTGGCTCCAGCGTTTTTCAAACCAAAAGGCCTGACTTTGTAACAAAATATGTCCCATGGGGTGATAAATGTTGTCTTCTCCCTATCCTCTTCTGCTACCAAGAGTTGATGACATTCAACAAAACAAATCAATGAACGAATCCATTTCATATCCTGCTGTGCTATCTAATAGAATATGAATATTGGGCAAAAGAAAATCATCTTTTGGACTTGGCATTGTTTAAATCTCGATAATCCACATAAACTCACACTTCTCCCGACTTTTTAGGAGCCGGGACCATATTTGATAGCCAAATGGGATAATGGGACACAATAATAATTTTGGCATTGAACTGCTTGACTATTTGCTTCTTAATCTTAAGGCTCATTTCAGGTTTGAATTTTGAGGTTTTTGTTTTACTGGAGGGAAGTTTGGATCAGTGGGTAATCTGTGTACTACTATGTCTGTGGATACCCCAGGCATATCATCATAAGACCATGCGAACACATCCTGAAACATCGTGAGAAATTCAATCATCTCTTTTCTTTGCTTCTTGTTTAAGTGCACACTGATTTTAATTTCTTTCACTTCTGTCTCAGTGCCAATATTAATGGTTTCTGTTTCTTCCAAGTTTGGCTTGCGTTTTTCTTCATATTGTTTAAGATTCTTAAATACAGAATCATAATCTTCTTCAACATCACTCTCATTCTCATCAGCGGTTTACATTATTTCAGAATTCAAAGAGATATCGAAATTGCAATTATCGATTTCAAGTAAAGTGACATCCAAAGGATCATAAGTAATTATTTTCGGCTATCTGAAAAAAATAAAGTAAAGAAAACATAAATGAATGAACAAAAACATAATTTTCATCTCATTAAAACTCAGAATGCATCAATTTTAAAAAGTGAAATATGTACAACCATAGGAGTGTGGCACTATCCTTCAAGGAAAACATAAAGTCGCAATTCAACTTTAAAGAAATGTTTAGAAAAACATTTTCATTAAAAAGTAAAGTGCAAAACATGATATAGGCCTGACTCTATCAACATAAAAGAAAAGTTCACTCTAGGGCCCTGTCTAGAGATGAACATTAAGCAGAAGTAATCCCAAATTTACCGAAACTCCATTCGCTTTGGGAGATAATTCGGCAATCCAGTTGTTCAATGCCCCTTCCTTCGATTTCATCGAAACTGGCAAGTGTCAGATGCTTCCTCAATGTCAGTCATTCCGATGAACAGGCAGCTCATTCCTTCTTCAACATTATCATCCTCATTACAGATTTCAGAGATAGTAATACCAGATGACCTTAGAAACCTATGATAAAGTGGGGAGATATAGAGTGGGACGTGCCGTCCTTCCTTCTCATCTCTCTTCTTCTCTTTCATCTCTTTCACATCCTTACCAGTTGGGTGGAAAACCAAGCCAAAAGGTATCCTTCTGCTTCTATCAACTGAATGGGTTCTACACTCCTTGTAGCATCCTTCCAATGCCCTTACCTGGTTGGTAATCAGCCCTAATTAGTTCTTTGGCAATCATGATACTGGCATCAGATAACATCGGCTCCACAGGCGAGCTTTCCTTCAGGAATCCAATTAACTGATACAATATCGGAAGCATGAAAATCCTGGTCCAGTGACAACTTGTCTTTTACTTTTTCGAAAATTCCCGATTTATCATCATGGTGCAATCGTCTTCAGCAAAGATAGTGATCTGTTTATCATCCATAATGAATTTTACTAACTGGTGCAGCGATGATGGTATTGATCCTGAAGAGTGAATCCATGGTCGCCCCAATAGTACATTATAGATTCTCGAAAAATCCATAACTTGACAGTTAACCTGATATTAGGCTGGACCCATTTTAAGCACTAAATCAATCTCTCCCATAGTCTCTTTCTGATCCATCGAATCCTCTGACTATAGTTGGCGATTGGCGGACTTGTGATCGCAAGTATCCCAACTTCTACAGAGTGCCCCAGAGACAAATATTCAGAGCAGACCCGTTATCAATCAAAATCCTAGGCAGATGTTTCCCATTACATCACACGGATATGTACAGAGCTTTGTTGTGCCCCTTCCCTTCGGGAATCAGCTCATCCTCAGAAAAAGTGATCTGGTTGGATGCCAAAATATTCCCTACTATTCCAGCCAATTTTTCAGTAGGAATATCTTTGGGAACATGAGACTCATTAAGGATCTTCAAAAGGGTATCCCGATGCAAGTCAGATGTTAACAGGAGGTTGAGAATCGAAATTTGCACCGGCATTCGGCTCAACTGTTCCACTACCTTGTATTCACTTCTCTTTAAAATCCTCAAAAAGTTTTCAGCGTCCTTCTCACTAACAGGTGGTTTGGGTGGCAGAGTGCTCTCCTTCCCCTTAGACTGGAACCATAATCTCTTGATTCAGCCATCACTCTTCCAGACCTCAAAACTGCTGTTACATCACCATTGTATTCAGAGCCTTCATAGTTCCAAGGCACTTGTTATAAGTCCTCAATTAGCAACTGTTCTTGCAAATCGATGATCTCGGGTTCAAAGACTTCTAACTCAAAAGGTGAAACATCTAGGATAAATGGCTTGACTTGATGAATTGGTGGTTGACAGTACTTCTTCTAACATGATTGGTTCTTTCGGTTGAGTTACAGGTGATGCCTAATTTTTCAGTAAAAATATCATCCATATATTAACTCATGAATTCCTTTCCCGATAACATCGTTCTAGCCCGCCTGTCATCCCCATCAGTAACGCCCACTATCTCTTCAATCGCAACTATCATCTTCAGAAGGATCATCAAACTCTTCATCCAAGGTAATCATCCCAACTGTAGACCCATGCTGAGGCAAAGGGTTATTGTCTACATTGGGTGCCTGCCCTCTTCCTCTCCTCAATACTATTTCTCCATCATCAATCATGTCCTGAATCTTGTGTTTCAAAGCCCAACAGTTAGCTGTAGGATGTCCTCGACTCCCCGAATGATAGTCATAGACGGCTTGATGATCATAGTCACGAGGCAACCCATTGGGAAAAAGTTTTCTGAGGAATCGTGCTGATTTTACCTGCTGCTCTCAATTGTTCATATATCTGATTCAAGGGGACGACCAAGGGGGGTGAATGTCCTAGGCCATTTTTGTGGATGGCTTTGTTAGGACCAGCAGCATTTTGAAATTGATTAGGTGGAGCATAGTTATTAGGGTAAGCAGGCCTTGGGCGGATTTGCATGGGTGGTCGAGGGTTGTTTTGGAATACTGGTCGAGAATTTTGGAACATATGTTAGGTATGAGGCTGGGTATTGGTGTGGTAAACAGGCTGAGAGTTGAAGTGTTGTAGGTAAGGAGTCAGTATATGGAAGATAGTTCTGGGTTCTGGGTCTGAATGATGGGCCTTGATCCCAAACAAATGCAGCTTCTCCTTCTTTCTTCTTGAATTGGGGCTTCTTCCCATTGTTGTTTTGATTCTGATTTTGCTAGTGCCTCCAATTGCAGTTTCAAAGCTGTCACATTGACTATTTTGCCTGCCTTAACAAACTCATCATACTCCTTCCAGTTTGTTGATGATGGCAGCAAATGAACTTCCAGTCATACTGAAAGATCTCCTCAAAATACGGCGGATCATGAGCCTTAATGAAAGTACGAACGATCTCCTCTTCGTTCATAGGAGGTTCCACCTTAGCAGCCAACTTTCTCCAACGTTTAGCATAGGTCTTATGATCTTCTGAAGGTTTCCTTTTGGTGCTCTCCAGGGTGGTTCGCGTTGGTGCTAACTCGCAGTTAAACTCATATTACTTCACAAAAGCTGTTGACAAGTCCAACCACAGTTCTGATTTCTTGAGGTTTCAGATTAGAATACCAGTCCAACGCGTCTCCTTCCAAACTCTCAGGGAATAGGCGCATGGGTAAATTTTCATCATCAACTGGTTTGCCAAGCTTGTTAGCGAACTATCCTGAGATGCGTCTTGGGATTGCCTAGTTCCATCTTACTTAGTAAATTTGGGAGCCTTAAAACCCAGTGGTAATTGAAACATCTGAAAATAGACAAAGATCATCAGTAGCCCAATCCGCTGTGCTTGTTCAATCCTTGATTTTTCTTCATAAACTCCTCAAACCGATCTAACCTCTTAAGCAAGTCCTTGTCCACAGGTGTAGCAATTTCATCTATAGCCGGCCTTCCCTGAGAAGCGACATCCCACACAAAAGGTTCTGCTACATGATTGCGAGGTATTTGAAAATTAGGTGGGATATTTGGGTTGATTTGTGGGTGAGACTGAGGAAGTGGATAGTTGGGTAGGTTCATTTGAACAAAATTTGGGCGCATAGGTGGCAAGTCAGGATTGATGTGAGTAGAGGGTCCTTCAATCGAATTGATAAATGGTGGGAGGGAAGCAATTTGCACATTGGACGTGAAAGGCAATTGGTTAACCTGTTTAGGAGAATGGTCAACTATTGGCACTGGATTGCTCGGGGCACCACCACTGCTATTTGCAACCAGTTGGTCAATGACACACCTCTGTGATGCCATTTCTACACTCAAATCCTTAAATTTGCCCAATACTTCGCTTAGCTGAGCCCCCAGTACAGAGAAATCTACTGACATTGCTTGAGTCGTTCTTTCTGTAATATCTGGATTGGAAGTCATGTTTATACGACTTTGCAATTGGCGAATATGGGACCGCGTCTGAATGGGACTTCTATGAAAAGAAGCTATGATTCAAAGTACCTGAAATACATATTGGAGAGGAAACTGATTCAAGTCGTCTTTTCATTATTGATACTGTCAAAATTTATTGTTTAATAAAAGAAAAAAAAGAAAAATACTGAAGTTAGTAAGTATATAAATAATTTCAATGCATGTCCTAGGGGGGAAGCCCTTTTTATGCCAAGGGTAGGCCTAGCATGATGCAACACCCTTCGAAGTAGGGCCTGTATACCAAACCTGTGTTTTTTAACATGATGTCTTGAGACAAGCACTTTCATTGATAAAGTCAAAGTTTAAATACATTGTCTACATCATTTCTTGAAGACGATTTTGTACAAGATCATTAAACCTTTTCAACCTATCTATCATAGCATCTTTTGATTCTCTAAAATACGGGTTCTTCATGCGCTCCGCTTGATCATACAATTCACTGCATTTTCTCTTTAGCTCCTAGTTCTTCTCTCTAGCATCTTCATACAACTCTTTGTTCCGTTCTACCATCTCCTTGCTCCGTTCCACTGATTGCCTCAATTGCAATTTTTCCTTATCTTTTGCCTCGATGATAGCCATTAATTTCCTTACCTCTTCGGATTGTGCCATTTGTGGTCTATTCTCTTTGCGACTCCGAAACCAATCTTCGTATTGAGGGGTCACCAAATCCTTTTGCTTAGACTGTGGATCATAGATAATGTTGTCATCATTAGACAGTGTGCCCCAAGCCTGAATGATTTGGGTCTTCATTGGAATAGAGTCTGGGCAAACCCCTTTATCGAAGCTGATGGTGAAACTGGCTAGATCTTGCGTGGGTGGCAGACCTTGAATACGTCCAAACTGTCTGAAAAACCTTTTCGGTGTGTAAGCAGCAATACCTTGAGTCCCTAGCAAAGGTCCGAAGTTTAACGACTTGGTACATAGAGATGGATTTAGATAATCGGTCCAATCTAATACCCATATGACCTCCTGGTTTGGCAATGTATCTAAGAAACTCAAATAATCAGATGCATTCATCGATTTATCATTCTTGTCAATCCTCTTGTGATGAGTGATTATCCAATTATATCCATCCAATAGCAGACTATTAAGAGTGGGTGAGCGGCTCTTGAAGTGTTCCATAGCCCATATGTATAAAATCTGATTTGATCCATGAAATAAACTTTCCCCTTTTTGACAATTTGTACACGAGACAAATATATCTGCTAATACAGTCGGTACTATAAATGCCCTTCAGCCTCCAATCCCGAAAAGTAAGTCAGTCATAAGCTTGGTAGTCTTGAACCCGATCTTTTTGTCCCTCCTAGGGAAAAAATAAATGCTAGCCATCATAAACCCATCTACTATCGGTCTCTTATGCTTCCATATCGTCTTGGATGCAAATGTGAAGTCCTCCACATGTCGGTCAGACCCATCTTTTGTTGCGAACCGATCGAATAGGAAATTCACATCTATACTCTGATTTGATCCTTGCATTACCGATTCCTTTAACCCAGTGAAATGACAGAATTCGGTCTTCCCTGAAATAGTTGGAAACACTGGCACTGTATGTTCTGTTGTCAAGTTTAACAACCCAGCTACCTCCTCAACAGTAATAGTCATCTCTCGATCTCCAATCCTAAATACTGAGCAGCTAGAATCCCATAAATGAACCAAAGCTTCCACCAGGCGTCCATCTACCTCTATGTCTTTAAAGTCACCAATGGGTCCTAAAGAGGCTGTCACTTGATTGATTTCACTGAAGGAGAGAAGTGTCGGCCATTTCTTGACTTCTGGTGGGACTTGCTAACATCTGGTAGATGCGTCGGGGACTGTCCATCTGATGCACATCACCATGTCAGATACCTTACCTACAGGCCCTACTTCTCGAGTTTTACAGAAATGTAAACGTGCAATTTCCCATGAAAAGGGTTATGTACCCAAGGGAAGCAAGGTTGGCTTATTCCTACCATGGGGTTCCCTAAATGGCGTCCCCTTCTAAGGCTAATGCATGATGACAGTTTATTAAAGCAGGATACAATATGCAAAAATTTGAAAATTTGTCATAAAAATTTAATCCAATTAAATGGTGCATGATTTTATTTGACGAAAACGAGTTATGAACTGTACAAAGAGTTTTTGACTTCAAAATTATGTGTTTGACTTTGGAAAAATATGCATGTACCGTAAAATGCTTTTTTAGAAGAAAAAACTCGGGTTGAAATCTTAACAAGATTTTTTTTTTCGTAGGTTCATAGAAATTACAATTATGGGACCCTCGGGTATTTTGGTTTGTAAAATCACAGAAATTTATAAATGTCTCAAAACAATGAATTAGAAAGACGATAAAATATACTTATACAGAAAATGGTTTAGTTCCCTACAAGAGCACCATGCCAGGGCTCTTTATTTTATGGTTGTGAATGCAATCAAAAAGGAAAGAAATTGCATTAGTTTATTCAACAAATAACACATAACATATTGGCAAAAACAATAATACACATAGATAACAGTAAATGGCATAACCAGGAAAATAAATAAGGTTGATTCTCTCCTCTCGTGCCTTAGTGTACCTGACAGGGTAAGGCTGACTCTACCCTAGGTTATTCTACATGGATGCATGAGGTTGGGCTCACTAATGCATCTAGACTCGATTAGGCTGTCGGTTCCCAAGCCTTCAGACCTAAGGGTAAGGGTCATCAATCCCAAAGCCCTCGGTCGGTGGCTCGAGCGATCCCCCGGACACTGCTACGTGCACATCGTGCCCGGCCACATGTCCAAGTGGATCTTTAAAAGTCCCCGAATCTCTAGACTTATGGACTTAAGCTGAGAGTTCGGGTGATCTCCCAAATATGATTACGTGCACATCGTGCCCCGCTCACATGCTTAAGTAGATCAATCCTATTCCTAATCAGGACGGGTGGACGACAACCACCAAAAAGATAAAAAGGGTAAAAAAACATCGTATGCACGTATGGAGTGCTCCTTATGAGAGGAGAGAATGAAACATTAACACGCGTGGGCTCTAAGGGTGATTGACCCCTTCCCCAAATGCAAATGCAGTCGGATAAAGCAAAAGTAAATAAATCATACATACATCACATAAGTAACCGAGAGACGCGAAGTGTGTGAGATGCAAAAGAAAAACCTAAAAACCTAGGAAAGAAAATTGCTATCCTAACATCCAAACGCGATGGAATAGAAGGGTTAAATAAGGAAAAGATTATTAAGCCTAGTGCTCGGACTCACTAGTAATCCCTAGTGGAGTCGCCAAAATCCTGTTGCGTCCTAAAAATCGTGAGCAAAGGGTGCTAGTGGGGTCTGTCGCGTCCTAAAAAGACGGCCTGGTCTTGGTGACCCCTTCGAAAATAAAGGTTTTTGGAAAAACCGTGCGTGTGTGAGAAAAATCAAATTTTAGTAGAAAAAGTGTATTTTAAGAAAAATAGTATTTTAAAGAAAACAAGGCTGGGACTAAATGTGTGACAGGTTTGACCAAATAATAATTTGTTTTGAAAAAGGGTTTTATTTTAGAAAATGGAGTCGCCACTTGGTACTGAGTTAGGGTGTACCAAGTCACCCAAAAAAATCCTTTAAACAAAACAAAAGTAAAATTTTAGAAAAGTTATTAAAAACCCTTTTTCGACTCCGGTCTACGAAAAACGAGAGAAAAAAGGTTCGGAAGTCACATTTGAAGAAAGGGAAGGCAAAGGCTTGCACCTAAGGCACCTTTTCAACCTAGCCGAAGCTAGTTGCGAGTTTTAATCAAAATTTTCTAAATTAACCCTAGATCCTATCGCATTCGGATGTATCTAAATGAATGCAAATACTAAGTCTAAGTGTGAATATCGGGAGGGTCGTCATGTTCCGTTGAGACTTGGTCGAAATTATTGCATTAATTGCGAAACCAGAGTCGAGATCTTAAGGGAGTCACGAGTTTTATGCAAAGTGTGATGCAAAAATAAAAGAAAATAATAATATATATTAAGTGAAGAAAGAAAGTGGGTATGAAACATGACGGGTATAGGGGACTAATAACTCGTGACTAAATGTTTCTACTCACGAGAGGGGGAACGGCCTGTACGCCACCGCTTCCCACGTGAGTAGACGACTATTTCTAGTCGAATCACACAAATGTCCTAATTTCTAAGTGAGATGCAACCTAAATGTCATGCATTTAAAAAATGTGTCAAAATAATAATAATAATAATGATAAATAATAATAATAGTAATAATAAAATCATGCCAAATGGAAAGAAAACTAAAAGTGTGTGAAATGAGATGTGAAATGCACACAAATACACCTAATACTAAAATGCTCCTAAGGGTCTAACATTGGATTAGCCCGTTCTAAAAATTCCGTACTAGCGTTGGACTAGCGGGAAAGAAAGAAGCCACAACTAGCATTGGACTAGTGTGGTGACGGAATACCATAAATTATGAATTAAATGGTAAAGCATGAATTAAAAGCAAATTAGAACATATAAAAGCATATAAGATCACAGTAGGAGCACATAACACATAAGCATAATATTCTAGATGCAAAAATCCTAAGAAAAATGGTAAAAGAAATATACATATAAGCACGCAAAAGCAAATAAACCCTAACTATTACACCGGGAGGTTTGATTTAGAGGGAAATTAAAAATGCTCTATCTATTACACTTTCTATCTAATTACACAATTTTTGCTAAAACATAAAAAAAATAATCTAACTATTACATGGACTAGTTGAATACAAAAATATTACATTTTTCGTCAAAATAATAAAATTTAAAATTAAATAACACAAGAATAAATAAATACGCAAAAAGTGCATACAATAAGAAACGCATAAAAAAATGCATAAAATATCATATTAGAGCACGTTGGACCACGTAAAGAAGCAATTTAAAAGATAACGAAAATACCTTTTTGAAGACCCGGTGCAAAAGCTTAAAAACGAACACACAAGTTAAAGGGACAACTATTTAATAAAATAAAAGTAAAATACGAGATACTCCCAAATGGTAAACTTAAATTAATGGGGGGCAACAATTAAAAAATCTACACAAGTCTAGGAGCAAAAGTATAAATTAACATAAATTGGGGGGGGCAAATAGTAAATTCTAACAACTATGGGGACTAATAAATAAAATTCTATAAGACTTGAGGGATAAAATAAAAACAAATAAATCTAATAGGGTAGCGATGCAAAAATTAAAGTAAATTGGGTCACGATTGTAAATTAAATCTAAGCAAGGGTGAATCTGCAAATTTGGGACCTAATTGAGAAAATGTAAAGTTTAGGGGGCCAATCTAAAAAGGGAGGGACCTAAATTGCTAAAAAGCAAAAAGCCTAGCGATACACTTAAGGTGCCTCAAAGCCCAAGGACTGATACAGAAAATCCTAAACCAACTAACTTGATTAACCAAAAATAACTTAATTAATTAAGGTAATTAATTAAATTGTAAAAACTAAATAACATTAGCCCAAAATAACTCATAATCAGTTAAACTAAACCAAAATTAGCTAAGAAAAATAAAAGGTAAGCAAAACATAATGCTCAATCAATCAACCATATGAGCTTTAATTAACTAGAATAATTAAATGAATTAAGCTAAATAAAACCAATTAACAAGCAATCAAACCGATTAAATTACTAAAGAATACCCCCATATCCCTCAATCAATCATCTTCAACCTCTAATTTTCTCCCCTCTCTCTACACCTGAAATCCCTTTGTTTTTCTTCTTTCTCAACTTCTTCTTTTCTCTCTGTCTCTCTTTCGAGTATTCTCTCTGTTCTTTATCCCTCTTCCTTCTATTTCCTTCACTCTCTCAATCGATTCTCTAGCCCCTCCCTCTGATCACTCTCTGTATCTTCTTCTCTCGCCTGAATTATCATCCCTCTCTCACTGTTCTCTCTTTCTGGTTTTTTCATTCTCCAGATTTCTAATCCCTCTCTCTTGCTTTGACTTGCTCTCTCTCTCTCCCTCCAGCTCTCTTCTTCTCACTATTTCCTTCCCCTTCTCTCATGTTCTTTCTTGTAATAGTAGTGTGCATTGGCATGGAAGGAGTTTCGATGGGGGGGGGGAGAATTTACTGGTCATTGATGGCTGCATGATCAAGATTATGGTGTGTGTGGGAATGTTTGGGCAGTAGAGTGACTGCTGGTTGTTAAAGAGGGATTCTATTGGTGACGCGATGGTGGAATCAGGTGATTTGGGACTTTTGGGGCTTGGGTATGTGGCGGTGCTTGTGTTGTGTGATGACAGCAATTGGGGATTTGGGTTGTGTTTGGATTTTGGTTGGGTTTGTGATTGCAATTTGGAGTTGTCTTGCTGATTGTTTGGGCTGATTGCGTATTCTGTATGTATGTGTTTGTGAGTTTTCTTTGCAGGTTTGGACTGAGTAGTGCAAGGGAGTGGCAATGAACTTGATTTTTGGACTGACTGTGTGGTGGATTAGCTGGAATTGGCGAGGCTCTATGGCTATAATTCTGTGATTGTGTTTCGGTGGAGCAAGACTGTGGAAATTAAGGAATTATGAGCATGGGGAAGGGGGCGCTGATGGAGGAGAGTGGGATTTTGGTGGTTCTAATGGATTTAGGGATGGCAGTTGAATTGGGTTTTGTTGACAAAGGTTATTGGTGTTTAAGAGTGGCTTGGTCATTTCACTAGTAGCTGTGGGTTATGGTGCATTGTCTTGCTGCTGTTGTTGGTGGTTAATTGGAGTGGTGGCAAAGCTCTATTTTGTTGATTGTGGCTGCGAACTATAGGAGTGAGTGATGTGATCCTAAGGGTGCATTCAATCTTGAGGCTTGAACACATTTGTGGAGAGCTAGGACTTCTACCCATTGAGCATGGTTTAAGAGTTCGATTGGTTCAAGATGAGCTCAAGTCTTGGTTGGTCGTGAAGGGGTCGTTCAAGCCATGTTACTGCCATGAAGGAACTCATGTTTTTGGGCCACTCAAGTGGGTAAGTGGAGCATTAAGTTCAGCCATCTAGCCTACTCCATTGTTGGATCAACAGAAGAAGCCCAATTACTATGATAAGGAGGCATTTGACTACTTGGGCTTAGAAGCTTTAGACGTCTAGCCCAAGACCAAATTTGGGACTATATTTTATTGTTCTAGAATTTAGTTTTATTCATTGTTTGGGCTTGCATTATAGTTGCAAGTTGTTTTACGTTTAGTTTCTTTAATTAGTCTATGTTTAGTCTTGAGTAGTTAGGTTAAATTCTAAGTTCTAGAATCATCTATGTAACCCTATAAATAGGGTCTACTGTTCATCCGAATTTCAGATGACGAGTTAATGATTAATTTTATTGAGAGTTCTCAATTTGAGAGTTTCTTTAGTTCTTTGCTGATTAAGAACTCCCCCCTTGATCTTGTTGAGTGAGTTCAAGATCAAAAACCCCCATAGCTTAGAGTTTCTTTTCGGTTTGATCAAGTCTCTAGTGCTGATTCTTGAGTCGTGTTCCTTCCGAAAGAGGTTCGAAGCTATTACTTGGATTTTTAAGCGATTCCACGTACATCCGCGCGTATCAGTGAGGGCCTGATGGCCTGGTGGTGGGGCAGTAGTCTTGCTGTGGTGGCGGTTGTGTGTTTGCTGTGTGACTTGGGTAGACGTTGGGGGCTGCTTGGGGCTTAATTGTCTTTGCAGGTGACAGAGATAATTGTAGTGTTGTTGGTTGGAGGTAATTGCTTTGGAGTGACTAGAACTGGATTGAAATTTGTAGTCTCGATGGGGCTGAAGGTTCGTTCTGTTTTGGGTTGGTCTAACAGATGCTGGCAATGGTGGTCTCAATTGAATGGGTTGGTGGAAGACTGGAAGTGAGGGTGGTGGTTGAACGGTGGTGATGGGTGGAGAGGCGATGGAAGAGGGAGGAATAATGGTGGTTTAGGTGGTGGAAGAGGGAGGAAGAACCAGAGAAGAAAAACCCAAAAAAATCAGCAAAAATAAATCCAGAAAATCAAACCCAGAAAACATACCTAGAAATATTCAACTCAAATTCCCAACAAATTAATACAACTTAATCAAATTCTCATGAAAGAAGGGAAATAAAAGTGAATCACAAAAAAGATAAAGCTAAGAATTTACCTTTTAAGTCTGGAAATAATCTGATCAGTAGATGAACAATAATCTGAACGATAAACAGTGAATTTGAATGATGAACAGTGACGGCTACAGTGTGTGTTTTGTGGTGTTTATGTGTGTGTTTTAATCTAAAAATCACAAAAATAAAAGTGTTTTAGGGTTTTCTTTTTTTTCCCTTTTTATTCTGCTGATTAGAGAGAGTATTTATAGGCCACTTGTCTTGTTGGCCAAGAATGCTGTAAAATGACAGAAATGCCATCAGTATTAAAAATGTTAATTTTATTAAAAAAATATTTCCCTGAATTAAAAACTAATACTAGAAATATGACAGCGATCTCTAAATTTTCAAAGAAGAGTTCACAATAGATTTCAAAAATATAAAAACTAGAGCTCAAAACTGATAAAAACACACTTGGGGTGTAAAATGACGATTTTGCCCATAGACTATGAAAATACACAAAAAAATAGATATTTGCCTCGAAAAATTACCAAAAATTAAAAATAAGCTTAAAACGCTAGAAAATGTATTTTTGACTCAAAATTTGACAAAAAAATGAATTTAAACCGTAAAATGATGATTTTGCCCTTGGGCAATGAAAATTCACAGAAAAATAGTTATTGTCTTCAAAAAATTATCAAAAATTACAAATAAGTTTAAAAAACTAGAAAATACATTTTTGATTCAAAATTTGTGGAAAATTAATTTAATTTGTAAAATGACGATTTTGCCCTTGGGCAATGAAAATTCACAGAAAAATAGTAATCGTCTCCGAAAAAAACAAGAAAATTTAGAAACATGTTCAAAGAATTAGAAAAATGAATTTGGAACTAAAATGAGCTAAAATGGTATTTGCGAGGCGAAATTATTATTTTGCCCTTGTGTTAGTAAAAATATAAAGAATACCAATTAAATCTAGAAAAATCATAAAAAATTAACAAATTCACATAAAAGTAAAAATATGAATTTAAAACCTCCAAAAACTGATAGAAAAATATTTACAGATAAAATTACTATTTTTCCCCCTCCAAATTATTGAAAAATTAAAATTTGAAATTTGTCCCAAAAAGTGCAAACATGCCCCCCAGATTATTGAAAAATTAAAAATTAAAATTTGTCTCAAAAAATGCAAACATGCCCCCTAGTGTTTGAAAATAAATGGTGTGTCAAAATTTGGTGTCTACACATGTTTAATCCAAAACCAAAACACAATCCTCAAGTCCAATTTCCTTGACTGATCCACGAATTCTCCAAGCTCAAGAATGGTTGAACACACAAGACTTCTTGTAGAATCATTTAAATCATATAAATTGATGAATATCATGGATGAAGCTTCCAAATTTGAAATGGGTGCTACCACGCATGTATCAGAAAATGACATACCTTTGCTACAAACTGTAAAGGTATGGCTATCTAAAAGTTTCTCCATGAAGGATCTAAGGGAGGCAACCTATATTCTAGGAATAAAGATCTATAGATATGGATCCAAGAGATTGCTTGGTCTTAGTCAATGGACATACATAGACAAGATGCTAAAGAAGTTTAGCATGGAGCAATCGAAGAAGGGGTATTTACCTATGAGACATGGGATTACTCTTTCGAGAGACGTGTTCTAAGACACCTGTTGAGATTGATAGTATGCAAAAGGTTCCTTATGCCTCGGTAATAGGATCCATTATGTATGCTATGCTATGTACGTGACCCGACATCTCCTATGGTCTAAGTGTTACGAGTAGATTCCAAGTTAACCCTTGTAAGAGTCATTGGATAGCTGTCAAGAGTATTCTAAAGTACTGGAGAAGAACTGAAGAATTATTCTTGATTTATGAAGGACATAATTTAGAAGTGTGCGGTTTCACAGATGCGAGTTTTCAGTTGGACAAGGATGATAGCAAGTCGCAATCTGGATTCATATTCACGTTAAATAGTGATGCTGTGAGCTGGAAGAGTTCGAAGCAAGAGACTACCGCTGATTCTACAACTGAAGTTGAGTAAATTGCTGCTTCTGAAGCTACAAAAGAGGTTATTTGGATCAAGAAGTTCGTCACAGAGCTAGGAGCGGTTCCTTCCATTGTTAATCCTATACCTTTGTATTGTGACAACAATGGTTCCATTGCTCAAGCAAAGGAACCTAGGTCTTATCAACGATCCAAACACGTACTTAGGCGCTACCATCTTATTAGGGAGACAGTTGGTAGAAACGATGCAAAGATAGAAAAGGTTCCTACTGATGACAACATAGCTGAGCATCTCACTAAGACCTTATCCTAGAAAAAGCATGATGCTCATGTAAATGCTTTTGGCCTAAAATAAATAAGTGATTGGTTTTAGTGCAAGTGGGAGTTTGTCAGTGTATGCCCTAAAACCAAGATGGTTTAAGGCACTTTGTATTTACACTTATTTATGTTATATCATTTATGTGGCATTTTCTTTTTTTTTTAATAGGCTAACCCTGTTCACAGGGAGGGACGCTACCTCCAAATATTATTAATAATAAAATTGGAGGGGGACATAAACCAGACCTCCAAAAAACATACAAGTGTAATATTTAAAAAGCAATTTAAAGAAGGAGTACTAACTCCCTTTACACTTATAATGGAATAGAAATAAAGGAAAACCTAATTGATCTAACCGCAAAGCCCCTCTAACTTGTTTTGGAAGATCTGAGAATGTCGAATAAATAATGTTCTTTCTAGCTGTAACACCTTCATTGGATAAAAGATCTGCAGGCTCATTGGCTTCCCTAAAACAATGAGAAAATGTGAGAAAACATTGCTGGAATTTTTTTATCATGTACACTTGTATTTCCATGTTACTTGTTCGTTTGATAAAATCCTTAGAATATTAACTGTATATTAGAGATTGTAAATGTTACAATTATGAGACCCTCATGCATAAAGTCATATTCTTAAATACCCTAGTCATAGTATTAATGAGATTAGACATCATTAATGCGGGTAGACTAGCACATACTTTGCCTCTACTTAGAGTAAGTAGTAGTTGATCTCATTAACTGTGGTGTGCGTGACACCTAAGCTGGTATGTGGATGCTTGTTTGAGAACAAGTTCGTTGGATTAATCTGCCAAGAGTTTCAACGATAGTGCCAATGGTTGAACTCTTAATGGCAACGCTGTAAGTGATCCTTTGACTTGAGATTACCATAGTATCTTGAGTGTGGATTGCTATACTTTGACTCTATTCCTCGATGCTCGTAAAAGAGTAACCCAAAGGTTAGAGGTTGGGTATAGTTTGAAGCATGGAAGGATAGTGAGTAATTAATACAGGATTCACTACTCCTTAATAGGAGAGTATATCCCTTTACGGCCACTTGTTAGAAATATTAACTCATAAATCTTCTGCAGAAGTGATAATATAACTTGGAAGTAGTTTCAAGATTATACATCATGAAGAGTTATATTTCTAGAACAAGAAAACATAAATTAGTCATTTAATAGTATGCACTATACTTTTAGACTAATTGCGATATAGTGTGGTAAAAGGATATAAATTACATGGTAACATTGTCATTGATGGGTATGGTCTACCACATGACTTCCTATTCACTTGGGTGGTCATGATGCATTGCTAGACGCCACTCATGATCTATAAGTGCAAATTAATTAATTAGTGAATTAATGATAAAATAAAGTACTTAATTTATCTAGCTCTTAATTAATTAATTGAAGAGTTATAATTTGTACTTATTACCAACGTGAATGGAACCTACTAGGTCACACACATAAAGAACAAAATCTTCGGGTAAAAATATAATTAAGCCAAGTATGAGATAGTTATGGGGTTAATTTATAAGATAAATTAACTTAAAGGACTTATTTATAAGTATTCTAAATCTTAAAGGAAATTAGTTTCCTAAAAGGAATAAAATAGCTAATTGGTTTCCTTATGGAATAGAATTCCTGAAGGAAGAGGTTTAGCTTAAAGTAAGTTACCTAAACCTTCTTGGTTTCCAATTACCTTTATTTCCTAAAAGACTAGAATACTACCTCTATAAGTATGTGTAGACATCAAATTTTGACACACCATTTACTTTTCAAACATTGGGGAGGTGTCTATACTTTTGGAGTTAAATTCTAATTTTTCAATAATTCGGGGGCACAATAGTAATTTTATCTGTAAATATTTTTCTATCAGCTTTTGGGGGTTTTAAATTCTTATTTTTACTTTTATGTGAATTTGTTAATTTCTTATGATTTTCCTGGATTTAATTGATATTCTTTATATTTTAACCAACATAAGGGTAAAATGGTAATTTCGCCTCGCGAATACCATTTTAGCTCATTTTTAGTTTCAAATTCATTTTTCTAATTCTTTAAGCATGTTTCAAAATTTTTTGATTTTTTAGAGACGATTACTATTTTTTCTGTGAATTTTTATCGCCCAAGGGCAAAATCGTCATTTTACAAATTAAATTCATTTTTCACTAATTTCGAGTCAAAATGCATTTTCTAGTATTATAAGCTTATTTGTAATTTTTGATCATTTTTTGAGGTCAATAGCTATTTTTCTGAAAATTTTCATTGTCCAAGGGTAAAATCGTCATTTTATGAATTAAATTCATTTTTCATCAATGTTTGAGTCATAAATGCATTTTCTAGTTTTTAAGCTTACTTTTAATTTTTGATAATTTTTTGAGGCTAATATCTATTTTGTGTATTTTCGTTGTCTAGGGACAAAATCGTCATTTTACACTCCGAGCGCATTTTATGAGTTTTGAGCTCTAGTTTTTATTTTTGAAATCTATTGTGAATTCTTTTTGAAAATTTAGAGATTTTTGTCAGATTCTTTGTATTAATTTTTAATTTTGGGGTTAAAGAATATTTTTTTTAATAAAATTAGCATTTTAATACCAGTGGCGTTTTCGTTATTTTATAGCATTATTGGCCAACAAGACAAGTGGCCTATAAATACCCCTTTTAATCAGCAAAACAAAAGAAGAAAAATCAAAAACCCTAAAAACACATTTAATCTTATCCAAAAAGATGAAATACACACACAAAAACCCCACAAAGCACACATTCAGCCGTTTCTCTTCCTCAAGGTGGTTACTGTTCATCGCCACCTGAAATTTCACTGTTCATCGTCAGACCTTGGCTCTAACGTTGAAAAGGTAAGTTCTTAGTTTACACCTTTGTTTTGATTCATTTATTTCTTGCATTTTTCTTGTTTATCTGATTGTCTATATTGAAATTTTTAGTTGAATCTGCTTTGTTTTTTTGGTTTTACTGTTTCTGCGTTTGTAATTTGCGTTTGTAATTTCTGGATTCTTTGATTTTTTCTCTCTTGAATCTTCTTGCTTCTCACTGCCTCTCTCTCTTTTTTCATCATCAAACAAAAACAACCAGATCCCCAGTCCCTAGCCAAATCTACAGAAAAATTTAATCTACAAACAATCCCAAAATCACAATTACCGCATAGCAACCCCTAGTCACCCAAATTCACCCCAGCCCACTGATGAACCAACAACACAAACAAACTCAAAACCCCACCATTAGCAATCCCCAAATCCCCACTGTTTGCAGAACCATCACTGCCCCATCAACGTCCCATAAACCTACACAAATTCCATTCGAAAATCACACCCCTCTCCCCTTTGTTTTTCTCTCGATTTGTATTAGCACAAAATCAGTCACAAAATACCATTCGTACAACCAACGTCACAAACGGAACAGTCCCATTCCACCTCCGTCCATCTCTCCCACGACTCACCACCACAATTCGCAGCAAAAATATAACCTTCAAACACCAATTCACAACTTCACTGCACCCTTGTCCAATAACCACCTTGCCGAACACACCACCAAACACCATTACTTGCAAGAAAAATCAGTCATGAGCCACCAATTTCCCACCGGAACAACCACACCCAAGCCAGCTACCATAAACCTGCAAAACCAAAAAACCAATTCCAACAAAATAACAGGGTCTGCAAACAACAGTAGTCCTAGACTACTCAAAACCAATCACTTCGCAATCAACACTCATCAAACACACCTGGCCAAGCAACCACACGCACCGCCCCAACCCACATCACACCTCCTCTCCCTTGCTTCAATCGAGGGACCAATTTGGAAATTTGCTTCTGATATTCCTTTAGCTATACTAGGGATACTTAGGCAAGTGCACCTATCGTTTCCAGTAGTATAGTGTATAGGAGTACCGAGTGTCGATCCCACAGGGACTATGTGAGTACTAGTACTAACCTTCTTTTTATTATCTAACCTCACAAAGCGAATGACGAATTTATTGGAAATACAAATTAACTAAACTAATTACCTAATTAAAGCACAATCTAGAATTCAGTAGAGAGAATGGACAAAAGTAGAGGCGAATCTAGATGAAGAATACCCTAAACCAAGTATGCTAAGACTATACCTTGATTAATGAATAGCCCAATCACTTAGACCCTAGAATCCCTTAATTAGGTTTAATCTTTCTCAAGTATTAACCTCTATCCCCTTGGTTGATTGATTGGAATCTCTTCTCAATCAAAACCCCGAAGAGAAGCATTAAAGCTCTATGGATTCTATGGTTTTGGCTAGGTTTGAATCTAACCGGGGAGACTCATGTTATTCTATCTCTAGCAACACATGCAAGCCTCTTTATTCAAGAGATGATCTAATCAAATAGGTGATTTCTCAATCTACCTATATGAAATCAATATTGAATCTAAGGATGCATGCAAATCCCAATTCAATAACCAATAAACTCAAGAATAAATCTAAGACAAAAATTGAGAATTCATTAACTAAAGATTCAAATCATAGTCATAGAAAGGTAGGGTTCATCCCATCCAAATTATTCACAACTCAATCATATGTACAAGAATAAATCCAACAAAATACAAGAAAAGAATGGAAAAACTCATTCTCATGTAATTCTCTTGATTCCTCCCTTGCATCTTGATGAATCCTTCTTGCTTTGTACCATGGAAGCCCTTGAGTTGCCCCTCCACTCTTGCTTTCTTCTCTCTACATCCCTCTAGATGTGTGTAAAAGTGTGTTTCTTGTACCTTAGAACCCCAAAGAAACCACCTATTTCCTTCCCCAAGGAGGTAGGGTTCTCCCTTCAAAAGATTCACCCAAAAGTGCTTAAAAACGTGACATTCCATAACTAGGCCGTGGCTAGGGCCGTGGCACGGCCTTACCCATGGCCTTGTGTCCTCCCTTTCTGACCAAGGCCGCACCCCAGGCCGATGGCAAGGCCTTACCCGCGGCCTTGGTCAGAATGTTTCACTTCTCTTCTATGCAAAATTTCACCTTGAAAACGGCCGAACTAGCTTTTCCTCAAAACATAAAGTTTTATCCCTTTGAATAAGATTTCCAAATCAACAAGAATCACATCATTTGAAGCTCTGTACGCTGAGATATAGCTGAAATACTAAGAACTGGTCGGAATAGTACTGCAGTACAAATATGCTTCAATAACTTGGAATTTTGACCTTCGAAACTTAAGAACTGGACTTTGATGTCTTCATATGAATTGTAGATCATTGTCTTAGCTTCAAAATTCTTCATGAATCACCTTAATCCAATATCTCTAGCTCAAGTTATTGTGAAATCACTGAAATATGTCCAGGCTGCCAAACCGTTTCTTTTCCAATTCTTCTTCGCCTATTGCTTCTTTGCATCACTTTGAGGGTTTCTTGACTTTAACTCATCACCAACTTCAAATCACCTCAAAATATCATCCAATTGTCATCCAAATTGATCCAAATTGGTGATGCAATGTGCAAATCCTACGAAAATGACACAAATCACATGTGAATCACACCTTTATACAATTTGGCATTCAAATCACAAATGAGAAGAAATAGCTAAGAAATAGAGGAAAACTCATAGAAAAAACCTAAAAACCTACCCTAAAAACCTACTAAAAACTAATGTACTATAGCACTTATCAGCTTCACTGTATTTTTTTTTAGAGGGAAAGAAGAGAGAAAGAAATAGAGGGTGAGTGAGACGGAGAGATGAGAAAGAGAAGAAGAAGAAGAGGATTAGAAGAAGGAATAGAGAGAAACTAGAATAAGAGAGGAGAGGAGAGAAAAGGGGCGGGGATAGAAAATCGGAGGGACAATAGAGAAGAAGAGAGAAACTGGAGTGAGAGAGAAGACAAGATAAAAAGCAAAGAGAGGGAGAGAGCTGGAGATGGGCAGGAGAGAGAGAGAAATTGGTGAGAAAAGAAAAAGAGAGCTAAGGCTGAGAGAGAGTTCTGCAATTTCTGGAAGAAAAGAACGAAATGGGGGAGGCCATTAAATGGAGATGAAGAGAAATTGGGCATCTTGGGGAGCTAGAGAAATTGGAATTTTTTTTTCTTTCTCTCCTGATATTTTTTTTTAGTTAATTCAGTTAACTATTTAGTTATCCTAATTGAGTTATGCAATTAACTTGGTTTTATTATATTTATATTTATTTTATTTCTGTATTCCTTTTTATTGCTTATTTAGTCTAATTCAAAATTAATTTGGTTAACTTAAATTATTTTAGCTAGTCATTTTCTTATTTTATTTAGGATGGCATGTTTCCCTCTTTATATTTTTGTTAAGATATAGGATTTTACATTTTAACCCTTAAGGTTTTTGAGTAATATTAATAATGCCCTTAGTAATTTTGTAGTTTTGCATTTGCATTCTAATATTTGTAGATTGATCCCTTTTAGGTTTGATTTCTTTCAATTAAGTCTTTATTAATTGCAATTGAGCCCCATTAGTTGCTGGAATTTATATTTTTGCGCCACTTGTTAAAATTTATGGTTTGCCTCCCGGTTTACTTTAATTTTGCAATCTCTACCCAATTAGATTTATTTATTTTTATTTTACCCCTCAAGTCTTATAGAATTTTATTCTTAGTCCCCTTAGTTGTTAGAATTTACTATTTGCCCCCAATTTGCATTAATTAATATTTTTGCCCCTAGACTTGTGTAGATTTTAATTTTGTCCCAATTAGTATAAATTTACTATTTTGCCCCAATTTACTCTACTGTTTTTTATTTTTCCCCTCTAACTTGCTATAATTTACATTCTTCTACTGTGTTAGTATTTCGTATTTTACTCTTTATTTTATTAAATAGTTATCCCTTTACTTGTGTGTTCGTTTTTAAGCTTTGGTACCGGGTCTCCAAAGAGGTATCCCGACTTCTTGTTGTTTTCCTCTTTATGTGCTCCAATATGCTCCAATGTGATTTTATGCATTGTTTTTATTATTATTATTTGTTTATTTCTTGTTTTTACATACTTTTGCGTATTTACGTATTTAATTTATTTAATTTTAAATTTCTTTTATTATTTCAAAAAAATATAATATTTTGTATTTAGTTAGTCAATGTAATGGTTACATTATTTTTCTCATATTTTAGCAAAATTGTGTAATTAGATAGAAAGTGTAATAGATAGGGTATTTTTAATTTTTCCCCTTTTAAATTGTAAATTAAGCCCCCGTGTAATAGTTAGGGTTTATTTGCTTTTGCATGCTTACGTGTTTATTTCTTTTACCGCTTTCTTTAGGATTTTTGCATCTAGAATATTATGCTTATGTGTTATGTGCTCCTATGTGATCTTATATGTTTTATATGTTTAATTTGCTTTTAATTCATGCTTTAATATTTAATTCATGATTTATGGTATTCTGTAACACTAGTCCAACGCTAGTTGTGGCTTCATTCTTTTCCCGCCAGTCCAACGCTAGTGGGATTTTTTAAAACGGGCTAACCCAACACTAAGCCCTTAGGGCATTTTAATATTAGGTGCATTCGTGTGCATTTCCATTTCACACACTTCTAGTTTTCTTTTCATTTGGCATGATTTTATTATTACTATTATTATTATTATTATTATCTTAACACATTTTTAAAATGCATGACATTTAGGTTGCATCTCACTTAGAAATTAGGACATTTGTGTGATTCGACTAGAAATAGTCGTCTACTCACGTGGGAAGTGGTGGCGTACAGGCCGTTCCCCCCTCCGTGAGTAGAAACATTCAATCACTAGTTATTAGTCCCCCATACCCGTCATGTTACATCCCCACTTTCTTCGACTACTTATTATCTATATTATTATTTTTCTTTTACTTTTGCATTTCATTTTGCATTCACACTCGTGACTCCCTCGTAGGCCTCATTCTGGGTTTCACAATCAATGCGATAATTCGATCAAGCCTCGACGAAATATTTCGACCCTCCCAATATTCACATTTAGATTTAGGATTTACATTCATTTAGAGACATCCAAAACGCGATAGAATTTAGGGTTAATTTAGGAAATTTGATTAAATCCTCGCAACTAGCCTCGGCTAGGTTAAAAGGGTGCCTTAGGCGCAAGCCTTTGCCTTCCCTTTCTTCAAATGTGACTCCCGGACCTTTTTCTCTCGTTTTTCCGTAGATCGGAGTCGAAAAAGGGTTACTAAATTTTTTCTAAAATTTTTATTTTTGTTTTGTTAAACAATTTTTCGGGTGACTTGGTACACCCTAACTCAGTACCAAGTGGCGACTCCATTTTTTAAAAATAAAACACTTTTTCAAAAATCATTTGGCCAAAACTGTCGCACTTTTAGTCTCGGCCTTATTTTCTTTTAAAATACCATTTTTCTTAAAATACACCTTTTTCACTAAAATTCAATCTTTTTCTCACACGCACGGCTTTTCCAAAACCTTTATTTTCAAAAAGAGTCACCAAGACCGGACCGTCTTTTCGGGATGCGACAGTCAACGACCCCACTAGTACCCTTTGCTCATGATTTTTCGGACGCGACAGGATTTTGGTGACTCCACTGGGGATCACTAGTGAGTCCAAGCACTAGGCTTAATCACCTTTTCATTATTTAACCCTTATATTCTATCGCATTTGGATGTTAGGATTGCATTTTTCTTTCCTAGGTTTTTAGGTTTTTCTTTTTGCATCTCACACACTTTCCATCTCTCGGCTACTTATGTGATGTATGTATGATTTATTTACTTTTGCTTTATTTGACTGTACTTGCATTTGGGGAAGGGGTCAATGTGACAGCCCCGCCTTACCCAGAGGCGCACCAAAGGGCTTAGCGGACTGCCTGCCTAGCTCTCGCCAGGTCTCGATCCACGCACTCACGCAGACGACCGAGCGCACTTAACTTAAAATAAAATAAACTAAAATAAAATGGAACAAAATAAATACACTCTTATTATTTAACTGAAAGGTACAAGTCATACCACACGTTTACAAGTCATAATATACATGATTTTCACAAAATAGCCTAACACAGTTCGGCTATTACAATAGTTACAACATCCATAATAATCGAAAACTAGTGGGTCCAGCTTTAATTTATCAAGTAACCTGAGTAAAGGAAAACAAATAAAATGGAATGAGCTATAATAGCCCAGTGAGTGCTCAAGTCATGCGATCATACCAGTGAAATGTGATTTTTTTGTTCGATAAAATATTTAATGAGTAAATAAACAATTTGTGAACAAATTAATTAACAAATAGTCAATGGTGGATACGGGCTCACTGCAGAAGCAAGCTTAGGTCCAGCATACTCGTAAAATTCAATCCGGAGTTACCCTCTTTGAGGAATGAAACTCTTATCGGAAAGAATATCAAGCACCTATATTCTCCAGCACCTTATATCACCCCAAACGCTCCCGGATGACTAACCGAGGAGTAACGGTGAAGTTAGCCTCGGAAGTCCAAGATCAAGAATACAATTCAATCATGAGTTAGCCTTTTTCAGGACTTTACTCAGATATACAAGTAACACACACCGAATACCGCCCAACACCTTATATCTCTCCCATACGCTCCCAGTCTGATTAACCATGGGAAAATAGCAAAATTGACCATGAAAGTCACAAGCACAATTAACACATTAGATAGTGAAAGCATGTAACACATTACGGAATAGATGCGATAAAGTACACATCTTTCCTCAAATAACACATTTTTATTATATACTCATGTCAAGTGTAATCATACCATTTCATGCATGGAAATAATAATAACTAGTATGACATGGCATTTCATGCATCATGCACACAGAAGAACACTCACCTGGTGCCTAAGAAAAGATCTCGTAGAAAGGTCGGGAACCACTTCCGGATCCTGAAATTCACGAGAAAGAATCGTGTAAAAACCCTGACTAGAATCTAAGAAATTTCATAAGAAATTCAAGAAATACCCCAAGTCTTTCTAGGGTTAAGTTTCTAGGGTTTTGGAGCTTAGGGTTTTACCCTAGGGTTTAGGGTTTTCGAAATTAGGGTTTTCTAACTTTGTAGGGTTTTGGCTCGGAAAGGTTTAATTCACTAATAGCTAATCTACAAAAATTTCTGCACACTTAAATCACTAAATTACAGCTTATAAAGTCTTAAATCATAGCCTAATCACTTTTATTTCCTAGGTTTTACCGAAATTTCGGCAGCATTTCCCTATAACCGGACTAACCCAAAAATTTAAAACCTGCAAGAAAACATCCAACAACCCAATTTCAACAAGTTCTACAACTTCTAGGTTCAATTTAAACTCAAATTCAATCAAGATTCCACTCAAATTCAAAATCCCTACTCCAAGGATCATCACTCAAATCTGCACAGGGTTGGTTTTCAGCCAACTTCGTGCCATTTCTGGGGTCAATCCATTAAGAACTAAGAAATTCTGATTACATAGTTTTAAAGTACATTTATAGGGCTACAACTTTCGTGAAGATCATCAATCCAAATTCCAACTAGAACAGGTTCAAAATCAGCCCCCAAGTTGGCTCTTCACCAAAACTGTTTCACGCAGAACCGAATTTTCAGCCAACTTTGCAAGCTTTCTGCGGTTAATACACAATGAACCACCGTGCAAGCCTTATACCGTTGGAAAGCCCTATCAATCTAGTTTCTAAAACAACAAGAATCACTCGAATCCAAGTTGTGTATACCAAGTTATGAAAGTTTTACTAAAACTGGTCCAGCATGACTGTTTTTAAGTGTTCTTGAGTTCCATCTTAAATCCTCAACTAAACCACATATAAAACATAAATTTCCAAGGTTTAAAGGCCATATACTAGTCTATCTAACCACAAGAACACTTTATATAGCAAGTATATATCAAGTTCTAACTAATTTCTTCAAGTAGTATTAACAAGAAACTTGGTATTAAGCTTGCATAAAAACTAATTAAAACATGAAATTAATAAGGTAAGTTCATGGTAAATACCTTAGATATGCCTAGAACTTTGCTTAGAAGAGATAGAAGTCCACTTCCTATGGTTGATTTGTGTCCACTTGAGAGATGATAGTCCAAGAAGTTGAGAGCAAAAATGAGAGGAAAAGAGAGGGAGTATGGCCGGCCAAGGGAGAGTGAAAAGAGGGAGAAATAGGCTAGGAAAAATGAAAAAGAAATGAAGAAAAGATGGGAAAAAAAATGGTCCAATTAAAACCTCACAAGAGTAAAGTAAAAAGTAATCTTATTAATGCAATAGTAACTACTTGGACTAAGTTAATTGGTGGAACTCATTAACTTCTTATCACTTACTACTAACATTAATAAAACACAAATTATTAAAGCAAAAAGAGAGTAGAATAGGGAGAGAGAGATCCGGCCCCAAAGAGAAAGAAAATAAGAGGAATTTCGGCCAAAGAAAAGAAAAGAAAGAGAAAGAATTTTGGCCAAGAAAGAAAGAAAAGAGAGAGGAAAATTTCAGCTAAGGGAAAAGAAAATATAGCAAGAAAATAAGTGAAATTTTTGAGTAAAGTTGAGCTAAAATTCAAGTAGTCAAAAGACTAGAAAATAGTAGAATAAATTAATCAAAATTTAAACACTAATATAAATTAAATGGTCAAGTAATATTATTCTAACTTTAGTACTTAAGTGTTCTTGCTTCAAAATGAAAAATCTTAGCTAATTAACCTAATTAACTCAAGAAATCTCCCAACTAATAAATCAAGGTTAACACTTAACCCTAAATAAGAAAAGAAAATGTCTCTTATATGTGCATTTTCTAGGGTGTTACAGTCAATCACCCTTAGAACCCACGCGTGTTAATATTACATTCCCTCCTCTCACAAGGAGCACCCCATACGTGCATTCGATACTTTTTACCCTTTTTTATCTTTTTGGTGGTTGTCACCCACCCGTCGCTTTAGAAATTATGATCGATCTACTTAGATGTGTGACTGTGGCACGACGTGCACATAACATTGTCTAGGAGATCACCCTGACTCTCGGGTTGAGTCCACAAGTCTAGAGATTTGGGCTTTAAAAATCGATTCGCTTGGACATGTGGTCGTGGCCCGACGTGCATGTAGCAGTGTCCAAGGAATCACTTGAACTATCGACCTAGGATCTTTGGAATTGACGGACTAGTTAGTTTTTGGATCCCTCAATCTGAAGGTTCGGGAACCGAAACCTTAATTGAGTCTAGATGCATTAGTGAGCCCAACCTCATGCATCCATGTAAAATAACCTAGGATAGAGTTAGCTTTACCCTACTAGGTACATCAGGCACGAGAGGAGGGAATCCACCCCCTTTTTTACTTTTTCTGTTGTATTGTTTACTACTTTTGCTTTATCAATGTGTTATGTGATATTTGTTGATTAAACTAACACAATTTCTTTTCTATTTTTATTGCATTTACAACCATAGAATAAAGAGCCCTAGCATGGTGCTCTTGTAGGAAGCCAACCCTCTTTTAGCACGTTTAAATTTCGTTTTCATAATTAATTTCATCGAGAAAGATGGAAATGAGATTAAAAAAAAATTTGCAAATTGTTTTTGGTTGTGAACAAAATATCTAAAGGTCAAATCATTGTAAATTTTGTAAAAGTCCCAAAAATCTAATTTTTCAATTTGCACATTTTTTAAATAAGAGATGTAATTTCAAATCTTTTTCAAAGTTTACTCATTCTTGTTGTACCGGTCAGTTTTATTCGAACTAAATTTTGTTAGAGTTAATAAATGCACTTAAATGGTCAAACTTTTGCATAGTTTGCATTTATCTTTTTTTTTCAAAGAAATTATTGCATCTTTTTGGCCGTATCCCCCACCCTCCCATCCCACATTGCACAAGAAGTGGTTTTAAAACATATTTTATCATACTTTAATAAACTGACATTTCTTGACTTGTATGTTACTACATAAAGTCATGATTTTTGATTTTTTTCAATAGTGTCTCATAACCTCATAAAGGCTCGATTTTTATCAAACAAATACATTTGAAATCAATAATCTCTTTTGTACAGTTTATGGTCCATCTTTTTCGAAGAAATTTTGCATCATTATTAGATAAAAAAAAAATCTTTAGGACATTTTTTCAAATTTGGCATGTTCGCATATTTTAACTCGCTTTAATAAACTGGCATTGTGCATAAACCCTAGAGGAAATGCCATTTCGGGAATCCCATGATAGAAAAGCCACCCTTTTATTTTGGGTACTTAACCCTAAAAGGACATGCACGTTTATATTTCAGTACCATCCTTGTGGGTGAGACCCTAGGTAAGGTAGTACGAGCAAAATAGAAGCATTTGCTTCTCAATGAATTTGGCGTGTTTTTCACTAGAAAAAGGGGGGTCTCACCCTAAAGGATTGCATTTCATGCTAGGCCTACCCTTGGCACAATAAGGGCACTCCCTAGGACATGCATCTAAATTGTTTATACATTTACTAACTCTAATCTTTTTTTTCTTTTTCTTTTTTCTTTTTCTTTCTCAGAATAAAAATAAGATAGTTAAACACCTGAGTCATGTTCTCTCGATTTCTTGTCTTTCAGGTACAGTAAATCATAGCTTCTTTTCATCGAAGCCCCATTTACACGCGGTCACGCGCCAAGCTACTGCATATAAACATGAGTAACCATCCAAATTCTTCCGAAGTGCTAGCAGGAAATCAGGCATCTAAACTGATTGCGCTAAAGGCGCAAATGAATGAAATGTTAACCAAGATGAAGACATGACTCACGAGGTGTCCTCCCATAGCCAAATCATCGCCCATTTCATAAGCAATATGAACAACAATGGCTCCACCTCGAACGTACCACCCGCTCGGGAAACTTTGTACATGCAACCCAATGCAAGTGGAAGCACCCCAGGTACGAACAACAATGACCCAGTTGTCCAGATACAAGTCTCATTTCTAAATACTCAAGACACTCAAATCCCACCCCCAACTACTCAAAATCTTCAAGTGCCTGTTCATATTCCATCCAGCCCTAGAAACACTCAGAATGCTTCGAACCAACCTTACTACCCCCAGCAAGCAACTCAATTCACCCAAAACACTCAAACACCACTGGCTCTTAATCCAAGTCAGTTTGTGCTCGATACTGGGTATTAGGGAGGAGTAGAGATGGAACCTTTTGCTAGGGAAGAGAATCCCTTTATGACTGATAAGACATTATTGAAGAAACTGGACAGATTTGATGATTTCATCAAAGAAAGTCAAGGATTTGACAAATACGGTGGATTGGACTACGAGGATTTTTGAATGTTTCCAAATACTCAATTGCCACCAAAATTCAAAGTGCCTGAGTTTTCTAAGTATAATGGTAGTGAGAACCCTGTGGTGCACCTCAAAATGTTCTGTAACAAACTTGGAAAACCAACGGGAGATGACAAGTTGCCCATGAGACTTTTTGGAGAAAGTTTGGTTAAAGATGCATTAGAGTGGTATTTGAAATTGGACTACTCAAAGGTTCGAAGTTGGATTGACCTCTCACGGGCTTTCATCAAACAGTATGAATTTAACTGTGACTTGGTACCTGATAGATTTGCTTTGGTAGAGTTAAAGAAGAAACCCTCAGAGAGCTATGTAGCTTATGGTCAAAGGTGGTGAGGTGTTGCTGCTAAAGTGCATCCACCTATCGATGAAAATGAAATGGTTAAGCTCTTCATTGATGCTCAGGATCCACCGTATTATCAGGCCATCGTGGGTTCTATTGGAAAAATCTTTGCTCAGGTCATAGAACAGGTAGAAGCCATTGAGAGAGGAGTGAAAAAGGGAAAAGTAGTAGACATGGCTACCATGAAATTACAAGTGGAAAATTTTCAACATAATAATAATTTGAAGAGAGTGGCTGGAAAGAAAGCCGAACAGAAGGAAGGGGAACCAGTTTTTGTGCTAAATCAAAGCCCGAGACCCAAAGCCCAGATCCCAACCCAACATGAATTATCATGCCAATTATCTGCAGTACTCTCCATCGGCACATGCTTTTCCCACTTTTCCACTGTATCCTCAACCAATTTTTCACACCCAAGCCCAACCGATGAATACGCAGCCATTTCTTCCAAATGCTCGACCCACATTTCAGAATTTTTAGGTAGCACCACAAAACAACTTGTGTCCTCCATTTCAACCTCACCCAAGACCTATCCATCCCCGTACTTATGTTCCACCCAACTAATCTCAAGATGCTATGGGTCCAACAAATCCACCACAGAGAGGATTCAGGACTTTCACTCCTCTTGGTCGCCCTTTAGATCAAATTTATGAACAACTGAAAGCAATAGGTAAGACCGGCACAATACCTCAAGCTATCTACTCTGATGGACTGCCTCGTGACTACAATCCCCAAGGTTTTTGTGCTTACCATTCAGGAGGCCAGGGACATTCCATAGCTAATTGTCGGGCATTAAAGCACAAAATTCAAGACATGATCGATGATGGAGCAATCTTGTTGAGGAGAGGAGGGGGACAGACTCCAAATGTGGATAACAATCCTTTGCCTCCCCATGAGCCCACTGTGAGGATGATAGAGCTAATGGAGAAATTGACAATGGGGTTAAAATTAGATACTGTTGGTTTCAATGTTATTGATGAAGGAGCACTGAACAACTAAATAGCTGAGTGACAGTGAATTTAGAATTGCATTTGTTTCTAAATTCATTTCCAGATAGAGCCCTGGAATGGATTTCTTTCTTCAATGGTTCTAGTGTCTAGCTCATATCCTGTTTTTCTTTTATTTCATCAGTCGTGAGTCCTTATTTACTTTTAAGTAAAAAGTTTTGTTTTAAACTTGGGTTACTGCTTTCCCAAAAGGCTAGTGCCCGTAGATGTTTGTAAATACTCCCTTTCCAAGAAAATGCAAGTTTGAGTTCAATGAAATGAAAGCTTTCTCATTTGTTTATTTATTCAATTGCTTCTATATTTTTCATTTTTTCCTTCAAGTGGCCAAAATAAATGCCTATGATTTTTGGATGTCACCTCACGTGAAGCTGATGATTGTCATTTCAATATCTCTACGGATTCTAAATAAGGCAAAATTGTCAATGAGGAATCAGAGTGAGACTGAAAAGGAACCTGGATTTCATATTAAGAATTCTGAATGGTAGAGAGGGAATTCAGGCTTGACATGAAAGGATCAGAAGCCATAAACATTGGTGCCAAGACATAGGTCAAAGAGTTAGGTCAGGATGCACTTTCGCTTTGGAGATTTTGAAAATATTTAGCAAACTTCACGAAACAAGTTCGGATGAATGTTGGGAGAATTCAAGCACAACGAAAGGAATAAACGTGCAGGGGATATGACTTTGAGTTTTGTTGTTCACAATTTCTTATTCATCTTTGGAATGTGTTGTTCAAGTTGCTGTGAGGTTGAGATATGGGATGTCACACGCTTGTGAATTATGGCTTGCAATCTTGATGTTTGTCTAATTTTCTTACCGGTTGAAATTATTTTATGTGATTTGGCAAATGCTTTCTTCAAGTACTAAGAAATAATTATTATGTGGTTTGGAGTTTTGTTCTTACAGAAAGTATATCTTGTAAAGTGGTTGGAATTATATCTAAATTTTGTGATTTGATGAAAATTTCTCTTCTTTACTTAATTTCACATGTTAAATGCTGATTATGGTCAATTAGTGCACTCATGTAATCTGTGATGTAACATCTGTTATGAGGTATTTTTATGCTTCAAAAAAAAAAAAAAGAAAGAAAGAGAAAGAAGAAAAGAAATAATGCAGTTTTTCTACTCCAATTGTTTTCGTGCTTAGTAACTGGGAGTTTTTATCCAAAAATATCAACTTTCGTGTCAAACGGTACTTGAACTATTAGTAATGCATTGCAAATTTGTGCAAGTAAATTGTTGAGTAACCAGGGATTTTCGTCCAACCAATGTCGATTCTTGCGTAAAAAAGCAATTTTACTTCTCAAATACAGTTTCTGCTATTAGTTTAAGATTGAGATGTTGAGTAACCGAGAACCTTCATAACCAATGTCAGTTTTCGCGTCAAAAGACACTCTCGTATTTTGAGTGATTAGTTCATTAGAATAAAATTTTCATATGAGAAAAATGAAATTGATCATAGACATGGAATGCACTTTGATTGATCATATGATTTATTTACTTGTGAAATTCAGTAAGGCGAAGAAATTTAATTGAACCAGCTTAGTTGTGATATAATTCCTTCCCCTTTGCTTGATATTATGTGTGTTAAAGGCAAGACAATAAATTGTATAATGGTCATTTACTTGGTCTTGAGGAATACATTTTAGAATGTAAACCTACACAAATTCCATCCGAAAATCACACCCCTCTCCCCTTTGTTTTTCTCTCGATTTATATCAGCACAAAATCAGTCACAAAATACCATTCGTACAACCAACGTCACAAACAGAACAGTCCCATTCCACCTGCATCCATCTCTCCCACGACTCACCACCACAATTCGCAGCAAAAATATAACCTTCAAACACCAATTCACAGCTTCACTGCCCCCTTGTCCAATAACCACCTCCCAGAACACACCACCAAACACCATTACTTGCAAGAAAAATCAGTCATGAGCCACCAATTTCCCACCGGAACAACCACACCCAAGCCGACTACCATAAACCTGCAAAACCAAAAAACCAGTTCCAACAAAATAATAGGGTCTGCAAACAACAGTAGTCCTAGACTACTCAAACCCAATCACTTTGCAATCAACACCCATCAAACACAGCTAGCCAAGCAACCACATTCACTGCCCCAACCCACATCACACCTCCTCTCCCCTGCTTCAATCGAGGGACCAATTTGGAAACTTGCTTCACTGTATTTTTTTTTAGAGGGAAAGAAGAGAGAAAGAATTAGAGGGAGAGTGAGACGGAGAGATGAGAAAGAGAAGAAGAAGACGATTAGAAGAAGGAACAGAGAGAAACTAGAATAAGAGAGGAGAGGAGAGAAAAGGGTGGAGATAGAAAAATGGAGGGACAGCAAAGAAGAAGAGAGAAACTGGAATGAGAGAGAAGATAAGATAAAAAGCAAAGAGAGGGAGAGAGCTGGAGATAGGCGGGAGAGAGAGAGAAATTGGTGAGAAAAGAAAAAGAGAGCTAAGGCTGAGAGAGAGTTCTGCAATTTTTGGAAGAAAAGAACGAAATGGGGGAGGCCATTAAATGGAGAAGAAGAGAAATTGGGCATCTTGGGGGCCTAGAGAAATTGGGCATTTTTTTTTCTTTCTCTCCTGATATTTTGTTTTAGTTAATTCAGTTAGCTATTTAGTTAACCTAATTAAGTTAAGTAATTAACTTGGTTTTATTATATTTATATTCATTTTTATTTCTGTATTCCTTTTTCTTGCTTATTTAGTCTAATTCAAAATTAATTTGGTTAACTTAAATCATTTTAGCTAGTCAATTTCTTATTTTATTTAGGATGGCATGTTTCCCTCTTTATATTTTTGTTAAGATATAGATTTTACATTTTAACCCTTAAGGTTTTTGAGTAATATTAATAATGCCCTTAGTAATTTTGTAGTTTTGCATTTGCATTATAATATTTGTAGATTGATCCCTTTTAGGTTTGATTTCTTTCAATTAAGTCTTTATTAATTGCAATTGAGCCCCATTAGTTTCTGGAATTTATATTTTTACGCCACACTTGTTAAAATTTATGGTTTTGTCCACCCGGTTTACTTTAATTTTGCATCTCTACCCAATTAGATTTATTTAGTTTTATTTTACCCCTCAAGTCTTATAGAATTTTATTTTTAGTCCCCTTAGTTGTTAGAATTTACTATTTGCCCCCAATTTGCATTAATTAATATTTTTGTCCCTAGACTTGTGTAGATTTTAATTTTGTCCCAATTAGTTTAAATTTACTATTTGGCCCCAATTTACTCTACTTTTTTTTTATTTTCCCCCTCTAACTTGCTATAATTTACATTCTTCTAATGTGTTAGTATTTCATATTTTACTCTTTATTTTATTAAATAGTTGTCCCTTTAACTTGTGTGTTCGTTTTTAAGCTTTGGTACCGGGTCTCCAAAGAAGTATCCCGACTTCTTGTTGTTTTCCTCTTTATGTGCTCCAATATGCTCCAATATGATTTTATGCATTGTTTTTATTATTATTATTTGTTTATTTCTTATTTTTACATACTTTTGCGTATTTACGTATTTAATTTATTTAATTTTAAATTTCTTTTATTATTTCAGAAAAATATAATATTTTGTATTTAGTTAGTCAATGTAATGGTTAGATTATTTTTCTCATATTTTAACAAAATTGGGTAATTAGATAGAAAGTGTAATAGATAGGGTATTTTTAATTTTTTCCCTTTTAAATTGTAAATTAAGCCCCCAGTGTAATAGTTAGGGATTATTTGCTTTTGCATGCTTACATGTTAAGCCCCCACTACGTTATTTGTTGGATATTGTTCAAAAGAATAAAGTAACTTTTCCTGCATTAATAGAACCTATGTCCGGGGAGCATCAATTGTTGAATGTTCGTAGGTTTCTTCATTTTGACTACAGTCAAGCTTTTCTAGAGGGTAAGGTGTGGTGTTTCTGGAATAGGGGTATAAATTGTGATTTTCATGATGCAGCGGATCAATTAGTACACTGTAATATGGAGTTCCATTCAGGTTATTCGTTAATGATATCTGTAGTGTATGCCAAGTGCAGCAGGGTTGTCAGGCGTCCTTTATGGCAAGCTATGGAAAACTTGGTAACAGATAGGCCGTGGATGGTGGTTGGGGATTTTAATGTCATTTCAACAGCAGATGAACGTGTTGGAGGTCAACTTCCTTCAGTTGGTTGCATGGAGGAGTTTAACACAGCGATGCATAATTCATCTTTATTCGCACTTCCTTTTGATGGCTCTCGGTTTACCTGGACCAATGGTAGGGTTTGGCAGAGATTGGACCGTGCATTGGTGAATTCTGCATGGAATCTGGCTTTTAATCTATCAAGAGTTTCTCATCTATCAAGGGGGAGATCGGATCACTTGCTTATGTTAGTTCGGGCTGGTGAAACTGAAAGGAAGCCAACCCCATTTCGTTTTCTCAATATTTGGTGTAAGGACGATGCTTTCTTGGAGACGGTTAAAAAGGCTTGGCATAAACCAGTAGATGGTCCACCATTGATGGCATTTTTCCAGAAGCTCAAACGTACAGCGAGGGAGCTGAGATTGTGGAACAAGGAGAGATTTGGCAATGTGAAAGACAAAACCCAGCAGGCATATGAAGAAATGGTAATACTGGAGAAGATCTTTGATGAACAGCAAACAGCATTGGACAGAACTAAATGGAGTGAGGCTAAAGCAAAATACAATCACTACCGTGCATTGGAGTGTGATTTTTGGAGACAGAAATCATGTATAAAATGGATTGCAGCGGGTGATGCAAACACGGCGTTCTTCCATGCAATTGTGAACCAAAGGAGAAATGATAACTTCATTTGTAGGATTAAGAATGACATGGATCGATGGGTTGAGGAGGAGACAGAAATTAAAAACTCAGCGGTTCGTTATTTTACTACGCTCTTTCAGGCTGATAGGTCGATCGTCCAGTCTCAACCTGTTGAGTTTCCTGTGCCAAAGATTTCAGCGAAGAACAATCAGGAGTTGAGTTCCCCTCCCTCTTTGGAGGAAATCAAACTAGCTATTTTCTCATTAGATGACCAGAGTTGTGCGGGACCTGATGGTTTTAATGCAGCGTTTTATAAAACATGTTGGGAAGTTATACATCTGGATTTATGTCAGGCAGTGGATGATTTTTTTAAGGGAGCTGTACTTCCTAAGGGAATAACTTCCACGTCGATTATTTTAATTCCTAAGAAACCGGGGCCGGTTCATTGGAAGGATTATCGTCCTATAAGTTTATGCAATGTAAGTTCAAAAATTATCTCAAAAATACTTGCTAACAGATTAAACAAGGTGCTTCCAGATATTATTTCTCCTTGGCAGACAGGTTTTGTTCCTAATAGAGGTATCATGGACAATATACTTCTGGCTCAGGAACTCACTTCAGAGTTGGAGAAGAAGCTAATTAATCCGAACTTAATTCTGAAATTAGATATGGAGAAGGCATATGATAGGGTGGAGTGGCCTTTCCTCTTGTATATGCTGAGACATTTGGATTTGAGGAAAAAAATGTTGATTTGATATATAGATTGCTTTCCAACAACTGGTTTTCAATCTTGATCAATGGCCATTTATCAGGCTTCTTTAATTCTTCAAGGGGGGTGCGTCAGGGCGACCCTCTATCGCCAGGACTTTTTTTAATTGCAGCTTGAATATTTTGGGAGAGGGTTGGAACATCTACATGCTTCAACAAAAAAGGAGCAGATATTCATCTAAGGGAGGTCAGGTTCCCTATCTTGCCTTTGCAGATGACATGATCATATTCACACGGGCAGAAGAGAAGAACTTAATTGATCTGAAGAATATTTTTAAGCATTATGAGAGGGTGTCCGGACAGAAAATAAATTTGAGCAAAAGTTCTTACATTATTTCATCAAAGGTGCACGCCATTCCATTATTCGTATGGTGGAGTTAGTCGCTGGGGTTTGTTAGGAAAGAGCTCCCTTTTGTCTACCTAGGTGTTCCTATTGCTAAAGGGAAGCCCAAGCGAGTTTTGTTCGATGGCATCATATCTAAGGTGAGAGCCAGGACTGGAGCATTGGAGTGTGAAGTTGCTTTCAGCTGGAGGTAAGATTATCTTGTTAAGACATGTTTTGACAACTATGCCTTTATATTTATTGCAAATTCTTCAACCTCCTGGGAATGTCATTACTGCTTTGGGTAGAATATTTAATAGTTTCTTGTGGGATGCTGGTATTACGGAAAAGCGTATTCACTGGTGTGCTTGGGAAAGATTATGTTATCCGGTTGAGGAGGGAGGCTTGGGTTTCAGGACGCGTGCAAGACATGGTGCAGGCTTTTTCAATAAAACTATGGTGGAGGCTGCGGGCATGAGCTTCTCCATGGGCTGATTTCATGCATGTTAAATACTGTAAAGGAGATCATCCCTTTAATATTGAATGTAAATTCCCTTCAGCCACAATGAGACGTTTATTAGCAGTGAGAGAGGTAGCTGAAGAGCATATTAGATGGCAGATAGGCGAGGGATTGGTGGACTTCTGGTGGGACAAATGGACTGGAGACTTTCCTCTAATTCATCACTCCAAAGTTAAGAACCCTCCTTATTTTCTAGTTGCTGAATTCTTTGGTAGTAATGGATGGAACACGGGAAAACTTGCCCAATGGCTTCAGGATGACATCGGTGTCTCACATTACAAAGATACCTGTGAGTGCTGAGGTTTCAGATATTATGATGTGGAAGCATTTCAGATGATGGTAAGTTTTCTTTCGCTTCAGCATGGCAGTGCATCAGGCTAGAGAAGGAATGTGTCATTGGTGACAAAGGCGATCTGGTGTAAATGGTTACCAATTAAGATGTCTTTTTTTGCATGGAAGGTAATTCAAAATTTCCTTCCATTGGATTGCAATCTTCAAATTAAGGGCGTTCAACTAGCCTCACGTTGCAGTTGTTGTGGATTCTCAACAAGAAAATGTCAATCACTTATTCTTAGAGGGCCAACTTGTAGATGAGGTTTGGAATTTTTTTACTAATGTTTTTGGACTTCAAATATCAGTCTTCTTTATGCATTGGCATCTCGCCTCATGCACTGGTATTTATCTGCTCCTGTGGAAAATCATATTAGATGGATTATTCCTGTGATAATATTGTGGTTCTTGTGGAAAGCCCGAAATGTAGAGAGGTTCCAAAACAAAGCACCACTTGGCTCATTTGGTTATAATGGAGATAGTAAAGTTCCTTAAAATGCTTGGAGCTGCAGGAAAGGTGGACAGAAAACAGTTGAAAGGTAGACACAAACTTGTTCATTGCGAAGTTTTTTCAAGTGTTACCCGCAAAACTTATGAAAGTCAGGACAGTTCATTGGTCCAAGCCCTGTTAGTGGATGTTTTAAATTAAATACAGATGCAAGCTGTGTGCAAAAACAAAGGAACAGGTGGCGGTGTATTAAGGGATCATAAAGGTGACTTAATTTTCACTTTTCATAAAGAGTATGGCGAAGTAGATGTGATTCAAGCTGAATGTCTAGCTTTGTTTAGTGGTCTTCAGATTTGTGCGGATATGGGGTTTGAAAATATTTTAATAGAAGTTGACTCCTTACTTGTTAGTGCACTTAATTGAGACTAATTCACCGGGTAAGATGGTCTCTATGTCAGCAGCTACGAATGATTAGAATATTCATGATTACACAGAGGGCCAGGATTTCTCATATATATCGAGAGGCGAACTTAACTGCAGATTACCTTGCCTCCACAGAATTTCAACAGGATCTTTTGTTACGCGCTTCAGATTGGATGCCTTCAAGGCTCAAGGTTTTGTTACGTGCAGACGCTTTAGAAATTCCTAATATAAGGACTTCTTTTGTAAGGGAGTAGTACTCATTTCATTAGTTTCGTTGGTTTTACTTAATTTCTTGTAATCTAATGGCTTATGTCATTTCGTTTAATTCATAATGGTTTAATAAAATTAGGGAGTGGCGTCCACCCCCCCCCCCCCCGCGTACGGGGTTAGCCAAAAAGAAAATGTTTATTTCTTTTGCCACATTCTTTAGGATTTTTGCATCTAGAATATTATGCTTATGTGTTATGTGCTCCTATGTCATCTTATATGTTTTATATGTTTAATTTGCTTTTAATTCACGCTTTAATATTTAATTCATGATTTATGGTATTCCGTCACCACACTAGTCCAACGCTAGTTGTGGCTTCATCGTTTTCCCGCTAGTCCAATTCTAGTGGGAATCCTTAGAAAGGGGTAGTCCAATGCTAGACCCTTAGGGCATTTTAGTGTTAGGTGCACTCTGTGCATTCTACATCACACTTCACACATTTTAGTTTTTTTTTCCATTTTGCATGATTTTTTAAAATTATTATTACTATTATTTATTTATTTATTTATTTTTATGATATATCTTCAAATGCATGACATCTAGGTTGCATCTCACTTAGAATTTAGGTCATTTTGTGTGATCTGACTAAAAATAGTCGTCTACTCACATGGGAAGCAGTACATTGACAAGCCATTCCTCCCTCCGTGAGTAGAAAAAGACAAGTCACGAGTTTCTTAGCCCCATACCCGTTATGTTGCATCCCTACTTTCTTCGACCACTTATTATCTACATTATTATTTTCTTTTCTTTTTACATCGCATTTTGCATAGACACTCGTGACTCCCTCAAGGTCTCGATTCGGGTTTTGCAATTAATGCGATAATTCTGATCAAGCCTCGACGGAACATTTCGACCCTCTCGATATTCACATTTAGATTTAGGATTTGCATTCATTTAGAGACATCCAAAACGTGATAGAATTTAGGGTTAATTTAGGAAAATTTGATTAAACCTCACAACTATCCTCCGCTAGGTTGAAAGGGTGCCTTAGGCACAAGCCTTTGCCTTCCCTTTCTTCAAATATGACTCCCAGACATTTTTCTCTCATTTTCCGTGGACCGGAGTCGAAAAAGGGTTTTAAAATATTTTTCTAAAATTTTTATTTTTGTTTTGTTAAACGATTTTTTGGGTGACTTGGTACACCCTAACTCAGTACCAAGTGACGACTCCATTTTTTTAAAATAAAACCCTTTTTCAAAAATCATTTGGCCAAAACTGTTGCACTTTTAGTCCCGGCCTTGTTTTCTTTTAAAATACCATTTTTCTTAAAATACATCTTTTTCACTAGAATTCAATCTTTTTCACACACGCATGGCGTTTCCAAAACCTTTATTTTCAAAAAGGGTCACCGTGACCAGATCGTCTTTTCGGGACGCGACAGTCAACAACCCCACTAGTACCCTTTGCTCACGATTTTTCGGACGCGACAGTATGTTCATACTTTGACTCTTGAATTATTATTGCAACACAAAAGAAAAACTAGTGAGAAAAATAGCAAGAAGAAAGAAACACCACTTTCTCTCTGTTGGGGCGTCTCTCTCCTTCTCTCTCATCTTCCTAATCGTTAGGTCTTTTCTTCTCTTGTGTTCTTAATGAATTCAAGGGAGCTAGCACTCAAAAGTCAAAGCAAGCAAGCCTACAAGGTTCCCAAAGAAGTTGTTCATGTGGATATCATTAGAGGCTCTACACTTGGAGAGCTTTTTGTGGTAGATCTAACCTCTTCTTCGAAGGATCTTTGCGTAGTAGCATAGAAATCTTCTGTGCTTGAGGTAATTTTCGTGCAAACCCCCTTATAATCGTATATATATGTACCAAAGAGATTCGTGGTTAAGGTAATAAAATTTTAAATTGTTCGCTGCGTTACTCGTGTTATTTCCTTATAGAAAACATTGTCGATAAATAGAGTGAAGACGAAATGAGGCCTGAAGAGGAAATCAAGGAGGATCAAGGGCAAAAGAAAAAGGAAGTCAAGGAGTATAAGCTTCCAATACTATAACCTAGCAGAATCCAAAAAGAATGTCAGGATGACAATTTGGTAAGTTCCTAAAGCATTTTAGACAATTACATATTAACTTTTTGTTGAGGCTCTTGTGCACATGCCCAAGTACACTAAATTCTTGAAGGACCTCCTGATGAACAAGAGAAAGCTTGAGGAGTTGTCCATTGTGACATTGAAGGAGGAGTGCTCTGCCATCCTACAGAATAAACTACCCCAAAAAGTCAAAGAACCAGGGAGTTTTACTATTCCTTGCAATATTGGTAGTTTATTCGTTCATTAGGCTTCAGCTAATTTAGGTCCTAGTATAAATTTAATGCCTTATGATATTTTTGAAATTGGGGTTGAGTGAGCCAAAAACCACTAGGATAAGTATTCAATTAGCTGATAGATCAATTAAGTATCCTTGGGGTATCATAGAGGATGTGCTAGTAAAGATTGACAAGTTCATCTTCCCAATTGATTTTGTATATTAGATATGGAAGATGACATAAAAATTTTCTTAATCCTAGGATGCCCTTTCCTAGCAACTGCTAAAGCTTTAATTGATGTACATGCTGGGAAATTAACTCTTAGGGCTAAGGATGAAATAGTGGTGCTTAGGATTCCTAACAACATGAGGCATTCTCTAGATAGGGATGATGCATGTTATTTTATGGATATAATTGATGCTGAGTCATCCCTTGTTTTGTAGGAAATTTCACTGGATGATCCACTGGAGACTTATATCATCGAAGGAGAAAGGAGTAGTGCATCTAACCCTAAAGTTATTCACCAAGTGATGCATTTAGACGCTAGACAGCCAATGAAGAGGAGAAAGGCTTTTAAGGAACTTGGATCATCAAAGGGTGGTATCCTCAAGCCTTCAATTGAAGAACCACCCAAGTTAGAGTTGAAGTGACTGCCCGAGCACTTCGAATACTCATTTAGCCAAAGATTCTAAACTGCCAGTGATCATCGCAGCAGATTTGGGCAGTGCTAAAAAGAAAAAATTATTGAAGGTACTAAAGGAGCACAAGAAGGCATTAACACGGAAGATAGCAGACATAGAAGGAATCAGTCCTTCATATTACACCCATAAAATCTTGTTAGAAGAAAATTTCAAGCCAGTTGTGCAACCACAGCGAAGGCTCAACCCTAACATGAAGGGAGTGGTTAAATATGAGGTAATTAAATTACTCGATGTTGGGGTTATTTACCCTATCTCTGACAGTTCTTGGATGAGCTCAGTGCAGGTAGTGCTAAAGAAAGGAGGCATGATGGTTGTACCTAACAAAAGGAATGAGTTGATACCCACGAGGACCGTCACCGAATGGAGGGTCTACATCGATTATAAGAAGCTAAATGATGCAACCCGTAAGGACCACTTCCCACTACCTTTCATCAATCAGATGTTGAAAAGGCTATTTGGGCACTAGTGCTACTATTTCCTAGATGGGCTATTGGGCTATTTTTAGATTCCAATAGCCCTAGAGGACCAAGAGAAGACGACGTTTACCTGTGCATACGGTATATTCGCCTACCGTAGGATGCCATTTGAGTTGTGCAATGCTCCAACAACCTTCCAATTGTGCATGCTTGCTATCTTTGATGAACTAGTTGAGGATATCATGAAAGTTTTTATGGATGACTTTTCTGTCTTTGGTGATTTCTTTGATTTATGTTTAGAAACTTTGAGTAAAGTACTTAGGAGATGTGAAGAAACTAATTTGGTATTAAATTGAGAAAAATGTCACTTCATAATTAAAGAAGACATTATATTGGGCCATAAGATATCTGGGAGAGGCATATAAGTAGATAAAGCAAAAATTGAAACGATAGAGAAATTGCCTCCACCTATATCTGTTAGGGCAATTAGGAGTTTTTTAGGCCATGCTGGTTTTTATAGGAGGTTCATTACGCTCTTCTCTAAAATAGCTAGGTCATTAACTAAATTTCTTGAAAAAGATGCAATTTTTTATTTTGATAAGAATTGCATGGATGTCTTCTTTATTTTGAAAGAGAAATTGAATAATTCCCCCATTATGGTAGCACCAGATTGGTCCCTACCTTTTGAGTTAATGTGTGATGCTAATGATTGTGCAATGGGAGCAATGCTTGGGCACGAAAAGATAAGTATTTCCAACCCATTCACTATGCAGGCAAAACTCTGAACGATGCTCGGGAGAATTACACCACTACCAAGAAAGAGTTACTTGCTATAGTGTTTGCCTTTGACAAATTTAGACCTTATCTTATTTTGTCTAAAGTCATTGTCTATATTGACCACTTAGTACTAAAGTACCTTCTAAATGAAAATGATGCAAAACCAAGGTTGATTCGTTGGGTTCTATTGTTGTAGAAATTTGATATCAAGATAAAGGATAAAAAAGGAGCTGAAACCTGGCAGCAAACCACCTCTCTCGCCTGGAGGATGGCCATAGAGAGGGACTTTTTCAGGAAAAGATAAATGAAGAGTTTTCGGATGACAAACTCTATTTGATTAACCTTTCTGATTTATTTTCTCCTTGGCTTGCTGATTTTGCTTATGACTTAGCCACACGGACCATTCCTAAAGAAATGACAAATCAGCAAAAGAAGAAATTCTTTTCTAATTTACGTCATTACTTGTGGGAAGACCTGTATTTATTCGTGTTTGTGCAGATCATGTGATTAGTAGGTGCGTGGCTTACCCAGAAATGGATTAAATTCTGGAGCATTGCCATAGAGGACCAACTAGAGAACACTATCATGCTACGTGACCGCACGTAAAGTCCTGGAATTAGGTTTCTACTAGCTCCACACTCTGTAAAGACGCCAAGAGGTATGTTGAACAATGTGACAATTGTCAATGATCAGGTAACTTCTCATCCAAAGATAAAATGCCCCAATCCAATATACTTGAGTGTGAAATTTTTTATTTATGGGGCATTGACTTTATGGGCCCATTTCCTGTGTCATTTGGAAATAGATATATCCTAGTAGCTGTAAATTATGTCTCTAAGTGGGTAGAAACTCAAGCTCTACCAACTAATGATGCTAGGGCAACGGTCAATTTCCTTAAAAATTATTTTCCCACTTTGGCGCACCTAGAGATATAATAAGTGATAGGGGTACACACTTTTGTAACTAGCAATTGACAAAAATTCTTAAAAGATATGGTGTTACACATAAAGTAGCTACCCCTTACCATCCCCAGACTAGTGGCCAAGTAGAGGTTACAAATAGGGAGTTAAAAAGGATTTTAGAGAAACCTGTCGCGTCCTAAAAAATCGTAGGTAAAAGGGTGTAGTGGGGTCGTTGACTATCGCGTCCTGAAAAGGACGGTCCGATCCGAGATCCTTTTGAAAAGATAGATTTTTGAGAAATGGTGCGTGTGTGATAAAAATCAAGTTTTTAGTTAAAAGATGTATTTTTAGAAAAAATAGCATTTTAAAAGAAAGTAAGGCCGGGACTAAAAATGCGATAGTTTTGGCCAACTGATTTTTTGAAAAAGGGTTTTATTTTAAAAGAAAATAGAGTCGCCACTTGGTACTGAGTTAGAGTGTACCAAGTCACCTGAAGAAATCATTTAAACAAAACAAAAATAAAATTCTACAAAAATTATTTAAAACCCTTTTCTGACTCCGGTCTACAAAAAAAGACAGAGAAAGGTCCGAGAGTCACATTTGAAGAAAGGGAAGGCAAAGGCTTGCGCCTAAGGCACCCTTCAACCTAGCCGAGGCTAGTTGCGAGGTTTAATCAAAATTTCTTAAATTAACCCTAGATTCTATTGCGTTCGGATGTATCTAAATGAATGCAAATTCTAAGTCTAAATGTGGGTATCGAGAGGGTCGAAATGTTCCGTCGAGGTTTGGTGGGGATTATCGCATTAATTGCGAAACCAAAATCGAGACCTCAAGGGAGCCACGAGTTTTTATACAAAATGTGATGCAAAAAGAAAAGAAAATAATAATATATAGTAAGTGAAGAAAGAAGGTGAGTATGCAACATGATAGGTACGGGGAACTAATAACTCGTGACTGAATGTTTCTACTCACGGAAGAAGGAACGGCCTGTACGCCACTGCTTCCCATGTGAGTAGACGACTATTTCTAGTCGAATCACACAAATGTCCTAATTTCTAAGTGAGATGCAACCTAAATGTCATGCATTTTAAAAAACGTGTCAAAAATAATAATAATAATAATAATAATAATGATAAATAATAATAACAGTAATAATAAAATCATGTCAAATGAAAAGAAAACTAGAAGTGTGTGAAATATGAAATGCACACGGATGCATCTAATATTAAAATGTCCTAAGGGTCTAGTATTGGTCTAGCCCGTTCTAAAAAAATCCCACTAGCGTTGGACTAGCGGGAAAAGAATGAAGCCACAACTAGCGTTGGACTAGTGTGGTGACGGAATACCATAAAGCTATAAATTAAATTAATAAAGCATGAATTAAAAGCAAATTAAACATATAAAGACATATAAAGATCACATAGGAGCACATAACACATAAGCATAATATTCTAGATGCAAAAATCCTAAGAAAGCGGTAAAAGAAATAAACACGTAAGCACGCAAAAACAAATAAATCCCTAACTATTACACCGGGGGGCTTGATTTACAATTTAAGGGGGAAATTAAAAATGCCCTATCTATTACATTTTCTATCTAATTACACAATTTTGCTAAAATATGAGAAAAATAATCTAACTATTACATTGACTAGCTAAATACAAAATATTAATATTTTTTCAAAATAATAATAAAAATTTAAAATTAAATAAATTAAATACGTAAATACGCAAAAAGTATGTAAATAAGAAATAAACAAATAATAATAAATAATAAAATCACATTGGAGCATATTGGAGCACATAAAGAGGAAAATAACTAAGAAGTCGGGATACCTCTTTGGAGATCCCGGTACCAAAGCTTAAAAACTGAACACACAAGTTAAAGGGACAACTACTTAATAAAATAAAGAGTAAATACGAAATACTAACACATTAGAAGAATGTAAATTATAGCAAGTTAGAGGGGGAAAATAAAAGTAGAGTAAATTGGGGCCAAATATAAATTTAAACTAATTGGGACAAAATTGAAAATCTACACAAGTCTAGGGGCAAAAATATAAATTAACAGCAAATTGGGGGGCAAATAGTAAATTCTAACAACTAAGGGGACTAAGAATAAAATTCCATAAGACTTGAGGGGTAAAATAAAAACAAATAAATCTAATTGGGGTAGAGATGCAAAATTAAAGTATATTTGAGGAACAAAACAATAAACTTTAGCAAAAGTAGGGGTAAAAACATAAATTGCAGGACCTAATTTAAAGAGAGTAAAATCTAAGGGGTCCATCTGCAATTACTAGGAACTTGATTGAAAGAAATTAAACCTAAAAAGGGCAATCTATAATTAATGGGGACTGAATTGCATGACATAAAAATGGTTCTAAGGTCAATTCACATTACTCAAGAAAGTTAGGACTAAACCATAAATATTTACATCATCATAAAATAGCCCTAAAAAAAGAACAAACATGACACTAATCAACTGTATTAGCTTAGTTGCCTAACCTAATTAACTGACATAACTAAACAAAATCAGAGACATAAAACAAGTACTTGAATGGAACTAAATTAATTAACTAGGTAAACTTAATTAACAAAACCCCTTAACTGAATCTAACGAATTAATAAACAGAGAAAAATAATTAAACCAAAGAGAGAAAAAAACAAAATCCCCAAACACTGAAAATTTCCAATTTTTCTGTTGTCTTACTTCTCTCTTCTTCCCTCTTCCTCTCTGAACCTCCGATTCTTCCCCTGTCTTCCAGCTTTCTGTTGCCCTTTTTCCTCTCTTCACTCTTATCTCTTTCTCTCTTCAATCCGTCTCTCTATTTCTTCTCCTCACTTCCTCGTAGGACTTCTTCCTTTTCTCTTTCTTCTCTTCCTTCCTTCCCACTCCCTTCTTTTTCAGATTTTCTCTCTATTCTCTCTTTTCGCTGATCTCTACTCTCTGGTCCCTCTCATTCGCTGGTCTCTACTCTCTCCTTCCATTCTCACTTTCTCATTGGTCTCTCTCTCTTTCGGTCTCTCTCTCTCGGTCTCTCTCTTCTCTCGGTCTCTCTCTTTTTCGGTCTCTCTCTCTCTCTCGGTCTCTCTCTTTTCTTTCTCCCTGTTCTCTCTTATCTCTTTTCTGTCTCTGTTCCTCTCTCCTTCACTCTCCCTCTCTTGTTGATGATTGTGATTTGGTTGTCTTGGTGGGTAGGGCAGTGTGGTGAATTAGGGCTGCGGAACGGAGATAAACACGTTTGAGGGGCTGAGTATTATGGTGACAAGTGAATTGGTGAAGCTGTGATTAAAAATTTGAAACTGATTTGCTGGTGTGGTGGCTGTGACTAAGATTGAGGGGTTGAGCATTGGTTGGGTGGCTTGGTGAGAATCTGACTTTGTGGATAGAGCTGGTGGTTTTAGACAATCATAGGGGTTGTTGGTGGTGGTTCGTGGAGGTGAATATGGGATTTTGCTGTTTTATTGTTGTTTTTTGTTGCAGGTAATTGGACGGTACAGGACTGGTGGCGGTGGATGCTATGAAGATGATAGGGGTGGCTGTAAGTTGTGGGGTTATTGGAAGGATTTTGTGGGTTGTTGGGAAAGGATTGAATCTATGATTTGGACCACTTAGAGAGTTGTTTTTCTGCAGGTGAAAGATATTGATGATGCTGGTGACTGTTGGGTCTGGTTTTGGTTTGTTATGCACATTCCTGGTGGCCAATTGGTGATGAGGTGGTGGAGAAGGGAGGAGGGAGAGATGGTGAGAGAGAGCTAAATTTTGATTGTGCAGGTGGCGTTGCTCGGCTTGTTGATGCTTGGCTTGGTGGTGGAGTGAGGAGCTTATGGGTGTCTTGGTGAGAATTTGGTGGTTCCCTGGTTGATTAATTGCTTAGGCGTTTCTGGGTTGTTGGTTAGATAGGGGATGGAAGTTGATGGTAGGTGCTGGGACGGGTTTGAATTTGGGTTGATTTGTTATCTTCTTTGCAGGTCATGGGTAAGTGGCGTTTTTGTGGATTGAGTGGCCTGTGATAGCTTAGGCAGTGGGGTTTCTGGAGTTGGGTTGATTTTTTGGGGATGATTTTTACTGATGATGATAGCTTGGCAGTGGAATTTGAGATTGGGGATGGTTTGTGGGCTTTGATTTGCTTGATGGAGGGTTGAAGAAAGCAGGCGATAGTAGGATTGAGTTGTTAGTCTGGGTGAATTTTTGACGGATTGATGGGGATTGATTTTTGGTTGAGTCAGTGAACTATAGTGGTGGAACCTTGTAAGAGGCTTGGGTTCACTGGCAGGTTTGTGGGTGGCAGTTTGACTGATGATGGTTGAATATGGTGGAGAAAGGTTGAGGGATGATGGTGGAGAGAGAGAAAGAGACGGTGAGAGATAAGAAGAACAAAAGAACTGAACCAGAGAGATGAACCTAGAAAAAAGAACCAGACAAATTCAACAAGAACAAAACCCAGAAAACTTAACCCAAAAATAAAATCAATTCAAGCAGAAGTTATAAATTTTCAGACTGACTTTCATCATTAATCCAAACCAATTAATCAATCCAGCAATTAATCAAACTTAAAAACTTATAAAGAAAAATCAATGAATAAAAAGCCATGAGATTATCTGAACAATAAAATTTAATCGCTGATGAAGGTGAACAGTGAAAAGAGGAATTGTTGATGAAGATGAACAGTACCGGATTTGATGAACTGTAACCAGAAATCAAAAGAAAATGGAGTGTGTGTTTTTTGGTGTATATGTGTGTGTGTTTGATCTTTAAAGATAAGAAAAGTGTGTGTTTAGGGTTTTTCAATTCTTTCTCCTTTTTTTTTTCTGCTAATTAAAGAGGATATTTATAGGCCACTTGTCTTGTTGGCCAAAAATGCTATAAATAACAAAAATGCCACCGGTATTAAAAAATGCTAATTTTATTAAAAAAATATTTTTTAACCCTAAAATTAAAAATTAATACAAGAAATATGACAGTGATCTCTAAATTTTCAAAAAGAATTCACAGTAGATTTAAAAAATAAAACTAGAGCTCAAAACTGATAGAAACGCGCTTGGGGTGTAAAATGACGATTTTTCCCCTAGACAACAAAAATATACAAAAAAATAGCTATTGACCTCGAAAAATTATCAAAAATTAAAAATAAGCTTAAAACACTAGAAAATGCATTTTTGACTCAAAATTTGACAAAAAATGAATTTAAACTATAAAATAACGATTTTGCCCTTGGACAATGAAAATTCACAAAAAAATAGTTATTGTCATCAAAAAATTATCAAAAATTGTGAATAAGCTTAAAACACTAGAAAATACATTTTTGACTCAAAATTTGTGAAAAATGAATTTAATTTGTAAAATGATGATTCTGCGCTCGAACAATGAAAATTCACAAAAAAATAGTTATTGTCCTCAAAAAAGTATCAAAAATTACAAATAAGCTTAAAACACTAGAAAATACATTTTTGACTCAAAATTTGTGAAAAATGAATTTAATTTGTAAAATTATGATTTTGCCCTTGGGTAATGAAAATTCACAAAAAAAATAGTAAACATCCCTGAAAAAATCATGAAAATTCAGAAACATGCTTAAAAAATTAGAAAAATAAATTTGGAACTAAAAATGAGCTAAAATGGTATTCGCGAGGCGAAATTACCCTTTTGCCCTTGTGTTGGTAAAAATATAAAGAATACATATTAAATCCAGAAAAATCATAAGAAATTAACAAATTCTCATAAAAGTAAAAATATGAATTTAAAACCCCCAAAAGATGATAGAAAAATATTTACAGATAAAATTACTATTTTGCCCCCCAGATTATTGGAAAATTAAAATTTGTCCCAAAAAGTGCAAACATGCCCTTCCCATGTTTGAAAATAAATGGTGTGTCAAAATTTGGTGTCTACAAAAGCAATAGAGCATTCACGAAAAGACTGGTCAATTAAGTTAGATGATGCTCTATGGGTCTACAGGACTGCCTATAAGGCTCCCACTGGCACTACACCATATAGTCTAGTCTATGGTAAGTCTTGTCACTTACTGGTTGAGCTTAAGCACAAAGCATATTGGGTAATTAAATTTACTAACTTGGATTTGAGATGTGCAAGTGCAAGGCGAAATTTGCAAGTGAATGAACTTGACGAGTGGCAGTAAAAGGCATATGAAAATTTGAGGATTTACAAAGAGAGGATAAAAGCTTGGTATGATAAAGGGATTAGAAGGAGCATGGAGTTCAAGTAGGGCGATCAAGTTTTGCTATTCAATTCGAGACTTCAGTTGTTCCCAAGTAAGCTTGAGTCTTGATGCTCTAGTCCATTCATAGTTAATAAATTTTTTCCCTATGGTGCAGTTGAGATTTTGCACAAGGAGAAGGGTACATTCAAGGTGAATGGACGCCTAAAGATTTACCAAGGTGGTGACTTTGAAGAGCAAAGAAAAGAAGTTTACTACCTCGATGATCCAGAAGTTTAAAGAGCATGAAGGGGCGTTGAGCTAACAACGTTAAACAAAGCGCTAGTTGGGAGGCAACCCAACCTTTTTTTGGGTATTTTTAGTTCAGTTTATTTGTGATTTTGTTTAGTAGGTTTGATGAGTTTTTCTAATGTCTTTGATGCATGTCTTAAGTTAGAGGTAAAGGCTTGCACCTGAATGATAATAAGATTTTTGGACAGAAGGGGGATATTCGGATTGAAAAGGGAGTTTTCACTCTAATTTCATTATGTTCTTGAACCTTAACTTTATTTTTAGAGTTAATTTTTCTAATTTCTTTTAAATTTTGGGTGGATTTGTGTTTTGCTTTGAAATAACTTGGATTCATAGAATAGTTGTGTAGGAAAAGATAAAAGACTTGAAGTTTCTACTGTCACCCATGCCCTTACACACATCGCGGGTGAGGCCACAACTGCAATTAGAAGGATTCTAGGCAAGGCTTTCTGTCCCCAGTCATGCTGTAATCTGTGCCACAGATGAGGTCATGGTTGGGAGCAAAAGTTTGACAAAGTTTCTGTCCCCAGCCATACCGTCAACTGCACCACGGATCACACTGTGGCTGGGGGATCTGAAACCAAAAAAAATAAAGGTCAGCTGAACCCACTCACGACGCAAAAAGAGTCCTGATTCCGTTTGCGCCCCGAATGGCACCACTGATGGAATCGTGGATAGATTTAAACCAACATGTTCCCCAATTTCTTGCACTCTTTCTCCTTCCATTCTACCAAAACCCTAATCCCTTCCTCCCAACCCCCTCAATCCCTCCCATGATCACTCAATCCCTCTCTAAATCCGTATCACCCAAGCATTTTACACCACAACACCCACATAAAACTCAAGAATCTCCCTTGTAGTTGGGCAAATTTTCACTTTCACGACACAAAATTTCTTGGATTTCTTAGGCGATCTTCTCTTATTAGTGTATGCCCTAAAACCAAGATGGTTTAAGGTGTTTGTATTTACACTTATTTATGTTATATTTATCCATGTGGTATTTTTCTTTATCATCTATACTTGTATTTCCATGTTACTTGTTTGATTGATAAAGTCCTTAGAATATTGACTGTGTATTAGAGATTGTAAGGGTTACAATTATGAGACCCTAATACATAAAGTCATATTCTTAAATATCCCTAGTCATAGTATTAATGAGATTGGACATCAGTTAATGCAGATAGAGTAGCACATACTTTGCCTTCTACATATGGTAAGTAGTAGTTGATCTCATTGACTATGGTGTGCAGTGACACTTAAGCTAGTATGTGGATGCTTGTTTGAGAACAAGTTCATTGGATTGATCTGCCAAGAGTTTCAACTATAGTGCCAATGGTTGAACTCTTAATGGCAATGGTGTAAGTGATCCTTTGACTTGAGATTACCATAGTATCTTGAGTGTGGATTGCTATACTTTGACTCTATTCCTCGGTGCCCGTAAAAGGGTAGCCCATAGGTTAGAGATTGGGTATAGTTTGAAGCATGGAAAGATAGTGAGTAATCAATATAGGATTCACCACTCCTTAATAGGAGAGTATATCCCTTTATGGCCACTTGTTGGAAATATTAACTCACAAATCTTCTGCAGAAGTGATAGTATAACTTGGAAGTAGTTTCAAGGTTATACATCATGGAGAGTTAGTATTTCTGGAACAAGAAAACTATAAATTAGTCATTTAATAGTATGCACTATACTTTTAGACTAATTGGGATATAGTGTGGTGAAAGGATATTAATTACACAGGTAAGCATTGTCATTGAAGGGTATGGTCTACCATATGACTTTCCTATTCACTTGGGTGGTCATGATGCATTGCTAGACGCCACTCATGATCTATAAGTATGAATTGATTAATTAGTGAATTAATGATAAATTAAAGTGTTTAATTTATCTAGCTCAATTAATGAGTTATAATTTATACTTATTGCCAACGTGAATGGAACCTAATGGGTCACACACATAAAGAACAAAATCTTTGGGTTAAAATGTAATTAAGATAAGTATGAGATACTTATGGGGTTAATTTATGAGATAAATTAACTTAAAGGACTTATTTATAAATATTCTAAGTCTTGTAGGAAATTGGTTTCCTAAAAGAAATAAAGTAACTAATTGGTTTCCTTATGGAATAGATTTCCTAAAGGAGAAGGATTAGCTTAAAGTAAGTTACCTAAACCTTCTTGGTTTCCAATTAGCTTTATTTCCTAAAAGACTAGAATACTTCCTCTATAAATAGGTTCATGCTTTGACTCTTGAATTGATTATTGCAACACAAAAGAAAACTAGTGAGAGAAAAAATTGAAGAAAGAAAAGGCACGCCTCTTTCTCTCTCTAGGCGTCTCTCTCTCTCCTCCTAATTGTTAGGTTTTTCTTCTTCTTGTGTTCTTAAATAATTCAAGGGAGCTAGCACTCAAAAGTCAAAGCAAGCAAGCCTACAAGATTCCCAAAGAAGTTGTTCATGTGGATATCATTAGAGGTTCTACGCTTGGAGGGCTTTTTCGTGGTAGATCTAACATCTTCTTCGAAGGATCCTTGCCTAGAAGCATAGAAATCTTCTGTGCTTAAGGTAATCTTCATGCAAACCCCCTTGTTAATCATATAGATATGTCAAAGAGATCCGTGGTTAAGGTAATAAATTTTTATTTTTCCGCTACGTTACCTATGCTATTACCTTACAGTGGTATCAGAGCCTTCTTTGATTATATCTGTATGATTTGTGTTTATTTAATTGTCATAAATATGGATGGTTTGTTTTTGATGAAATTTGTCTCAAAATTGTTTTAGAAAAATCAAGAGTTTGATTTTTAAGAAAAGTTCTTGATTGTTTAAAAGTGTTTTAAATAATTAAGATAAGTTCTTAAGGTTGTTTCTAGGGTTTCTAAACTGTTTTTGACGTGCTAAAAGGGTTTTAACATGTTTTGATTCAAAAGAGTTTTGAAAAATAACAAAGAATTTCAAAGATTGTATTTTCCGGACACAAACCGTGCGAAAACTCGCGTGCGTTTTGACCCACGGTCAAAATCCCGTAACTTCTGTCCACAAACCGCGGATGAAACCACGCTGGTTTGTCCCACAATTTACAAACCGCGGATGAACCCACGCACGTTTTGCCTCACGGTTTGTAGGCAGAATTGTAGCGGGATTTTTCCTAAATTTTTTGAAAAATGAGAATTTTGATAATTTCTTTATTAAAACACTTTCCAATTTTAATTGTTAATAGTTGGAAAGTTAAAATTTGTAAACCTATACCTTCTATAACTATATTTTTTAGACAAATAAATTTCAAGAGCATTAATCTAATTTATTTAGACCATATGATTTATGACTAGAATTAAATAAATTTATTTATTTAATTGTTAAATGGTATGATGGTATGGTGGATGATTATGGACTAGACCAATGTGATTCAATAGTTATTACTTCTTTTATGGTTAGCTTGTATTGGTTTTATAAATAGGGTCTGCGTGTCCTTTCCTCTCTATTTTCTGATGTAATTCACTTATCATCTAAACTCCCCTCGAATGTAACTCGAGGTTTCTTGATCAATACTTGTAATGTACAAAGTATAGGTTAGGAATAGGTTTATTTTAAATTGTTTATACTAGAATTACATATGTAATGTACAAGAAGATGGAGATGGCACCAAGGAGCAACCAAGGAGGCGCATCAAGGAGTTGACACGTCCCCTTAGGAATTTTAACCAAATATTTTCTTCAAGGCTCGAAGGAAAATATTATTAGTTAAAAGTCCATAATCATCCACGTTTATTATGCTTTTATTTTATATGATTGATATATTTTAATTGCATAATATGATGAGACATTAATATTTAAACTAAAATCCCTCAATTTCAAATATTAAGTCATCTATTTAAGTTACTTCCATTATTATAACAAAAACGATGAGTTCCTATTAAGGTTGACACTGTTGGCCTCCTGTCAAGATCACCTTACTCGGAATATGTTTTTGTTATGAGATATGATTACTGAATAATGGGTTTGACTTAACAAAAATTACATAACGAGTTTGGCCTCCGTCAATGTTATGATATTTTTGAGGCAATGTTGGGTAATACATAAGATGTAAATTTCAAAGAGTTGATATCCAACTATTTAGGAGTCACAAGAGTTGTGATTGATAAATAGTTATCTACCTAATCGAATTTATCTTTGGGGCATTGGCCTCCGTCAAACCCAAAGCTAATTAGATGGGATCCTAGTCCACTAGAAATCTCCAATGGATTTCCGAATCAATATTGAGGGTTATTGATTTGAAGTAAAATAGTGGGAGCAAACCAAATAAATTTACGAATCCACATTTTTGGTTTGCATATATAACATAAAACAAATACTTATTTTCTGTCTTTACTTTTGTAGAATGTCTAACGTGAATTTGCGACCGATTCTTGACAACAAACTCAATGAAACCAACTTTGAGGATTGGAATATCAATTTGAGAATTGTTCTCAAACATGAAAAAATTGAGTATGTCCTCGATAAACCCATGCCCCCTCCTCCACCCTGCTACTGCATCACCTGAGGACATAGATGCATATGAGATGCACAAAGCCGACAATGATACTGCAACATGTATCATGTTAGCTGCTATGTTCCTCGGCATTGCAAAAGCAACATCTTAAGATGGAATGCTCCGTCCTATGATTGTGCACTTAAAAGAAATGTTCGACGCACAAGCTAGGACTGAGAGGTATGAGACCTCAAGAGAGCTTTATCAATGCAAGATGGCAGAAGGGATCTTCAGTGACTACCCATGTACTGAAAGATGATCAGGGCTAATTGAAAAATTAGCTGATCTGGGACACGTCTCTAACAATGAGTTAAGTATTGACTTAATTCTTCAGTCCCTCCCTGAGAGCTATTCACAATTCATCCTGCACTTCAACATGCGAAAAGTTGAGTGCACAGTTGACTGAATTGATGAACATGCTCAAGACTGCTGAGCCTAATCTTAAGAAGGAGAAGGGCACCGTTATGCTTGTCTCGAGGCTCCAAGAAAAAGAAAGCCCAATTCTGGGACTTAAGAAATCCAAGAAGAAGAGATCTAAGCCTAAGGGTGGGGTTAAGAAGGACAGACCCAAGGGCACATGCTTCCATTGCAGACAAGATGGGCATTGGAAGAGGAATTGCAAGGCCTACCTTGACTCTTTGAAGTCAAAGAAGCTTGGTGAAGCTTCAACCTCTGATATGTTTATGATTGAGATTAATTTATCTACTAACCAAGACTCATGGGTATTAGATACCAGATCTGGATCTCATATTTGTAATAATATGCAGGGTCTTAAAGATAGTAGATTCCTGGCAAAGGGAGAGGTCGAGCTACGCATGGGGAATGGAGCAAGAGTTGCTGCATTAGCCGTAGGAACCTATGTACTCTCTTTGCCCACTGGGCTTATTTTAGAATTGAGAAACTGTTATTTTGTTCCCGTACTTACAAAGAACATCATTTCTATCTCATTGTTAGATTTGGATGGTTTTACCAGCATTCAAAGGAATAAAAGTTGTTCTTTTTCATGTGATGGTATTACTTATGGTACTGGTACATTAATTAATGGTTTATATATTCTAGATGAACAAAAGTCCATTCTCAACATAAACACCAAGAAACAAAAATTAGATATTGTTAACCAAACATACCTTTGGCATTGTAGACTTGATCATGTAAATGAGAAACGCATATCCAAGTTACATAAAAATGGATACTTGGACTCATTTGATTATGAATTATTTGGGACATGCGAATCTTGTATACTTGGTAAGATGACCAAGACGCCTTTTACTAGAAAGGGTGAACGTGCTAGTGATCTTCTTGGGCTTATACATACTGATGTTTGTGGCCCAATGTCGATCCATGCTAGAGGTGGTTTCTCCTACTTCATCACTTTCATGGATGACCATTCTAGATATGGTAATGTTTTTCTAATGAAGCACAAATCCGAGTGTCGCGCCCTAAAAAAATCGCAAAAGGAAAAGTAAAAGGGTACTAGTGGGGTCGTGACTGTCGAGTCTCGAAAAGACGGTCTAGTCTAATGACCCTTTTGAAAAAGCAAGTTTTTGGGAAAAATCGTGCGCGTGTGTGAAAAATCGAGTTTTTATTGAAAAAGTGTATTTTAAGAAAAATGGTATTTTAAAAGAAAACAAGGCCGGGACTAAAGTGTGACAGGTTTGGCCAACTAATTTTGAAAAAGGGTTTTATTTTATTTTAAAAAATGGAGTCGCCACTTGGTACTGTGTTAGGGCGTACCAAGTCACCCGAAAAGTAGTTTTAACAAAATAAAAAGAAAATTTTAGAAAAATATTTTAAAACCCTTTTTCGACTCCGGTCTACGAAAAAAACAAGAGAAAAATGTTCGGGAGTCACATTTGAAGAAAGGGAAGGCAAAGGCTTGCGCCTAAGGCACCCTTTCAACCTAGTCGAGGCTAGTTGCGAGGTTTAATCAAATTTCCTAAATTAACCCTGAGTTCTATCACGTTCGGATGTACCTAAATGAATGCAAATCCTAATTCTAAATGTGAATATCGAGAGGGTCAAAATATTCCGTCTAGACTTGGTCGGAATTATCGCATTAATTGCAAAACCCGAGTCGAGACCTCGAGGGAGTCACGAGTTTTATGCAAAATGAAATGCAAAAAGAAAAGAAAATAATAATATATAATAAGTGAAGAAAGAAGGTGGGTATGCAACATGACGGGTACGGGGGACTAATAACTCGTGACTGAATGTTTCTACTCACGGAGAGGGGAATGGCATGTACGCCACCGCTTCCCACGTGAGTAGACGACTATTTCTAGTCGATCACACAAATGTCCAAAAGTTTAAGTGAGATGCAATCTAGATGTCATGCATTTGAAGATGTGTCAAAAGTAATAATAATAATAATGGTAATAAATTGTAATAATAAAATCATGCCAAATGGAAGGAAAAACTAAAAGTGTGTGAAATGAGAAATGCACACGAATGCATCTAATCGCTAAAATGTCTTAAGAGTCCAGCGTTGGACTAGCCCGTTCTAAAAAAAATCTCACTAGCGTTGGACTAGCGGGAAAAGAAAGAAGCCACAACTAGCGTTGGACTAGTGTGGTGACGGAATACCATAAAACATGAATTAAATATTAAAGCATGAATTAAAAGCAAATTAGACATATAAAGACATATAAGATCACATAGGAGCACATAGCACATAAGCATAATATTCTAGATGTAAAAAAAAATCCTAAAGAAAGCGGTAAAAGAAATAAACACATAAGCACGCAAAAGCAAATAAATACTAACTATTACACTGGGGGCTTGATTTACAATTTAAAGGGGAAAATTAAAAATGCCCTATCTATTACACTTTCTATCTAATTACACAACCCTTGCTAAAATACGAGAAAAATAACCTAGCTATTACATTAACTACCTAAATACAAAAATATTACATTTTTCATCAAAATAATAAAATTTAAAATTAAATAACACAAGAATAAATAAATAGGCAAAAGTGCATAAAATAAGAAACACATAAAAAATGCATAAAATATCACATTAGAGCATGTTGGAGCACATAAAGAAGCAATTAAAAGGTAACGAAAATACCTTTTTGAAGACCCAGTACAAATACTACTCAAAATGAACAAACAAGTCAAAGCACCTCGGTATAATCAAACAAAATCTAAGATATGTAACTATTGACGAATTGAGATAAAAAATGAATTCAGTAACTAAAGGGCTAAAATAAAATTCTTTAAAACTTAAGAGGTAAAATTAGAAATTCACTTAAGTCTAAAGGGGAAGAAATGTAAAATTAAAGTAACTTGGGGAGGGACAAAACAATAAATTTCGGCAAAAGAAAGCACAAAATTACAAATTCCAGCAATGTATAAGCATTAAAACACAAATTCCAGCAATCATAAGTACTAAAATACAAGTTCCAGCAATGTCATAGGGACTAAAGATGAAAATTCCAGCAACCATAAGTACTAAAATACAAGTTCCAGCAATATCATAGGGACTAAAGATGCAAATTCCAGCAGTCATAAGTACTAAAATACAAGTTCCAGCAATCATATGGTCTAATTGCAATTTTCAGCTATATAAAAGTGCTAAAATAAAAAAATTCCAGCAACTATAAGTATTAGAATACAAATTCCAGCAACAAATAAAAGACTAAAATACAATTTCCAACAGTTAATGGAGGTTTTAAAACAAGTTCCAGCAACATAAATGACTAAAATATAATTTCCAGTAATTAATGGGAGTTTAAAATTCAACAATCTAGTGATGTTAGGGGCTAAAGTAAAGATCTATATTAAAATTAATAGAAATCCAAAGGATAATACTTATAAGGCCAAAAACTACACAAAAACAATTGATTAAAAACACAAAGCAGATACGAATCATCAAAGTCATTTAATGAATTAAAACTAATTAAACATATAAAGTAAAACCAACTAAAGAAATGATCAGCTCACTTGAAACTAATGAACCGTATGGGACATTACAAAAAGATGCAATAATCAAATAAATAACTACACAACACATCACCTATAGAAAACCTTCTAAAGTCATTTTCTTCAACTAGGCCCTACAATCTAATTGTCCAAAAGTCATTCCAGCAAGTCAAATGCTTTCTAAACCGGTAATTCATTATAGCCACGAATTCCACAAACATGTTCCCCAAATCTGTTTTACCAAGAAAAACATAGACAAAACCAATTAAAGCTTTCCCCAATTCAATAATCTTTCTTCTTTTTTTCTCCCCTTACCAGATTTCTTTCCTCATTTTCTTCTTTTAACCGAGACAAAACTCTCTCCAAATTCCCAATTATCCAATCAGTTTCTTCACCCCCAAATTTTCTTATCTTCGTGCAACTATCTAAATCCTCTCATCACTTTCCAAACTCTTCAAACCCGTGAACAAATCAAGCAAAATTTCCATACGAAATCTTCACTTATTTGAAGTTAATTACACTAAATTGAAAGAGAAAATAAAAGACACATCTGAATGCAAGTAGAGAAGATTCGGTGATGATGGGCTTTGTTTGTGACTGTGGTGTGTTTGTGTATGGCTACTTTGGGTTGAGTTTGGGATGATTCTGTTGGTGAGAGGGATAGGGAAGAATATAGGGGCTGTGATGAATTATGGTTACGATGAATTTGGGCTGTAAATGATGGGTTTTGGGGCTTTTTTTTGCAGGCATTTGGGGCTGTAAATTAAGGGTTTTGGGGCTGTTTTTCTGCTGGAATTTAGGGCTGTAAATGAAGGTTTTTGGGGCTGTAATTTGGTAATTGTGGTTTGTGAATTATCTTTGCAGGTTTGGGCAAGGGACTGGGAATCTGGTTGTTTTAGTTTGATGATGAAAACAGAAAGAGACGATGGCTTAAGGGGGAGGGGGGGTTGGAAGACGATGGAGGTGGAAATTGGGCAAACGATAGGTGATTTCTAGGTTGTAAATTTGGCCATTGGAGTAAGAAAATGAAAGGAGGAAGAATAACGGAAATTAACAGAGGTGAAGAAAATATAGAAGAGAATTTCAAACCCAGAATATCAGAAGCAAAGATTAAACAGAAAACAAAAAAGAAAACAGACAAGAACCGAAGAAAACAAAAACCCAAAAGAAACATAGCAACAAAATTATAAACTTAGAAATCTGATTATATCAAAATGAAGAATGAATCATAATAATGAAAAATAAAAGAGAAGATCTTAACAGGTTACCTTTTGAATCTTGAAATTGGTGATGAACAGTAGAATCGATGACGATGAACAGTAGCCTTTTGATGAAGAACGGCCTATAGTGTGTGTTTTTAAGTGTTTTGCTATGTGTTTTAATCTTTTTTTTTTTGGATAAAATCAAATGTGTTTTTAGGGTTCCTCTTTTTTCATCCCTTTTTTTTTAATCCCTAAGTGGGTATTTATACTGCACAAATCTTAACCTCCAAGAAATGATCAAAAGACCAAAATACCCTTGACTACAAAAATTACAACTTTATCCTTTAAAAATTTATTCTTTCACAATAATGAAAAAAAATCAAGAAAAATGTAAATAATAAATTCATTAACTACTAATTCACTCTGAAAAAATTAGAAACTTAGAAACATGCTTAAAACCTAAAAATGAATTTGGGATCCGAAAAATTGGTGAAAAATGAGTTTGGAATGTGAAATGACAATTTTGCCCTTGGATGACGAAAATTCACAGAAAAATAGCTATTGACCTCAAAAAATTATCAAAAATTACAAATAAGCTTAAAACACTAAAAAATGCATTTTTGACTCAAAATTGGTGAAAAATGAATTTAATTTGTAAAATGACGATTTTGCCCTTGGGCAATGAAAATTCACAGAAAAATAATTATTGGCTTCAAAAAATTACCAAAAACTAAAAATAAGCTTAAAACACTGGAAAATACATTTTTGACTCAAAATTGGTGAAAAATGAATTTAATTTGTAAAATGACGATTTTGCCCTTGGGCAATGAAAATTAGCAGAAAAATAGCTATTGACCTCAAAAAATTAAGAAAATTCAGAAACATGCCTCAAGAATTTGAAAAATGAATTTGGAATTTAAAATGAGCTAAAATGGTATTTGCGAGACGAAATCACCATTTTGCCCTTATGCTGGTAAAAATATAAAAATACTAATTAAATCTGAAAAAATCATAAGAAATTAATAAATTCATATAAAAGTAAAAATATGAATTTAAAGCCCCCAAAAATTGTTAGAAAAATATTTACAGATAAAACTACTATTTTGCCCCCCTGAGATTATTAAAAATTTAAAATTTGTCCTAAAAAATGCAAACATGCCCCCCGGTGTTTGAAAATAAATGGTGTGTCAAAATTTGGTGTCTACACCGAGGCCTTTGAAAAGTTCAAAGTCTTTAAAGCTGAAATTGAGAAACAACTTGGCAAGAGTATCAAAACACTTAGATATGATCGAGGTGGAGAATACTTAAGTCAAGAGTTCCAACAATATCTAGAGGAAAATGGGATTATTCCTCAATGGACTCCTGCATACACGCCACAACTAAATGGTGTGTCTGAAAGGAGAAATCGTACTTTATTAGATATGGTACGTTCCATGATGGGTCATGCATCACTTCCTAGTTGGTTTTGGGGATATCCCTTAAATTCCGCCTCCTACATATTCACCCGTGTTCCATCAAAATCTGTTGATACCACACCTTATGAGATTTGGTATGGTAAGAAACCAAATCTTTATCATTTAAAGATTTGGGGTTGTTCTGCTTATGTGAAGTGGAACATGTTAGACAAGCTAGAGGCTAAGTCTAACAAATGCTTGTTTGTGGGGTATCTTAGAGAGAGTCGTGGATACTACTTCTATAATCCCCTTGAGCAAAAGGTGTTTGTTTCAAGACATGCTACTTTTCTAGAAAAATTGTTTATTCTTGAAAGAAGTAGTGGGAGCAAAGTAGAACTTAAAGAAATTCAAGAACCACAAAGTAGTCAACAGATGGAACAAGAGCTTACGCCACATGTTGATGACGTGCAGTCGGAAGCTCAAGTTACACAAGAATTTCGTAGATCTAGTAGAACATGTTATGCTCCTGAGAGATATGGATTTCTCATTAGTGAGAGCAATAATGTGTTAATCATAGATGATGACGACCCTACTAGCTACGAAGAAGCTATGTCTAATGTAGACTCTTTGAAGTGGCGCGAAGCCATGAAATCCGAAATGGATTCCATGTACGAGAACAAGGAATGGACCTTAGTCGAGCCACCTGAAGGGATAAAATCCATAGGGTGCAAGTGGGTCTTTAAAAGAAAGACTAACATGGATGGTAACATTGTTACCTACAAAGCAAGGTTAGTGGCAAAAGGTTATAAACAAAGGCAAGGAATTGACTTTGAAAAAACCTTTTTGCCGGTAGCTATGCTTAAATCCATAAGGATTTTGCTTGCCATAGCTGCTTATTATGACTATGAGATTTGGCAAATAGATGTAAAGATTGCATTCCTTAACGGGAATTTGCAAGAGGATGTGTACATGACACAACCTGAGGGTTTTGACTCCATTGATAGTCATAAGGTATGCAAGCTACAAAAGTCCATTTATAGACTCAAGCAAGCTTCAAGGAGTTGGAACATTCATTTTGATGAGACAATCAAAGAGTTTGGTTTTCTTAAGAACGAAGACAAGCCTTGTGTATACAAGAAGGTGAGTGGGAGCGCTGTTGTTTTCTTAATACTCTATGTAAATGACATATTATTGATGGGAAATGACATACCTTTACTACAAACTGTAAAGGTATGGCTGTCCAAAAGTTTCTCCATGAAAGATTTAGGAAAGGCAACCTATATTCTGGGAATTAGGATCTATAGAGATAGATCCAAGAGGTTGCTTGGTCTCAGTCAATCGACATACATAGACAAGATGCTATAAAGGTTGCTTGGTCTCAGTCAATCGACATACATAGACAATATGCTAAAGAGGTTTAGCACGGAGCAATCGAAGAAGGGGTACTTACCTACGAGACATGGGATTACTCTTTCGAGAGACATGTGTCCTAAGACACCTGTCGAGATTGATAGTATGCAAAAGGTTCCTTATGCCTCGGCAATAGGATCCATTATGTATGCTATGCTATGTACGAGACCCGACGTCTCCTATGCTCTAAGTGTTACGAGCAGATTCCAAGCTAACCCTGGTGAGAGTCACTGGGTAGCTGTCAAGAGTATTCTTAAGTACTTGAGAAGAACTAAAGAATTATTCTTGGTTTATGGAGGACACACTTTGCAAGTGTGTGGCTTCACTGATGCGAGTTTTCAGTCTGACAAGGATGATAGTAAGTCACAGTCTGGATTTATATTCACGTTAAATGGTGGTGCTGTGAGCTAGAAGAGTTCGAAGCAAGAAACTACCATTGATTCTACAACTGAAGCCGAGTACATTGCTACTTCTGAAGCTGCAAAAGAGGCTGTTTGGATCAAGAAGTTCGTCACCGAGCGAGGAGTGGTTCCTTCCATTGTTGGTCCTATACCTTTGTATTGTGACAACAATGGTGCCATCGCCCAAGCAAAGGAACTTAGGTCTCATCAACGATCCAAACATGTACTTAGGCGCTACCATCTTATTAGGGAAATAGTTGGTAGGAATGATGTAAAGATAGAAAAGGTTCTCACTGATGACAATATAGCTGATCATCTCACTAAGGCCTTATCCCAAAAAAAGCATGATGCTCATGTAAATGCTTTTGGTCTAAAACAAATGAGTGATTGGTTTTAGTGCAAGTGGGAGTTTGTTAGTGTATGCCCTAAAACCAAGATGGTTTAAAGAGTTTTATATGTTATATTTATCCATGTGGTATTTTTCTTTATCGTCTATACTTGTATTTCCATGTTACTTGTTTGATTTATAAAGTCCTTAAAATATTGACTATGTATCATAGATTGTAAGGGTTATGATTATGAGAATCTAATACATAAAGTCATATTCTTAAATATCCCTAGTCATAGTATTAATGAGATTGGACATCATTAATGCGGATAGACTAGCACATACTTTGCCTCTACTTATGGTAAGTAGTAGTTGATCTCATTGACTATGGTGTGCGTGACACTTAAGCTGGTATGTGGATGCTTGTTTGAGAACAAGTTTATTGGATTGATCCGTCAAGAGTTTCAACTATAGTGCCAATGGTTGAACTCTTAATGGCAATGGTGTAAGTGATCCTTTGACTTGAGATTACCATAGTATCTTGAGTGTGGACTGCTATACTTCGACTCTATTCCTCAGTGCCCGTAAAAGGGTAGCGCATAGGTTAGAGATTGGGTATAGTTTGAAGCATGAAGATATAGTGAGTAATCAATATAGGATTCACCACTCCTTAATAGGAGAGTATATCCCTTTATGGCCACTTGTTGGAAATGTTAACTCATAAATCTTCTGCAGAAGTGATAGTATAACTTGGAAGTAGTTTCAAGGTTATACATCATGGAAAGTTATATTTCTGGAACAAGAAAATATAAATTATTCATTTAAAAGTATGCACCATACTTATAGGCTAATTGGGATATAGTGTAGTGAAATGATATTAATTACACGGTAATATTGTCATTGATAGGCGTGTAATTAGGTCTAAAAAATATAGCAAATAATCCAATTATATCACACACAAATAATCAAATTATAAAACCTAATTACCCTATATACTGCAAGTGCATAGATCGTATTGAGTATAGGGCAACAAGGGCGATCCCACAAGGAAAAGGTTATCGAAGTATTGAGGCTTTATTGCTCTCCTTATTATCTAAACAACCAATTAACAATGAGAATATCAAAGTAGAAAATAAACAGCTAAACTAACAACTCTATAAAATAACAATATCTAGAGAAAACTCGTAATCTTAAGACACTAGGAAATAGATTCCACTAATGACCAAGTATAAGATTGAATGGATTAATTCATGCCATGGATTCTTGTATTGTTTAGGATCCAATTCAAATTGTACTTAACCTTCACTCTCGTGGTAAAGATACTAGTATTGGTTCATTAATCACATGAATTGCCTAATTGACCCACCTAGGAGCACCACTACTCTCGTGTGACATACAACCTAGGCTTCAACTATTTCCTTTCCATCATTATTACCAACTCTCGTTGCATAATATTAACTATCAATTCATAGTTGGTGATCAAGCAACTACAAATCCATGCAAACCAAAATAGAGAACAAACAAGCACAAGATAACATGAATAATCATAATCAAGTCATATGCATGAAGCGATTACTTTCCTCTAACCCTAGATTAACAATCTAGCACGTACCCATGGTGGATTTCACATAAAAGATCAAAACTTTAATAGACAAATCCATATAAATCAAGAAAGAGACAAAAATAGAATAAAGAAAACTTATTGATTGATAAACAAGTTCAAATCTTCTATTCTTCCTCCAATCTTGATGTTTTCAAGAGAATCCTCCAAATAGCACTATTCTATAGAGAGATTTACTAATCTAAAGGGGTGGCTCTCTCAAAGAGAGACCCTTGCTAATCTCTCTCTATACTATGCTATTCTACGCTTTCCACTTGTGTTTCTAGCACTCCAAAACCCTCCAGAGATGTAGTCTAACCATCCACAAGGAGTATGAATTGCCCCCTTGAAAGATAGTCCCAAAGTGCCTCAAAATCGTATGTCTGCGCTGCGAACCCGCGCCTGGAACCCACGGCGAGGATACAGCCGCGGCTTCAATTAATAACTTTCTGACCGTTCCCGCGGCGCGGATTCAGCCTCGGGTTCGGTCAGAAATTTGGCCAAACTAGCTTTCAGTCTAAACATAAAAGTTATAGCCCTTTGAGTTAGCTTTCCAGGAGCACAAAAATCATGTCATTTGGAGTTGTGTACACAAAGATATGGGCAAACCATCGAGACATGGTCGGAAGAGCATCGCTGAACAAGAATGCTTCAGTAATGTGACAATTGGACATTGTAGACGTGAGAATCAGACTTTGAGGTCTTCACAAGAATTGTAGATAATTATCTTAGATTTAAATTGATTTAAGAATCATCTCAATTCACTCTCTCTAGCTCCAGTTCTGACGAAACTACCAAAACATGTCGGTGCAGTGAAATCCTTTTATCACCAATTCTTCTTCTATCGTTGCTTCATCATGCCACATCATTGGTCCTCTTCTCTTGTCACTTCTCATCAACTTCAAATCACATTTAATATCATCCCAATATGCTTCATTTGATCCAAAGTGATGATCGTTATAGCTAAAACCTACAAAATACAAAGAATTGCATATTAAACCACACATTTGCACATTTTAGCTACAAATTTAAGATTGGAAGAAATAGACATGAAAGTGACTATTGTTCATTATTTAAACCCTAAAAACTAGCATAAAATACTAATCTAGACACACTAAGAAATATGCAAACTAGACAGTTATCAGTCATTGAAGGGTATGGTCTACCATATGACTTTCCTATTCACTTGGGTGGTCATGATGCATTGCTAGATGCCACTCATGATCTATAAGTATGAATTGATTAATTAGTGAATTAATGATAAATTAAAAGTGTTTAATTTATCTAGCTCAATTAATGAGTTATAATTTATACTTATTGCCACCGTGAATGGAACCTAATGGGTCACACACATAAAGAACAAAATCTTTGGGTTAAAATGTAATTAAGATAAATAAGAGATACTTATGGGGTTAATTTATGAGATAAATTAACTTAAAGGACTTATTTATGAATATTCTAAGTCTTGCAGGAAATTGGTTTCCTAAAAGAAATAAAGTAACTAATTGGTTTCCTTATGGAATAGATTTCTTAAAGGAGAAGGATTAGCTTAAAGTAAGTTACCTAAACATTCTTGGCTTCCAATTAGCTTTATTTCCTAAAAGACTAGAATACTTTCTCTATAAATAGGTTCATGCTTTGACTCTTGAATTGTTGTTATTGCACCACAAAAGAACACTAGTGAGAGAAAATTGATGAGAGAAAAAGGCACGCCTCTTTCTCTCTCTAGGCGTCTCCCTCTCTTTCTCCTAATTGTTAGGTTTTTCTTCTTCTTGTGTTCTTAAATAATTCAAGGGAGCTAGCACTCAAAAGTCAAAGCAAGTAAGCCTACAAGGTTCCCAAAGAAGCTGTTCATGTGGATATCATTAGAGGCTCTACGCTTGGAGGGCTTTTTCGTGGTAGATCTAACATCTTCTTTGAAGGATCTTTGCCTAGAAGCAAAGAAATCTTCTGTGCTTAACCTAATTTTCATGCAAACCCCCTTGTTAATCATATAGATATGTCAAAGAGATCCGTGAGTAAGGTAATAAATTTTTATTTTTCCCTGCGTTACCTATGCTATTACCTTACATCTCTATGAGAATTGTGGTTGTCTTCTTAGATTATATGCGTGGCTAATACATTCTTCAAGTACTAATCATGCCAATGTTAGTGTACGCCCTAAAACCAAGTTGGTTTTTGAGATTTTTGTTACGCTTATTTCATGTTATTCTTATATACGTGGCATTTTCTTTGTCATTTAATACTTGTTATTAATATTACTTGTTTATTTGATAAAGTCTATAGAATATTGACTGTGTATAAGAGATTGTAAGAGTTACAATGATGAGACTCTTATTACACATAAAGTTATATTCTTAAATATCCCTAGTCATAGTATTAATGAGATTGGACATCTTTAATATGGGAAGACTAGCACATACTTTGCCTCTACTTAGGGTAAGTAGTAGTTGATCTCGTCAACTATGGTGTGCGACACCTAAGCTGGTATGTGGATGCTTGTTAGAGAACAAGTTCATTGGATTGATCTGCCAAGAGTTACTATTCATAGTGCTAATGAATTATACTCTTAATGGCAATGGTGTAAGTGATCCTTAGACTAGAGATTACCATGGTATCTTGAGTGTGGATTGCTATGCTTTGACTCTATTGCTCGGTGCTCGTAAAAGAGTAGCTCATACGGTAGAGATTGGGCATAGTATGAAGCATGGAAGGATAGTGAGTAATCAATATAGGATTCACCACTCCTTATTATAGGAGAGTATATCCCGGATTGGCCACTTGCTGAAATATGACTTAAAGAATCTTTTGCGCAAAAGTGAAAGTATGACTTGAAAGAGTTTCAAGGTTATACTTTTATGAAAAGTTATATTTCGGAAACAAGAAATCATTAATTAGTCATTTAAAGAATGCACACTACACTCTTAGACTAATTGGGATATAGTGTGGTGAAAGGATATTAATTATATGGTAACATTGTCATTGATAGGTATAGTCTACCATATGACTTTCCTATTCACTTGGGTGGTCATGATGCATTGCTAGACACAACTCATGATCTATAAGTGCAAATTAATTAATTAGTGAATTAATGATAAATTAAAGTGTTAATTTATCTGGCTCTTAATTAATTAATTAATGAGTTATAGTTTGTACTTATTGCCAACGTGAATGGAACCTAATGGGTCACACACAATAAGAACATGGTCTTTGGGTTAAATTATTATTAAGATAAGTATAAGATACTTATGGGGTTAATTTATGTGATAAATTAACTTAAAGGACTTATTTATAAATATTCTAAGTTTTGATAGAAATTAGTTTCCTAAAAGGAATTAAGAAGCTATTTGGTTTCCTTTGGGAATAGGTTTCCTGAAGGAATAGGATTAGCTTAAGGTAAGCTTCCTAAACCTTCTTGGTTTCCAATTGCTCTTGTTTCCTTAAAGACTAGGATACTACATCTATAAATAAGTCCATGCCTTGACTCTTAAAAGATTGATGAAACACAAGATAAAATCTAGAGAGAGGCGTGTTTTTCTCCCAAGAAAAAATGCCACACCCTCTTCTCCCTAAGGGTTAGGGTTTTGTCTTCTTCCTCTTCTTGTTCTTGTGTTCTTCATGAAATTCAAGGGAGCTAGCACTCAAAAGGCAAGGCAAGCAAGCCCAAAGGTTCCTAAAGATCATGTTCGTGTGGTTACCGTTGGAGACTCTACACTTGGAGGGCTTTTTATGGTAGATCAACACCTTCATCGAATAGGATCTTGCCCTTTGAAGCATAGAAACCTTCTATGCTTGAGATATTTGTGCTAAACACCCTTTAATCGTATAGATTACATCAAAGAGATCCATGGCTAAGGTAATAAATTTTTAAATTTTCCACTACGTTACTCCCCTTATTACCTTACAGCCAAGGAAATATGTTGCCCATAAAAGGTCTTGCAGTTAAGGATCCTCCAGCCACCAACCACAATGGGATACCACACGTTTTACCTCGATAGATAATGAACAATGGTATCATAAGCATGAGCACGAGGAACTAATAGTAGAGAAGATAGTAGATGAAGCTGTAGACAATATCCTTTACGTTATCGAGAATTTTGCCTGACTAGGTTGGGATCCCATTTTGAGGCTCCCAAATCACTATTACCATCATTTGGTCCGTGAGTTGTATGCGAATGTAGATAGAACTGAGTACAGTGCAACAAGCTTGACTACTATGGTTCGTGGAACACAGATTGAGTTAAACCATGCATCTTTGGCCTGTATTCTTAGGTGTAGGAATGAAGGACCTCCAGTCTTGTATGTCCTACAATTTCAGTGGAGTGGCCCATGGACTATGCAACAGGGGCCTGCCAAGTTTGGAGTAACAAGCAAACTGTCTAGGTACAATAATCGTGAAGTGTACTATGCTAGTGACTTTGATGCCCCGTATCATGTTCTCATTTACATCTTTAGCCACAATATTTTCCCACAAAGGATCAGTCTCAATGAGTCTAGAGCCAACAACATCTACTTCTTGGATGAAATGGTGAATGGCAGCATGCGTGAGCCTAGCCCCTTGCCAAGTGCGATTGTCGCATATATGATGAAGACAGCTATGTCGCAGAGTGCTACCACCAAATTTGGTTTCCTTAGACTCATTTCACTAATTATGGGACATTACAGGGTTCACATTGATGACCAATATAGATTGGAAGCAAAAACTAGAGGTATAGTGAATCTCTAGGTGCTGAAGAGCACCGATATCAAAAGTTGGGCAATCGAAATGCTCTAGGGATGAGGCAATTATGACTAGGGGGATGAAGATGTAGCTAACATGGAGCCTACTGCTGGACCCTCATCCCCACCGGTCCATTGTAGAGGCCATGCTCCCCCGTATGGGAATAAAGAGATCCTGGCAGCCATTGGTACTCTACGAGTTGATTTCATGGGTGCAGTGGGTGACTTAAGGACCAAATTTATGGGCACCATGGGACATATCCAAGGGCAACTGGATGACCTTGGCCATCGAGTTGGGGGTATTGAAGACCTTCTCTGCTCATTTCACTTCGAAGGACTGGGAGACAGTCATGATGGACAAGGTGCACCATCTCTATGATCTTCCTATTTCCCATCCTTTTATTTTATTTTATGTTTGCTTTTGGCCTATATAAGACATCTTTGTTTCTTATTTTTCTCTTTCTTTTGTTTTTCTTTATTTATTCACTTCTGGCATGTACTAATTAATGGGATAATGTAGTTTTTTGGTCTTTTCTGTTTATCTGATTGTAGTAGTTTGTGCAACTCTTGGCTTTACACTCTTAGTGCAATTGCGTACCGAGTGGCACCATCTACTAAGGGAAGTACCAGTCTATATTTACTTTGCTTTTCATTACTATGTTACCATCTTGTCACACATTGGGGACAATGTGTGATTTAAGTGTGGGGGGTGTGTATTAGGTAGATTGGTTGTTTACTTGTGTGATACTTTGTTGGATTTTGGTTGATTTGAAATTTTGTGGGCAGGGGGTTCATCCTAAAAAGGGAAAAACTCTGTCAAAATTTTTTCACAACAATGGTCCAACTTATATGTTTTGTATTTCTTATCCTTTGAGTTTTTAGGAAGTTATGTTATCTTGATTAATTAGGGTCATTTTTTCCTATACGAATAGAACCAAAGCATGCTATACTTGAGGAGAAATTGTTATGTGTATAGGAACTCATACTTTAGTGAAAGTATAGTAGGCAAAATAGAGTTAATTATGCTGTAATTTTGAGGTTTGGAGAAGTTCCTATAGTACTTGATTTTCGAGAGTCAATAATGGATATAGTTGGTGGAGTGAAATATACCTTATGACTAGTATAATAGAAGAAGAGAGGAAAACAAAAAATTACGAAAAAAATAATTTTATTTTAGGATCTATTGCACTAGTTTTAGTGCTGAGTAAATGGGGATCTTAATTTACCAATGTCAACTTTTGCGTTAAAATGCTACTAAAATTATGAGAAAGCATAGCTACTTGAGCGTATGAAGTGTTGAGTAACCAGAAATCTTCATCACCAATGTTGTTCTTCGAGTCAAAAGATAACTTCGTGTCTCAAGGAAAGGCTGAGCTTCTTTAAAATAATAATAAAAATAAAAAATAAAATAATAGAAGAGAAAGACAAAAGTCCCCTTGTTGATTTATAGTGAACTAATCATAGGGATATGGATCTATCCACTAACTGTGGAAGTTGATTACTTAAGAGGATCGAGTATGAAGGGATGGATTCATATTGACAAGGTTGATGTATATTTACCTCTATTTTGCCTATTATGATGAGTAATCAAAGTAAAAGTAACTGTTGGCCCCAAAAATAATGCAACCAATATGACTATAATCAAACTTGCAATAGCAATGATAAAGATAACAATTATTAAGCTCAAAATAACAAACAAGAATAAAGTAAAGTAAAGAAAGAGCACACCAGAATTTCTATAGTGGTTCGGCACCAAATTCGATACCTACATCCAATCCCAACCTCTTTCACTTGGAGTTTGAATCCACTAGTAGCTTCTTGAATTGTTGGTGAAGCAAACCAACTTGTACATAAGGGAGGATCACTCTTGCTCTCTCTTTCTAGCTCTAGTTGAGCCAAAGTCCCCACTTTGCTCACACTAAGCTCTACCGAGATTGGCCAAGAGTTTTACACTACTCACAACCCCGACACTATGCTACAATTGAATGCTTCCACTCACCCAATTAAGAACTACTCTATCCCAACTAATTACCTCATTTAGAACTACAAGCACACACTCACACAAGAGTATTTTCCCTCAAAATCACTCTTTAAACACTTGTAAACTAAGTAGGCAAAGTCCTTTTTCAATTCTATACATATTGGTATATATAGGGGTACGAAAAAGGGACAAATGAGCTCAAACGGTAAAAAACACAATGCTGAAAAACTAGCCGTTACTGCATCCGGATGCTCATCCGGATGCTCATCCGGATCATGCGAACGTCCAGATGGTCATCCGGATGGTCATCCGCATGGTCTCTGTCCAACTCATTTTGAGCCCTTCTAGCTGTCCGGACATTCGCATCTTTTCTGGTGCATCTACATGGTCGTCCGGATGAGTTTTTCTTTGCATTTTTCATCTTCTTTTGATTCCTAATGATTTTACTGCAAAGATAACTCAATAAAATGTTAGTAAATATTATCATTATTTGATAATCATCAAAACTAAGATAATGTGAGATCATGAGGTCTTCAGTAACTATGTTCAGAGTGTTTTTATTGGTTGTTGAGTTTGCATGCATGCGTGGTTTTCCTGGGTTTAAACCATTGTCTGATCAATAGAGTTTTATTGCTTGAGGAAAAGCAATAGTTTAAGTGTAGGGGAATTGATAATGGCCAAAGTGAATAGGTTTTTAGGTGTGTTTAGGCTAGGATTTACTCAGTTTTTCCTATAAGTTTTACTTGGTAATTTCGATTTTTCTTTCTTTTGGATTCTTGAATGAATTTTACATGAGAGCTACTCATTTGGTTTGTTTTTCGTGTTTTTAGAGGTTTTTCGCCTTTGATTGCCAAATTTCAAAGTATGTGTGAGTGTATGCTGAGTTGGAGAAAGATTTGAAGAATGCAGTGTAAGGTAATAAGGGGAGTAACGCAGCGGAAAATTTAAAAATTTATTACCTTAGCCATGGATCTCTTTGATGTAATCTATACGATTAAAGGGTGTTTAGCACAAATACCTCAAGCATAGAAGGTTTCTATGTTTCAAAGGGCAAGATCCTATTTGATGAAGGTGTTGATCTACCATGAAAAGCCCTCCAAGTGTCGAGCCTCCAACGGTATCCACACGAACATGATCTTTAGGAACCTTTGGGCTTGCTTGCCTTGCCTTTTGAGTGCTAGCTCCCTTGAATGATTCATGAAGAACACAAGAAGAAGAAAGAAGTTGAAACCCTAACAATTAGGGAAGGAGGTGTGGCGTTTTACTTGGAGAGAAAAATGCCACCAAGCTCTCAATTTTTCTCTCTCTAAATTTCTGTGTTATGTTTCATCAAATCTTCCAAGAGTCAAGGCATGGACTTATTTATAGATGTAGTATCCTAGTCTTTAAGGAAACAAGAGCAATTGGAAACCAAGAAGGTTTAGGAAGCTTACCTTAAGCTAATCCTATTCCTTTAGGAAACCAATTCCAAAAGGAAACCAAATAGCTTCTTAATTCCTTTTAGGAAACTAATTTCCATCAAGACTTAGAATATTTATAATTAAGTCCTTTAAGTTAATTTATCACATAAATTAATCCCATAAGTATCTTATACTTATCTTAATAACAATTTAACCCAAAGACCATGTTCTTATTGTGTGTGACCCATTAGGTTCCATTCACGTTGGCAATAAGTACAAATTATAACTCATTAATTAATTAATTAAGAGCCAGATAAATTAACACTTTAATTTATCATTAATTCACTAATTAATTAATTTGCACTTATAGATCATGAGTGGCGTCTTGCAATGCATCATGACCACCCAAGTAAATAGGAAAGTCATATGGTAGACTACACCTATCAATGACAATGTTACCGTGTAATTAATATCCTTTCACCACACTATATCCCAATTAGTCTAAGAGTGTAGTGCGCACTCTTTAAATGACTAATTAATGATTTCTTGTTCCCGAAATATCACTTTCCATAAAAGTATAACCTTGAAACTCTTTCAAGTCATACTTTCACTTTTGCGCAAAAGATTCTTTAAGTTATATTTCAACAAGTGGCCAATCCGGGATATACTCTCCTATAATAAGGAGTGGTGAATCCTATATCGATTACTCACTATCCTTCCATGCTTCAGTACTATACCCAATCTCTACCGTATGGGCTACTCTTTTACGAGCACCGAGCAATAGAGTCAAAGCATAGCAATCCACACTCAAGATACCATGGTAATCTCAAGTCTAAGAATCACTTACACCATTGCCATTAAGAGTATAATTCATTAGCACTATGAATAGTAACTCTTGGCGGATCAATCCAATGAACTTGTTCTCTAACAAGCATCCACATACCAGCTTAGGTGTCACACGCCATAGTTGACGAGATCAACTACTACTTACCATAAGTAGAGGCAAAGTATGTGCTAGTCTTCCCATATTAATGATGTCCAATCTCATTAATACTACGACTAGGGATATTTAAGAATATAACTTAATGTGTAATAAGAGTCTCATCATTGTAACTCTTACAATCTCTTATACACAGTTAATATTCTATGGACTTTATCAAATAAACAAGTAATAACAAGTATTAAATGACAAAGAAAATGCCACATACATGAGTATAACATGAAATAAGCGTAATAAAAATCCCAAAAACCAACTTGGTTTTAGGGCATACACTAACATGCAGCATGAATTTTGAAAAGGAAAATGGAACGCAGCGCAGATGAGGACGCAGCGTGGATGAGGACGCAGGTAAGAGTAGACGCACGGCTAAGGGAGGATGGAATTCCTGTCCCCAACCACAGATGACACCGTAGCTGGCACCAGATGACCACTAGTACTTGTCCGCGGCCTCGGCCATGCTACGGATGAGTGGCATAACTGTGTGATTTCTATCTATTTTCAAGGCGAATTTGAGAGGAACCAACCCAAGTTTGGGAAAAACGAATTACACTATATAAAAGACTATTCTAGGACAAAAAAGAGGGAAGAACGGAAGAGGAACGACACAAAAGAAGACTTAAGAATTGAAGAGCGAAGAGAAATTGCACCAGTCAAAGGGAAATTTCTACAACAACAAAGAAGAGTGAAGAAGCACCACATGAGAATGGGTTTCTTTATGCTTTCTTCATTGTCTATTGAACTTTCTTGTTTAACTATGGAGTAGTTGTGTAAGACTTAGAAGGGTTAAACCCTAACCTTTGTTTTATCATGTTTTCATTCGTTCTTTAATGGAAAGATCCATTCTTTAATTGATTTACTTGTGAGTTTATTGATAATTAGATTGGGTTTTTTGTGTACAAAAATTGATCTTCACAGTTTATATTGGTTGGGTAATTGAGAAATCACTCAATTAATTAAAAACAACTCTCAAGTAAAGGAATTTGCATGAATTGCTAGAGATAGAATTCCATAAATTCCCCTAATTTGGTGTGAATCCATTTTTGAAGCAAAATCTATTGATTCAATTGCATCTACTACGGGTTTTGACTTGGGAAGAGATTCCATTCAATCAACCTAGTGATGGGAGTTGTAGCCTTGAGAATGATTGCAACTTATCCGAGAGATTTTAGGGTCAATTGACATTGGGCAATCCACTAAATATGAATTAAAGTTGATAATCGGGGTTAGAGAAATTCCACTTCTAAGTCTTGTGTTAGATATTGTTGCATTTCCTTGTTAATCAATTCTTTGCATTTAATTTGTTGGCTTTCTTATTCATTAATTAATTAGATTAGTTCGTTCATTACTTCGACACCTTGCGTTATTAAGGCTAGATAATAAATTGCAAGTCATTCTAGTACTTTCTAAGTCACTGAGGATGCGACACTCGGTACTCCTTTTATGCTGCACTATGGAACGATAGGTATACTTGCTTATAGCATCCATAGTTAAGCCAAGCAGATACGAGCCATGTCTGCGGCTGAAGTGCTGGTGAGTTTTTGGTCCCAGTGAGGGTGACACCATAGCTGTGGATAGAAGCTCAATTTTCTCTTCTACGTCAGATTTGACCTCAAAGACGGCAGAACTAGCTTTTCCTCAAAACATGAAGTAGCACCTTGAGATAGCTTTCCAAAGCAATAAAAATCAAGTCATTTGAAGTTCTATAGCCCAAGATATAATAAAAAAAAAAAGTAAGAACTAGCCAGAACAGCCCCACAGTATAAATATGCTTCAATAACTTGAAAATTTGACCATCGAAACGTGAGAACTAGACTTGGATGTCTGCATATGAATTGTGGATCATTGCTTTACCTTTAAAATGCCTTAAGAATTATCTCAATCCAATATCTCTAGCTGGAGTTATTGCCAAAACACTGAAACGTGTTCAGGTTGCAAACCCATTTCTTTCCCATTCTTGTTCCATCATTGATTCTTTGCAGAAATTTGAGGGTTTCTTGACTTCAACTCATTACCAACTTCAAATCATCTTAAAATATCATCCAATTATCATCCAAATTGATCCAAATTGGTGACGCAATGTGCAAACCCTATGAAAACACAAGAATAATGCAAATAATTAGCTTTAACACACAATTTAGCTATTAAACTCGAAAATAAGAATAAATAGCAAGTAAATAGAGGAAAACTCATGAAAAAACCCTATAAACCTAACCTAAAAACCTACTAAAAGCTAGTACACTCTAGCACTTATCAATTCCCCCACATTTAAGCTATTGCTTGTCCTCAAGCAATGAACCATACAAAACTCAAAATAATGATTTAACCAAGGTAAAAGCAAAACATATATCTTCAAGAGCAACTTCTCAACAACAGTGGAACACAATTATGCATTCATCCATCTTATTTTAAATACTCATCATATTAAGCAAAGAAGAAAGAATTATATGTCCATTAAACACGTTCAATTCCATTTATCTACTTTATTTGAAATTCATAAGTAGATCCTATAGCTAACAAGTACAACTATATGCACATGATTAATTCACTTTTCACATTTGGGGGTTTTACTTACTAAGCTTAGCCTTTACTTAGAACATGAAGTTGCCTTTTTACGTGAAGATCGACATTGGTCAGATGAAGATCTTTGGTTACTCAACACTTCATTCGTCCAAGCTACTATGCATACTCATAATTCTAGCACCTTTTGAAGTGAAAGTCAACATTGACTAGACGAAAATCCCCAGTTACTCAGTACTAAAACTAGCAGAGTAGAACCTAGGCTTAATTACTTTTTTTTTCAAAGATTTTCTCTTTCAAAACACTAATCTTTCTTTTTTTTTTTCCTTCATATTTTTTCAAATACACTCATTTAGTCCCTTTTCCATAACACATTACCAATCATAGGCATAAGCCATACCCATAAACTGCATTCACTACTTAACTCATGAAGAAAAAAAAATAAAGTAGAAAAACTTCACTAAACTCACAAAAAAATTTAGCATAATTCAATCTACTTTGCCTGATAAACTTTGTTCAAAATAAAACTTCATAATCACATCACCCAAGTCAATTAAGAAGAAGCTTCTCAGAAATGCACATAATTACACTACTCAATTAGGGAAAAATGAAAACTAACAACTTGAATATAGTAGTACTTCATGATACTTAAGATAAACCATTAAGAACGCAACTAAGTTGGATCATTATTTTGAAAAATTTTGACAAAGTTTCCCCTATAATTGGGCCAACCCCTTGTTAACACAAAACTCAGCAATACCAACCAACACAACAACAAATTTTTCCAAATATTATCCAACAAGTAGCACCACCACGGTACAATTTAACCTCCCCCACACTTAATCCACATATTGTCCCCAATGTGTGAAAAAGAAAGGGAAAAGAAAGAAAAATTAAAATAGAAAAATAAGAACTGATACTCCCCTAACATAGTGGTAGCTACTCAAAATACGATCCATGAACAAACTACTGCAGCTAAATCATAAACATAAAAACACTACATCATCCAAATTATTTGTACATGCCAAAGTAAAAGAAAAATAACTAAAAATATCCTACTTAAACATAAAAATAACTAAAAATGATAAAATAATGAAATAAACGTTGGGTTGCCTCCCAACAAGCACTTATTTAACGTTGTTAGCTCGACGTCATCAATTGGTATCACGTAACCCCTTGATGAAAGATGTCTCTGGGCCACTCCTTCTTCCTTTTGGACCGTTGGATCTCAATCATCGAATGTCTATCATATTCAACCCTTTGCAACTCGTCACTTTTTAGCTCTAGCAGTGGCACAACCATGATAGAACTATATTCTCCCATTGCGGCCTTGCTCTCATATATCTCTAATTTTCTCTTACATATCATGATATCATCAAGAACTCTACAGTAAGAAAGAACCTGCAAAACATTAGTACCACAGAGAAGATGTATATATAGAGGCTTAAAGTTATGTACATGAAGTGCCTACTGTGGAATGCAAATAGCAATTGGAAGTGAGGACTCTCCTAATTCTTTTGGTTCACTAAGTGACTCTTCCTCACCTACAACTTCTACTTTATGCTCTTGTTCTTCTTCAGTCCACTCATGTTCTCCCTTCTAATCACCATTGGAGGTGCACTTAATTAATCACCATAATCATTATGAATCACTTCTACTTGCCCACTAGAATTAAACTCATTGTCACTCGATAGCTCATATAAATTCTTAGTGCTCATGGCTTTAGTGATTTATCCTATAAGACTCTCAATAGCTTTGGTGATAGCAACAAGTTGTTCCCCAGTTTTCTCAATTTCAGCCTCTCTATTTTATCCATCCTATCATTTGATGCCTTCATGAAATTAAGGAGGCCCAATTCTAACTCATGATTAGAATCTATAGGGGGAGGGTAAAATTCAAACCTATGCTCTTCTACTCTATCATGGGCTAACTCCCAAATATGATTTTGTGGGTTTCCCTGTTCCTTCCATTCAAAAGATGAATGATCCTGCCACCCCGAATTGTATGTATTGGGATAGGGGTCATAAAGTGGGGGATGGGTGTAAATATCATCGTAAAATACTTGTGTAGAATGGAGACACTCAAGAGACTTGTGACTTCCACCACAACAAGTACAAACAAAAACACTACCTTGGGAATAAGAGGGAATACACTCAACCTGCTCATTATTCTTATTAACAATTTTCTCAAGTAGCCTTTCAAGAGTGCTAAACTCATCCATACCTGTAGACTCCACATTATTACCTCGGTTATTAGGCCAATTGTAATAGTATTCTGCCATCTTCAAGTAGAGTCGCAATTGGCTTTCTCTTCTCCAAAAACACTGCTACTCAGGTGACATCATCATTGTCGTCGTCATCATATTTTTCATCGTCTTGTTTTCCTTTGGTTTCTTGTTTTCTTGCATTTATTTATGGCTTCAGGCTTCCATTGTGCTATGCATTGTACGCAATTCTTATTATTCGTAGGTTTTTATTCAATTTTTTCTTGATTGGTTTCGATTTGTTTTCTTTTTCTTTGAATTTTTTTCATCGAATAAGGAATTTATGGTGTACTTTTTGATAGTAGTTTTAAGTATGGGAAAGCTATTCTTGATCAGTCTGGAAGGAAGATTTTATAGTTGCAAGTACTGTCACGCTCATCTTTCTCTCACTAATGACATCGTCTCCAAGTCTTTTCAAAGCAAGCATAGGAAGGCTTATCTCTTCAAGTGCACCTATCATTTCCGTAGTACAGTGTACAGGAGTACCAAGTGTCGATCCCACAAGGACGACGTGAAGTACCAGTATTAGTTTTTTTTCATTATCTAACCTACCAAAGTGAATGATGAACTCAAATGAGAATGCAAACTAATTAAATCTACTTCCTAACTATATGACCATCTAGAAGTCAATAAAGAGAATTAACAATATTAGAGGAAAATCTAGATGTACAATCCCCTAAACCAAACATGCTATGACTCTAACTTGATTAATGATCATTCCAATTGCTTAGACCCTAGAATCTGATACGCGCGGATGTAGTGAATGCCAAGAAAGTTTTGAAAATTCTAGGTTGAACAACTCAAATGCTTGACTCCTTTGAAATCCCGTTCCAAGACTCCAAGAATCACGAATTAGTTGCTTTGATTCTATCCAACTTCGTTGAATGTTCTCCATTTAGAATTCTCTCTAAACCCCTAACTAACTTGTGGTGTAGATTCCTAAGTAGACAAACCTAAAAGAAACCGATTGAATAAACTCTAAGCGAGAACTTGAACTTAACAAAATCTCTTCGTTAAGAACAAGGGTAGTTCTTAATCACCAAAGAACTAAGAAGATCTCATCACGAGAAAAACACTCAAAAGTGCTGAAAATTATCAATAATTGTCATAATAATTCGGATGAACAGTAACATGCCTATTTATAGGCTTATAAAGAAAAGTCTAGAAGCTTAAAATAAAGTAAACTACTAAAACTAGTTGTAGCCTATCACAATTGGATAACTAACTAAAAGTTACAACTTGTAAAGACTTAGGAAACTAATAAAAAACATAAAAATTCGTCCAAAATCAGTTTATGGGCTGGAGGTCCCTTCCTAAGCTCCATTGGGCCTTCGTTTAGCAACTTCAAGGGCCCTACAAGCAAGTCCAAGTGACCAGCCCCTTGTAAGATTGTTTTGGACAGCTTAATATCTTCAATTGGGCCATCTTTGTATGTTAACTTGATCCACAACCAATACTTTATCCCTTGACCCAAGGTACAAGCATGATCTATGTGAACTTCAAGCTTGTGAACAAGCCCAAAATCATAGGTACCGACAAACCAGCAACGATGTATAGACATTCTAACCATGATCATCACCAATATGAGCTCATCTTGATCCTTATAAGCTTCCTCTCCAAGCTCACCATGTTCAAGTCCAAGTCTAATAAGTGTGAGTGCTCCTTGGATCACATCAAAATCCCTTATGAAAATTATATCCTTTCTCAAGTAATACAATTCCTATCTCCTAGGTTGATTAATTGGAATCTTTTCTCAATTAAAACCCCTAAAAGATGCAATTTTTAATCAATGGATTCTATTTGTAGTTAAGCTTTAACCCTAAAACTCAACGTAGGAAGAACTCATGTTATCCTATTTCTAGCAATTAATTCAAGTTCTCTCTATTCATGAAGTGATCCAATCATATTTACAATCTCTCGATACACCCATACAAAATCAATACTTGAACTGAAGGATGCATTCAAATCTCAATCCAAAACACAAATAATCTTGAATAAATCTAAAAACAAAGTTGGTCTTTCATTAAACAAAGAATAAAATCATAGACATAAGAATCTAGGGTTCATCCCATCGAAATCATAAACAACTCAATTCATAATTACAAGAATACAATTAACAAAAAACAAGAAAGAAAGAGAAAGTTCATTCTCATGCAGCCCTCTTGAATCCTCCCTTGCATCTTGATAAAATCTTCTTACTTTGCACTATTGAAGCCCTTGAGTTGTCACTCTACTCTTGTTTTTTCCACTCTACATCCCTCTAGATGTGTGCAAAAGTGTGTTTTTGATGTCTTTGGTGCGTTTGTAATCATCCCCCAAGTAGTAGGGTTCTCCTTTTAAAAGATTCCACTCCAAACAAAAAAAATTGCAAATTTTCATTACAGAGTCGTAGCGCCATCTGTTGCACAGCTGTGTTCATGGCTGGAGTGTTGGTGAGTTTCTGGTCCCAGCCGTGGTGTCATCCATGCTGCGTGATGCCACAGCTGCGGACAGAAGCTTAATTTTTTCTTCTATGATAGATTTGACCTCAAAGACGGTGGAACTAAGATTTTTCTCAAAATATAAAAGTTGTAGCCCCTTGAGATAGCTTTTCAAAGCAATAAAAATCAAGTCATTTGAAGCTTTATAGCCTGAGTTATAATAAAAAAACTAAGAACTAGTCAAAACAGTCCCAAAGTACAAATGTGCTTCAGTAACTTGGAAATTTGACCATTGAAACGTGAGAACTGACTTGGATGTCTTCATATAAATTGTGGATCATTGTCGTAGCTTTAAAATTCCTCAAGAATTATCTCAATCCAATATCTCTAGCAGCAGTTATTGCCAGAACATTGAAACGTGTCCACACTGCAAGCCCATTTCTTTCCCATTCTGATTCCACCATTGATTCTTTGCACAAATTTGAGGGTTTCTTGACTTCAACTCATTACCAACTTCAAATCATCTTAAAATATCATCCAATTATCATCCAAATTGATCCAAATTGATGACGCGATGTGCAAACCCTACGAAAACACAAGAATAACGCAAATAATTATCTTTAACACACGACTTAGCTATTAAACTCAAAGTAAGAAGAAATAGCAAGTAAATAGAGGAAAACTCACAAAAAACCCTATAAACCTAACCTAAAACCCTACTAAAAACTAACACACTAGCAATTATCACATGGTATGATAAGAATATCAAGCAACATAAAGAGTTCAAGCTGAGAGACAAAGTGTTGCTATTCAACTCAAGACTTCGTCTTTTTCTAGGAAAGCTAAAATCTAAATGGTCCGGTCCATTTGTGGTTAACGAAATTTTTGCCTTTGGTGTTGTGGAGGTTACACAGAAAGAAAAGGGGACGTTCAAGGCGAATGGACAAATGTTGCAACCCTAGTTAGGCTCAGAGATTGAGAAGCAACGGAAGGAGGTTGTCCACCTCATTGGTCCTGAGCCATAAAGTGTTTGAAGAATGTCGAGCTAACGACGTTAAACAAAGTGCTTGGTGGGAGGCAACCCAACTTTTAGTTGTTCTTTCTTAAATTTTCTTTGATTTCTTAGGAATAGTCTTTAGTTCATTTGGTTTTTGAACGTCAATGTAGTTCATGTTTTGATTGCAGGCCAATTTGGAGAAGTTAAGACTCACTACTACACAAGAGATATAGTACGAGAAAAAGGGAAGTGCACTAATTTGTTGAACGAGTCATTTAATTGGGGATAAATTTCTTGTTTTAACTAGTTGAATGTGCTACTGTCTTGGTTTGAGTATGTGCGATACACTGTTGTGTCTATGAGAATTAGGATTGGGTGCAATTAGGTAACAATATGGCTAAGTGTTGTTCATTGCTGCATTTAATAGCTGTTTCTTCTGGACACAAACCGCGGGAGTAACCATGCGCAGTTTCTCATGCGGTTCGCGTCCGAAAACTTTGGCAATTGAAACCGCAACCATAAACGCCCACGGTTTTATCCACGTGAAAAATTGCTTGATAGAAACCGCATGACCAACCACGCACAGTTGGTTACGAGGTTTGCTTCCAGAAACTTGGCCAAAGAAACCACACGCCCCTTCGAGCGTTTACTCAAACGGTTCATATTCAGTGTTTTTTAACCAAGAGGAAACCGTGGGAGAACCAGTGCGTGATTCTATCCACAGTTTGTGTCAAGAAACTTTGGCAACATTAAACAATCAACCATGGATTGGCCCTTGCGCGTTTTCTCAAACATTTCATACTTAGTATTATATCAAAGAGATACATGGCTAAGGCAATAAAATTTTTAATTTTTTTACTGCGTTACTCTCCTTATTACCTTACAGTGGTATTAGAGCCTACTTTAATTATATCTATATGATATATGTTTATTTAATTGTCATAAATATTGACGATTTATTTTTTATATTAATTTGTCTCAAGATCGTTTTAGAAAAATCAAAGAGTTTGATTTCTAAGAAAAGATCTTAATTGTTTAAAATTGTTTTTGATGATTAAGATGAGTTCTTATGGTTTAATTTGAGGTTTCTAAATTATTTTTAAGTACTAGAAGGTTTTTAACACATTTTGGTTCAAAAGAATTTTGAAAAATATCAAGAAAAATCATTTTTCGCAACTTCCAAATGGTTAGCCAGCCATGGGCACTTTGCCCGCAGCTCAAGAGCCATGGGTGCTTCACACATGGCTCACACCCGAGGCTCAACGATAGATGGTTCTATTGGTCAACCATGGGCACGAGCTGCAAGTGGTCCACCCCCGGCTCACACCCACAGCTTAAGGCAAAACCCTAGTGTGAAAATTTTAATTTTTTTGAAAAATATGATTTTGTGTAAATTTTTGTGAAAAACTCTTTCCAATTTTAAATGTTAAAATTTGGAAAGATAATTTTAGAAATCCTAAACCTTCTTTAACCTTTTGAGACAAGTAATTCAAGGATATTAATCTAATTTGATTAGACCATGTGATTTATGATTTGAATTAAATAAAAATTTATATTATTTAATTGTTAAATATTATGATGGCATGGTGGATGATTATGGACTATGACCAATATGATTGAATGGTTAAATTTTTATTATTTTGATGGTTGGCTTGTATAGGTTTTTAAAATAGGGCCTGCATGTCATGCCTTCCCTATTATTTTGATGTAATTCTCTTCTCACCTAACTCCCCTCGAATGTAACTCGAGATTTCTTAGTCTATACATGTAATGTGCATAGTGTAGGTTATTTTTAGGTTAGATTTTCTAAATTGTTTAGATTATAATAGCATATGGATAGTACAAGAAGATGGAGATGGCACCAAGAAGCAACAATGGAGGCTCATCAAGAATTGAAGGCCTCCAAAGGAACGCATCAAGGAGTTGATCACGTCTCTTAGGAATTTGGCCATATAAGTTTCTTAAGGATCAAGAAAAATATATTAGTAAAAGTCCATAATCATTCACGGTTTATTATGCATGTTTTTATTTTATATGTCGATATATTTTAATGACATGCTATAATGAGACTATGTATTGTATAATCAAAAGTAAAATCTCTCAAATAAAATATTAAGTCATTTGCGTTCCATTGTTGTAGTAAAAAAAATCATAGTTCTTATTAAATGTTAACTTGTTGGCCGACAGTCAAGGTCACCTTACCTAGAGTTTGTTTTTACTATGAGATATGATCTCTAAATAATGGGTCCGACTTAACAAAAATACATAACTTGTTGGCCACAGTCAAGGTTATGATATTTTTGAGACAATATTAAGTTAATATACGAGTTGCCTTCCATTATTATAGTAAAACTAGAGTTCTTGTTCAGTGACTTCATGGCCAACAGCCAATGTAACCTTACCTTGAGCATGTTTTTGCTATGAGATGTGATTTCTGAATTATGGGTCTGACCTAATAAAAATACATAACTTGTTGGCCGACAATCAAGGCTATGGTATCTTTGAGGCAATCGAGTAACACATAAGATGTGAATATCAAGAGTTAATACCCAACTATCTAGGAGTCACATGAGTTATGATTGATAAAAGTTACCTACCTAATCGAAGTTACTTTTGGGTTATTGGCCGACCGTCAAACAGAAAGTTAATTAGATGGGATCTTAGCCCATTGACAAGTGAAAATTTTAGCTACTTTAGTATATGCTTTATTATAAGTTTTTAGTGTGTTTTTTAAATATTTAGAATGAATTTGGCTCCAAAATAATTATTTTCTTCAATCTAGCCTTTTTTTCTGGAAATTAGGTCTTTGATGCAAAATTTATATTTTAAACAATTTAATGCATAAGTTTATGTGATTTTGTAGGTTTATGATATTTGGATCAATTGGAGCACAACATATCTCAATTTGAATTGATTCAGTATTGGATCAAAAACATCACAGAACACGGAGATTGTTTGTTCAACATTTGAGAGCGTAATTCACCAACAAATCAACTATGGGATTCATGGATCAATCTTGCAAATAACATTTTGGGCCAAGATCTTGTGGACCAAAAAGTTGAAAGGCCCAATTGGACCAACTTGCAAATTTGGCCCAAAATGTTGAAAAGCCTAATTTGGCCCAAATTGTCAAAAGGCCCAATTAGCCCAAATTGGCCCAACTTGCAAATTTGGCCCAAAATGTTAAAAGGCACAATTAGCCCAAATTGGTCCAACTTACAAATTTGGCCCAAAATGTTAAAAGGCCCAATTGGCCCAAATTAGCCCAATGGTGGTGGAATTCTCTAGAGAAGCAACTTGCAGCATGTTCACACTTGATGTTCAAGATAATTCTAGTGCAATGTGGAGGAATTTTAGTCAAATTAAAATTTCTAATTCCAATGCAATTTTCTTGAGAATTCTAGACAAGTTTGGAAGGCAACTTGCATTGCAAGTTGGAAAATGATAGAATTTTGAAAAATTCTCTACACAAACGTATTTGACTTTTCAAACCCTATAATTTTCGTTTTATGACAAAATTTGTAAGAAATTGTTAACAAGGACTTGAGTCCCAATGTTCTATAAATAGGGGTCCTTGGTTAACATATGTTATAAGTTAGGATATGTTAAGATATGTTAGTTTACATTAAGTAGTGTAGTGTAATAGAAATCTTCTTGTAGTTGTAACAAAAATTTCAATATTTGTAAGGAAACTCTTGGAGATTTCAATTGTATTGATTCATCTTCAATGAGAAAATGAAAGCTATGGAGCCTTGTTCATCCACCAAATGAGCAATTTCTATCCTTATCTTTTCATCTACTACTTGTTATGAAATTTTAATTTGTTGTTTTATTCTTTGAAGTTATGAATTCTATGTTAAGCTAAATACTTGTACTAGGGTTAGATGAAACTAATTCTATATCTTGAATGAAACTAAACTTGCTATATCTTGATTTTACTTGCTCATCTATCAAGCTTAAACATTCGCGGTTGATTGATCACCAACTACAAATTATCTAGTTGTTAGTTGACAACTAAACTAGCAATATAACAATGGAAATATGATAGATGAAACCTTTGTAGTATGACGTGAAAATAGTTGTACTCTTAGGTGGATTGAGGTTGTTCTAAGCCACAATTCATGAATTTTACAAAATTTCATCACATGAGTAGGTGAGTTTATGTCAATTCATTGTGAAAAAAAGTCTTGATTATATATGGAATTGCAATCCCTAGTGAATCAAAATGTTAATAACAAGTGAGAATTAGTGGCTTCTAAACCTTAGTACTTGCATTTTGTGAGTTTTCTCCATTAGTTATATTACAAGAAATTAAATTTTCTTTATTTTTTTACTTTTATATTTTTCCTGTTACTTGATATTGATTGTTTAGATAATAAAGCAAGTTAGTAGCTTTGGTAGTTGCCATCCTAAGTTTTCTTTTGGGATCGACCCTAATTTATCCCTATACTCAAATACGACCTGTATACTTGTAGTATTAGGGAATTAGATTATATTTATTACTTGTTTGTGAGTGAAATTGGAAGGATTTATTGCATATTTTTTATACTTAATCAACCAGCATCAAGTTTTTGGCACTATTGCCGTGGAAACATAGAAACTTAGGCAATATCAAGGCAAATACAAACTTTATTAATCTAGACATTTTTTTTTCTTGTTTTGATATCTCTTGTGTTGTGTTTTTGTAGGTACTAAGTGAATCTTACTGAAGGGAAGTATTAAAAAGTTGAAGTTCATTCAAGCATTTCATCGAACACTTGGTAGGCATGTTCAATAAGATGCATTGAATGATGTCTTGTCGGAAGTTTCAATGCCACAAGTTACTTTTCAAAGGCAAGAACAAGAGGTAAGTGTAAATGATTTCAAATTTGATCCAAAAGTTATTTGTCTAATTAAACATGATCAATTTGAAGGAAATCCAAATGTGTAAGGTAATAAGGGGAGTAACGCAGCGAAAAATTTAAAATTTTATTATCTTAGCCATAGATCTCTTTGATATAATCTATATGATTAAAGGGTGTTTAGCACAAATACCTCAAGCATAGAAGGTTTCTATGCTTCAAAGGGCAAGATCCTATTCGATGAAGGTGTTGATCTACCATGAAAAGCCCTCCAAGTGTAGAGCCTCCAACGGTATCCACACGAACATGATCTTTAGGAACCTTTGGGCTTGCTTGCCTTGCCTTTTGAGTGCTAGCTCCCTTGAATGATTCATGAAGAACAGAAAAAGAAGAAAGAAACCCTAACTGTTAGGAAGAAGAGAGGTGGCGTTTTTCTTGGGAAGAGAAATGCCTCTCATGCTCTCAATTTTTCTCTCTCTAGATTTTGTGTTGTGTTTCATCAATCTTTCAAGAGTCAAGGCATGGACTTATTTATAGATGTAGTATCCTAGTCTTTAAGGAAACAAGAGCAATTGGAAACCAAGAAGGTTTAGGAAGCTTACCTTAAGCTAATCCTATTCCTTTAGGAAACCTATTCCAAAAGGAAACCAAATAGCTTCTTAATTCCTTTTAGGAAACTAATTTCCATCAAAACTTAGAATATTTATAAATAAGTCCTTTAAGTTAATTTATCACATAAATTAACCCCATAAGTATCTTATACTTATCTTAATAACAATTTAACCCAAAGACCATGTTCTTATTGTGTGTGACCCATTAGGTTCCATTCACGTTGGCAATAAGTACAAATTATAACTCATTAATTAATTAATTAAGAGCCAGATAAATTAACACTTTAATTTATCATTAATTCAATAATTAATTAATTTGCACTTATAGATCATGAGTGGCATCTAGCAATGCATCATGACCACCCAAGTGAATAGGAAAGTCATATGGTAGATTACATGATGAGATCGCGCGTACGGAAGACTACCAAGACCCTTGGATTTTAGGCTTACTACTCATTGAACTCAAGACCCCTTGGATGGATCTCCCAAGAACCCTTGACGTGGAGTAGGTTGCTCGAATTTTTCCCCTTGAAGATGCCCTCGATCCTAAGAAAACTAAGATGAACCGAATGGAGCGCATTCAATCGTTCAAACCTAAATTCTCTATAGATCTTGAACAAAACCGAAGGAAACTCTAAGCGAGGTTAGATGGTCGCCACAAGCAAAGCTTGATAAGACCTATGGCGGTTCTCAATCACCAAAGAACCAAGAAAATTCTGGAGAGAATTTCACTAAAAAATATCATAAACGTTCTCCCCAATGTTGTTCACAAGAAACCCTTATATAGGGTGGCACAAAGACATAACCCAAGAAACTACGTTACCCTAGTTGTAACCTAACCTCAACTACTACAGATTACAACTCAAAAAAAATTACATAAAACAACTAAAACGGACTTTCTGATGGTACCCGCGGTGCGGGTACGGGGCGCGGGTACGGTCAGAATGTTTGGCCTTTCAAGCACTTCACGAACGAGCCTTCTGATGGTACCCACGGCACCTATACGCGGCGCGGGTTCATGGTGCGGGTACGGTCAGAATGTTTCACACTTCATACCCACACTTGAATCATCCTTCATTTCTTGGTCAGCCCATAAGCAATACACAATATGTGATAATGGGTCCATGTTGGTCGACTTGTACACTTCATCCATCTTGTCCACAATAAGACCATGCAAAGTATTCTTCATTGTCCTAGTTCTTGATCTAGTCATAGGATCATCCAAGCCTTGAAATACATTCTCAGTCAACTTGGAAGCTTGCTGACCTTGGAGCCTATCATTCCCTCCTTCCTCGAAAGGATTCCTCCTCGAATCACCTACATCAAACAAAGACAAGTCAGAAACATTGAAAGTGGCACTAACATTTCCATACTCACTAGGCAAATCCACTTTGTAGGCATTGTCCCCAATTCTTTCAAGGATTTGGAAGGGTCCATCCCCCCTTGGATGCAACTTAGACTTCCGTTGTTGTGGAAATCTTTCCTTCCTCATGTGCACCCAAACCCAATCTCCAGGCTCAAATACGACTTTCTCCCGACCCTTGTTTGCTACCTTTGCAAAATGCTCATTCTTTTTCAGCACATTCTCACGCACCTTGGCATGAAGATCCCTAACAAATTGAGCTTTCTTTTTACCTTCAAGATCAGCAACCTCATTAGTAGGCAAAGGTAAAATATCTAAAGGAGTTAGGGGATTAAAACCATAAACAATCTCAAAAGGTGAGTAAGATGTAGTGGAATGAACAGTTCTATTATAAGCAAACTCAATGTGTGGCAAACATTTTTCCCAATTCTTTAAGTTCTTTTGAATGATTGCTCGCAATAGTGTAGAGAGAGTTCTATTAACTACTTCAGTTTGACCATCAGTTTGTAGGATGTGCAACAGTAGAAAACAATAGTTTAGTACCAAGTTTACTCCACAAAGTACGCCAAAAATGACTCAAAAATTTGACATCTCTATCACTAACAATGCTACGAGGCAAACCATGCAACCGTACAATTTCCTTAAAGAACAAATCAGATATGTAAGTGGCATCATTAGTTTTTGAACATGCAATGAAGTGTGCCATCTTACTAAATCTATCTACCACAACAAACACACTATCTTTACCATTAGAAGACCTTGGTAAACCCAAAACAAAATCCATAGAAATGTCTACCCAAGGTTGTGAAGGAACGGGTAAAGGTGTATACAAACCATGGGTTGAACTCGAGACTTTGCTTGCTTGCAAGTAAGACACTTAGCACAAACAGATTCAACATCAACTCGCATGCTAGGCCAAAAGAAATGTTCATGCAACACATGCAAAGTTTTCTTGACACCAAAGTGTCCCATAAGACCACCCCCGTGAGTTTCCCTAACCAACAACTCACGCATAGAACACCTAGGCATGCATAGTCTATGACCTTTGAATAAAAATCCATCATGCCTAAAGTAATCAAGATGAGCACGTTTAGAACATAAAGACCATATTTTTGAAAAATCTAAATCATGCTCATATAACTCCTTAATACATTCGAAACCAAGCAATTTAGTTTGAAGAGTGGTAATAAGAGTATACCTTCTTGACAATGCATCAGCTACCACATTTTCTTTACCTTGCTTGTACTTGATTGTATATGGAAAGGACTCGATAAACTCCAACCACTTCGCATGTCTTTTGTTGAGCTTGCCTTGAGTCTTCAAAAACTTCAAGCTCTCATGGTCAGAGTGAATCACGAACTCTTTGGGAAGGAGATAGTGCTGCCAGGTTTGAAGAGTTCGCACAAGGGCATAGAGCTCCTTGTCATATGTGGGATAATTCAAGGTTGCACCACTTAGCTTCTCACTAAAGTACGCAATGGGCTTGGAATCCTGCATAAGAACGGCCCCAATACCTACTCCAGAAGCATCACACTCAACCTCGAAAAGCTTGTCAAAATTAGGTAAACACAACAAGGGTGCGTTAGTCAACGTGTCCTTTTAATAAATCAAACTGCCTCTTGGTGTTTACTTTCCCACTTAAAAACAGAATTTTTCTTAACAAGTTCATTAAGAGGTGCAGCAATAGTAGAAAAATTTCGCACAAATCTCCTATAAAAACTTGCTAGATCATGGAAAGACCTAACATCATTAGCACTTTTTGGTGTAGGCCAATCACGTATGGCTTGTACCTTAGACTCATCAACATGTACACCCCTAGAGCTAACAATGAATCCAAGAAACACAATGCTTTCCATGCAAAATGAACACTTTGCCAAGTTAGCATAAAGATGGTGCTCTCGTAACACACACAAAACTTGGTGCAAGTGCTCAACATGATCCTCAAGTGACCTACTATAGATTAGAATGTCATCAAAATAAACCACAACAAATTTACCAATGAAAGCCCTAAACACATAGTTCATAAGCCTCATGAATGTACTAGGTGCATTAGTTAAACCAAAAGGCATAACTAACCATTCATACAATCCATACTTGGTCTTAAATGCGGTTTTCCATTCATCACCTACTTTCATTCGAATCTGATAATATCCACTTTTAAGATCAATCTTTGAGAAAATAGTAGAACCATGCAATTCATCAAGCATATCATCTAACCTAGGAATAGGATGACGATACTTTACCGTTATCTTGTTGATGGCTCTACAATCAACACACATGCGCCATGTTCCATCCTTCTTTGGCACCAAAATGACTGGTACGGCACATGGTGACATACTCTCACGAACAAATCCTTTCTCCACAAGTTCATCCACTTGTCTTTGAATTTCTTTTGTCTCCTCAGGATTTGCTCTATAAGCAGGGCGATTAGGTATGCTAGCACCAGGCACAAAATCGATTTGGTGCTCAATCCCTCGCACAGGTGGCAATCCCTTGGGTATATCTTCAGGAAATAAATCTTCAAAATCCTGCAAAAGAGACACCACAACACTAGGCAAAGAAGAATTAAGTTCATTAAGCTCAATAGAAGAAAAAAACACATCTTTATACAAAACAATTAAAAGTTGTTGCTTAGCTTCCAAAGCTGAAATGATCTCACTTTTGGTTGCAAAAGCATTAACCTTCCTCTTTTCTTCCATCTTCAAGTCACGATTCACCTTCTTACTAGCCTTGGATCCGCCACATTGCTCATTGCTTGGACCAGTCCGTAGCCCCTCTTCATGCTTGATCTGGCCAGCTTGTTGTTGCTCTTCCCTCACCTTGAATTCCTTTGCTATTCTCACTTGATCCGCATGAGCTTCAGAAGGTTTGATGGAATCCAAAGTGATTTTTCGGTTGTTCCACATGAATGAGTACCTATTCTTGAAGCCATCATATGTCACTCTTCTATCGAATTGCCAAGGACGTCCAAGTAGGATGTGGCATGCTTGCATAGGGAATCACATCACACCACACTTCATCCTTGTACTTACTAATGGAGAATGGCACCATTACTTGCTTGGTAACCCTTCATGTCTCCAACCTCAGCTAGCCAATGCAATTTGTATGGCTTGGGATGACGTTTAGTCTCAAGACCCAACTTATCTACAAACAAAGTAGAAGCAACATTAGTACAAGATCCACTGTCAATAATCATGCTACATACCTTGTTTTGCACGGTACACCTAGTGTGAAAAATATGATCTCTTTGTAGATCCACTTCATCCTCCTTAGGTGCAATGCTAAGAGCACGCCTTGTGACAAGGACTTCACCTTGATCCCCACCATACAGATTATCTTCATCTTCAGATCCTCCCTCCAATGGAGGCATCTCCTCATCATCTTCACTTGAAGCTACGCTAGCTACTTCACCATCCTCAAAAATAACCATAGTGCGTTTGTTTGGACAAGAAGCAGCTATGTGCCCGAACCCTTGGCACTTAAAACATTTAATCTCCCTTTGTCTAGGCTTCACAATTTGCTTACCCTTAGGATCTTGCTTTGTAGTTGGTTCGGCCCTAGGCAATGGTGCACGACTTGGAGGACCACGTGATTGTTCAGCATCTCTAAAGCTCTTCCTTGGTTGTTCAACTCTCCAACTAGTACGATTTTGTGTAGTGGAAAACACCCTAGCACGCCTCCCTTTCAATTGCCTCTCCACCTTGATGGCCTATATCCACCAAGTCATGAATATCAAGATAATGTTGAAGCTCAACTCTTTAGCAATTTCCAGTTTAATCCAGCAATAAACCTCGCCATTAGAGCCTCCTCTTCCTTCCTTAATGTCAGCTCTTATGATGAGCATCTCCATCTCCTTATAGTACTCATCCACATTCATCGACCCTTGCTTCAAAGTTTGAAGCCTATGATGGAGGTCTCTTATGTAGTAGCTTGGAACAAACCTCTTCTTCATGATGTTCTTCATCTCGTGCCAAGTTCGAATTGGCTCCTCATCATATCTCTTCCTCTCCTTTACTAGCTTGTCCCACCAAATACTTGCATAATTTGTGAACTCCACAGGCAGCTAATTGCACTTTCTTCTCTTCAGAGTAGTTATGGACAATTGAATATGTGCTCCACTTTACGCTCCCATTCAAGATAAGCCTCGGGGTCTAGCTTACCTTGGAAAGAAGGTATCTTCATCTTGATGCTACCAAGGTTGTTGTCTTGGTTGTTATTTACCCTCCTTCCTCTCCTTGGAGCTACTTCTTCATCACTCCGACTCATCTTCAATATCATCATCATAAGCTTGAATTTTCGAGTCATTCTAGTGTTGGAACCAACTTCTCTACCATCATGTTGATCTCCTCGAACTCCTAGATACTTGCTCCACATTGTCCATTCTCATGGACATGCTTTGCATTTGCTTCCATGAGGCGTTGGAAGTTATCTTGCATGCCTCTCATCATGGCCTTAAGATCATCATGTTCCTGCCATAGTACCTTAAACCTGCAAAATAAGGATTAGAACAATATAAACAAGAATTTGTAGATCACTCCTTTAGTGTTTGCACTCGCTTCCCTCAAATTTGTTAGCTTTTACCCTCCTTGTGCTCACCTACTAAGCCTTTTTCCACTCAATGAATTTTCTTAGTTGGCCCTTTAGAGAAGAACCAGCTCACTCACTCTTACCAAGGCTTATAGCAACACCAATCTGTGAGAGTAAATGTAGAGGTCAAGATAAGTATGCTTAGAGTGTTTTGTCAAGAGAGTAACAAAGAATTGACCAAGAATCAAGAATAGACACAATATAGACATCCTAATGTGTGGTATAATTGTGTGATGTTTCTTGATTTTTAATGTTCTTTGGAAGTAAAATAACCAAACTTATGCAAAACAATACTCCTAACAAAACACCAAGAACAAGAAGAGTGGAATCTGATCAATTAAACTTTCGTACGTGGCGTTGTTCTCTGTCCAACGATCTGTTTGTTTCAACAGGTCTATTCGGTTGCACAAGGATAGTATTCCAGCCAAATATACTTCAGTTTAATTGGTTTAGTTCGTGTGCTTGGCTTTTGTCACCTTGCACGCCTCTTTCGCCTTTCTTTTGTGTTGCACGACTTTTCTTTGTGCAAGACTTTTTTTTTAAATTTAAAACCCAGATAACCCACAAAACTTAAACAAACAAGTAAAATTTAGCGAATGAACAGTGATTTCTGATGAACAGTACCACCGTGAACAGTAAACCCTAGGCGTGAACAGTAACGTCGCGTGAACAATAATGCTACAGTACTGTGAACAATGACGCCATTTTTTTTTCCCTTCAAGAATCTTCAACCCTAGGATGGCAAGTCCAAAAAAATGGTTCTTTTTGAAAGATTTTTGCACAAGAACTCCAAGAAAACAATAAAAACAATCAAGAAATACAAAATACCACACAACTCTTAAATTCTTGATTGAGAAGCAACCAAGAATGACTCTAAACAAACCCTAAAGCACAAATTTGATAAGGAAACGACGAAAACCAAAGGCTGAAATTTTAAGAATGTTAAAGACGGACAGAAACAGAACTCAACGAAGGCAAACACAATTTGAAAAGAAAAAGACAGCACGAAACAAACAAAATATTAGGGCTAGGCACGAAGCTCTTGCCTTAATATCACGAAAACAATGAACAAAGGGATATATCCGCAATTCCAAAGGAACAAACGGATTGATAGAACCTGGAAATCCAAGAAGTTGGCTCTGATACCAATTGATGATGCATCACGCGTACGGAAGACTACCAAGACCCTTGGATTTTAGGCTTACTACTCGTTGAACTCAAGACCCCTTGGATGGATCTTCCAAGAACCCTTGACGTGGAAGTAGGTTGCTCGAATTTTTCCCCTTGAAGATGCCCTCGATCCTAGAAAACTAAGATGAACCGAATTGAGCGCGTTCAATCGTTCAAACCTAATTCTCTATAGATCTTGAACAAAACCGAAAGGAAACTCTAAGCGAGATTGGATGGTCGCCACAAGCAAAGCTTGATAAGACCTATGGCGAGTTCTCAATCACCAAAGAACCAAGAAAATTCTGGAGAGAATTTCACTCAAAAATATCATAAACGTTCTTTTCCAATGTTGTTCACAAGAAACCCTTATATAGGGCGACACAAAGACATAACCCAAGAAACTACGTTACCCTAGTTGTAACCTAACCTCAACTACTACAGATTACAACTCAAAAAAAATTACATAAAACAACTAAAACGGACTTTCTGATGGTACCCGCGGCACCTATTCACGGCGCCGGTACGGGGCACAGGTACAGTCAGAATGTTTGGCCTTTCAAGCACTTCACGAACGAGCCTTCTAATGGTACCCGCAGCACCTATATGCGGCGTGGGTTCATGGCGCGGGTACGGTCAAAATGTTTCACACTTCATACCCACGCTTGAATCATCTTTCATTTCTTGGTCAGCCCATAAGCAATACACAATATGTGATAATGGGTCCATGTTGGTCGCCTTGTACACTTCATCCATCTTGTCCACAACAAGACCATGCAAAGCATTCTTCATTGTCCTAGTTCTTGATCTAGTCATAGGACCATCCAAGCCTTGAAGTACATCCTCAGTCAACTTGGAAGCTTGCTGACCTTGGAGCCTATCACTACACCTATCAATGACAATGTTACCGTGTAATTAATATCCTTTCACCACACTATATCCCAATTAGTCTAAGAGTGTAGTGCTCACTCTTTAAATGACTAATTAATGATTTCTTGTTCCCGAAATATAACTTTCCATAAAAGTATAACCTTGAAACTCTTTCAAGTCATACTTTCACTTTTGTGCAAAAGATTCTTTAAGTCATATTTCAACAAGTGGCCAATCCGGGATATACTCTCCTTTAATAAGGAGTGGTGAATCCTATATCGATTATTCACTATCCTTCCATGCTTCATACTATACCCAATCTCTACCGTATGGGCTACTCTTTTACGAGCACCGAGAAATAGAGTCAAAGCATAGCAATCCACACTCAAGATACTATGATAATCTCAAGTCTAAGGATCACTTACACCATTGCCATTAAGAGTATAATTCATAAGCACTATGAATAGTAACTCTTGGCGGATCAATCCAATGAACTTGTTCTCTAACAAGCATTCACATACCAGCTTAAGTGTCACACACACCATAGTTGACGAGATCAACTACTACTTACCATAAGTAGAGGCAAAGTATGTGCTAGTCTTCCCATATTAATGATGTCCAATCTTATTAATACTATGACTAGGGATATTTAAGAATATAAATTTATGTGTAATAAAAGTCTCATCATTGTAACTCTTACAATCTCTTATACACAGTTAATATTCTATGGACTTTATCAAATAAAAAAGTAATATTAATGACAAGTATTAAATGACAAAGAAAATGCCACATATATAAGTATAACATGAAATAAGCGTAATAAAAATCCCAAAAACCAACTTAGTTTTAGGGCATACAGTAACAAAATGAACATGCCCATGTACATTTAGCCAATTTTTCAGATTTAAATGATCTTATTAATTTTGATGGACACAATGGAGCAAATAAGCATGTTATAAAATTAAGATTGTTTCCATTAACTCTAGTACATAAAGCTAAGGATTGGCTAAGATCTTTTGTTTTTTTTAGCTAACCCCTGTACACAGGGGGGGGCGCTACTCCCAAATTTATTAATTAATAAAATAAGAAAAGGAGGGGGACATAAAACCTTACCTCCTGTTATTACAAAGAGTAAACATTCATAAAAGAAAATAAAACTTACAAAAACAAAAACTAAATGAGGAAATGACTTGAAGTAGTTACTTTGCTATACAAGATAATAAGCGAAAGAAGGTAAAGACCAGAACAAGGAAAATTGAAAGCTATTTCACTAGTTGGAGGGACTTAGCAAATGCTTTCATGAAAAAATATTTTGTGCAATATGTTGATTATGAGTTTAATTTGAACATACCTTGTTGCATTATATGTGGAGGTGACCATGAAAATCATTAATGTATTATATTGGCTAATGTACAATGTTGTGATACTTAAAATGACTCATATGTTAGCATTAATACTCCAACTTGTGAAAAGGATAATTTTAATGATCAAATGGGCATGTATGATAATAAGGTTGAAAGCATGTCGTATGATTCTCTTGTTAATGAATATGACAATGTGGATCAAATGCTTGATTCTTCTACTTTAGAACACAAGACTGTAAATAATGAACATGCATGTGAGGAAAATATTGAAAATGAGTAATGGATTATGATGCTTGATAAGAGATAATTTTACCTATTTTAGTGTATGTATTATTATGTGTTTTTAATGTGTTTTTAGTATTTTTAGCCACAATTTGGCTCAATTTGATTAATTTTCTTCCATTTGAAGAATTTCTCAAAAATTAGGGTTTTTTACCCGATTTTTATGGCTTTGAAGCAAATTTTATATTTTGAGAAAACTAATGCACAATCTTCATACAATCTTTTAGGTTTTATACATTCAATTATAATTTGGATCAATTGGAGTAAATGTCATCCCATTCTTAGTGGATTGAAGGATGATTGGATTGGGAATTTTAATAGAACAACTTTTATATTCAAACTTGGAGGATTGTTTTGCTCAATTTTTTGAGAATTCTCATCAACAAATTCACCATGGAATTAAAGGATACACATCATGAAAAGGTCTCAAGGGCATAAGAGTCACAACAAGCAAAAGAGAAGTGCAGAGAGGCAATGGAAGTGAAGAATTGGAGAAGACTAGGCGTCGGTAACAATGACACATTTCAGTATTTTGGCCATAACTTGAGATAAAAATATTTGATTGAGATGATTCTTGTGGTAATTTAAAGCTAAGAGGATACTCTATAATTCTTATGAATATATCAAAATCCAGTTCTGACATCTTTATAGCCAAAAATCCAAATTACTGAAAAACAAAGCTCTCCCAACTACATCTCAGTATTTTGGCCATATCTTTGCATCCAGACCAATGACCTGATTCTTGTGGTTTTGGAAAGCTAATTCAAAGGGATACAACTTTCATGTTTTGAGGAAAAGCTGATTTTGTCTTCTTCTGGGAGTAATACGCGGATCATGATACGCGAACAACCAACCGCATATCTCCATCCGTGTATCATGCATATCGGCCAGAAAGTGATAGTTCCAACTTGCAGCTTATTTTCCAGCCCCTTTTGATGACTTTTTAAAGATTTCTTGCACCTGCACTACCCAAGAAAACATTGCAAAATTCAAGGGAAATCTTTTTGTGATTTCAAGACAACTTCTCATGAAATTTGCCATGTAAGTTGGTGAGATGATTAGGGTGAATTTTTCTATAAATAGGGAGCTCTTGCAAGACATTTAGGACATGTCTTGAAGGGAGGAGCACTCCCAAAGTAGTTAATTTACTAGTTTTCTTTGTAGTTTTATAGGAAATTTCAATACTTGTAAGAAAACTCTTGGAGAATTCACTTGTACTACATCATATTCAAGGAAGAAATGACGTATTGGAGCCATTGAAATGAGTATTTCTATCTATTTCTCTTTATTTCCTTACTTGTTGTGAATTACTTTAATGAATTCTTATACTTTAAAGTTTTGAATTCCATGCTTAACTAAATACTTGTATTAGGGTAAGATGAAGCTAATTATATGATTTGAATGTTATTATACTTGCTATAACTTGTATTTGCTTGTTCATCTATCAAGGTTTAACATTTTTAGTAGCTTGATCAACCATTGCAAATCATTTGGATGTTATTTGACATTAAGAAATGCTTATAACATTGGAAAATGGTAGATGAAGCCTATGTTGTACACACATGTAAATAGTGGTATAGGTAGGTGGATTGAGGTTGTTTAATACCACAATTCATGCATTTCACAAGAGTTCATCATGAATATAGTTGAATTCTAGTCAATTCATTGTGAAAACAAGTCTTAATTTCATATGGAGTTGCAATCCTAAGCAAGACAAGATTAACATAACAAGGTGTTAGTTCATTCAATCATATTAGTGACAATTAGTGGATTCTAAACCCTTTTACTTGTATTTGTGAATTTCTTCCATTTGTTTTACTTCAAGTATATGAATTTTCTTAGCCTTGCACACCACATGTTTGATAATTTGTCTAGATAATAGAGCAAGTTAGTAGCTTTGGTACTTGCTAAGTCTTGTTTCCTCATGGGATTGACCCTAATACTTCCCCTACTACAATTGACCCGTGCACTTGCGGAAAGGGGTATTAGGTTATAAATTTTATTACTTGTTTGTGTGAATTTTGCTTAATTTGGATAGTACTCAAACCTCACAATCAATGCTCAACATGCTGGAATCCCCATTCGTGAAATCATGCATGAGATTCATGAAATTGAATGTGAAGAAATGCTTGATGTTTCTACTTTTGAACATGAACATGAACAAGTGCTTGAACAAAATGAAGTGTTGTGTGAAAAGGTAGTTGAAAATGTAGATATTGATGAGGAGGTAGTTGTTTCACCTACTTTTGAACACATGAATTTGGTTAATGAACTTGTTCTTGAAAAGGAAGTTGAAAATTCAAAGGTAGACAATGAAGGTCCGAATGTTAAAGATCACCTTTCTTTCACTTGTGATCTTGATTTTCTTGGTATTGATAAAATACTAACACAAAAGAAAGGCATAGTCAATTTTGGCTATGACCATTATCCAAAGTGCTTCTTTATCGTAGATATAATAGCCCAATGGATCATGAACATGGGAGCACTTATTTTGAAACAAAGGATGCACCTATTCCTACTCAATCAATTGAGCACAAAAGGTGTATTACATCCTTTGAGGGATACTCCAATTACATGAGAAGGTTGGAGAAAAGTCCTGCTCTAGACTTTAAATGAAGCGCTTGTTGGGAAGCAACCCAATATTTTTGGTATTTTAATTTGATTTGGTGTGTTTTATGTTTTAGGTGTGTTTTGTAGTTAGTTTGATTTGTTTAGTTTAAATTTGAATTTGAAACATTTTGATGCAGTCTTGGAGGTTTCATGTTTAAACCCGAATGATTGATACCCAATTTTCATGTCTCTTGAGTTTCTTGGCTTTAGAAAGGTTAGAATGTTTCACAAGTTGAAATGTACTTGAAGGGGTTTTGAAGTTTGAATGAATAAGAAAATCAATTTGAAGATGTCACGCCCCGAAACGACACACAGTATGGGTATGGGTGACCCTTTTCGAAAAATGGTCTTAGGTTTTCAAAAATCGTGCATGTGTGGTAAAATCATTTTTTTTTTTTTTTGTGAAAAAAGTGTTTTAGAAAAATGATATTTTGAAAAACAAAATAAGACTGGAACTAAAAATGCGATAGTTTTGGCCAAATAGTTTGAAAAAGGATTTTATCAAAAATGGAGTCACCACTTAGTATTGAGTTATGATGTACCAAGTCACCCGAAAAATCATTTAATAAATCAAAATAAAATTTTTAGAAAAAATATTTGAAAACCCTTTCTCGACTCTGGTCTACGAAAATAAAGAAAAAATGTCCGGGAGTCACATTTGAAGAAAGGGAAGGCAAAGACTTGTGCCTAAGGCACCCATTCTATCTAGTCGAGGCTAGTTGCGAGATTTAATCAATTTTTTTTAAAATAACCCTAAATTCTATCGCTTTTGCACGTGACTAAATGAACGCAAATCCTAAGCCTAATGTTGTGTCGGGAGGGTCAAAATATCCCGTCAAGGCTTGATTGAAATTATCGCATTTATTTTGAAACCCAAAATGAGACTCCAATAGAGTCATGAGTGTGAATGCAAAATGAAATGCAAAACAAAAGGAAAATATTAATATAGATAGTAAGTGATCAAAGAAGGTGGGGATGCAACATAATAGGTACAAACTCAATGGATTCCGATTCGCAATTTAGACCAAATATCTCCAAATAGTCTTTCAATTCTTGTGTGCTGTAGTTTTTTGATAAACTTAGGATTGCCTTTGCTTTTATTCAAAATTCAATAAAATTAACTGCCATTATTCACTTTTGTACAAGAACATCTCACATGTAATAATTTAAACGAACCTTTGTACAATAAACAACACACAAAGATTAAATAAATAAAATACAATCAACATATATTTTTCAAAACTGATTTTGAAATAATGATTTAAACATTGCCTCTTAATCTTTGGATGTCATTCCAATTTGAATTCCGAGATGTCCCAAAATGATCAATGTAGATGTGAAACCTCAAGCAACTGTAGTCGCCAACTTCCAAATGAATCCAATGTCGGCATAATAACTTTTCATTTGTGATACTTTAACTGTAGCATTTAATGGACCAGAGCACCTTTCCAGATTTTCACTTTCAGAGGAAAAACGAATAGCATCATCCAAACTTGAGATATTCCTTCCTTTTTTTCATCAAAACAAACAAATATTTGAAGAATATTTGGCATCAATAAACCAATTTTCCCCCAATGATTCGGGATAGATATATTAACATCATTGATAAGTGATAAATTTACCTATTTAAGCATAGTGTTTTATATATAATTTTTGTGTGTTTTTAGTATGATTTTAGTATTTTTGTTATGAAATTGGCTCATTTTAACAAAGTTTCTTCCATGTGAAGAATTTTCCAAAAATCAGGTTTTTTACCCTATTTTTATGGTTTTCAAGCGAAGTTTATATTTTGAGCAAATTAATACACAAACTTTGTACAATATTGCAAGTTTTATACATTCAATCATAGTTTGGATCAATTGGAACACAAGTCAACACATTCATTGTAGATTCAAGGATGATTGGATTAGGGGTTCAAAGCACAACTTTTACATTCAAACTTGGAGGATTGTTTGCTCAACTTTTTGGAAATTCTCATCAACAAATTCACCATAAAATTAAAGGATCAACATTAAAAAAAGGTCTCAAGGGCATCAAAGGGATAACCAATAAAAAATATGGTGCAAGAAAGCAATAGAAGAAAAATAATTGGAGAAGAAGCAGTTTGGTGACAATGACACATTTCAGTATTTTGGCAATAACCTGAGCTATCAAAATTGGATTGAGATAATTTTTCTTGCATTTTAAAGCTAAGAGGATAATATATAATTCTTATGAAGGTATCAAAATCCAGTTCTCATGTTTTCATAGCCAAAATGCCAAATTACTGATGTAAATATGTGCTTGAAGCTCTTCTAACCACCTCTTAGTATTTTGGCCATATCTTTGCATCCAGAGTTTCAAATGACCTGATTCTTGTGGTGTTGGAAAGATAACTCAAAGAAATTCAACTTTCATGTTTTGAGAAGTAGATTCATCCATCTTTCGGGAGCAATCTGCGTGTCAGTTAACCCACAGATCACAACTGACTTAAGGTCGGCCAACTACAAATTGGAGCTCTTTTCATATTGCTTTTCTAGATTTTTTCATATGCAAGCTGTATTTTGGTTGCTCAAGGGAATATTTCAAAAACTAAAAATACTTTATGTGATTTGGAGAATCAATGTAATTATTTTGTTTCCAACTCGATTAGGTGAATTTGTCTATAAATAGTGAGCCCTTGCAAGACATTTAGAAAAAGTCTTGAAGGGAGGAGCACTCCCAAAGTAGTTAGTTTAGTAGATTTCTTTGTAGTTTTATAGGAAATTTCAATACTTGTAAGAAAACTCTTAGAGAATTCACTTGTACAACTTCATATTCAAGAAGAAATGAAGGATTGTAGCCGTTGAAATGAGAATTTCTATTTCTTTCTCCTTATTTCCTTACTTGTTATAATTTACTTTATTAAATTTTTATACTTCCAAGTTATGAATTCTACGTTTAACTAAATACTTGTTCTAGGGTTAGATGAAGCTAATGATATGAATTGAATATTATTATACTTGCTATAACTTGTATTTGCTTGTTCATCTATCAAGGTTTAATATTTGTAGTAGCTTGATCACCTATTGCAAATCATTTGAATGTTATTTGACATTGAGAAATGCTTATAACAATGAAAAATAATAGATGAAGCCTATGATTTACACACATGAGAATAGTGGTGTAACTAGGTGGATTAAGATTGTTTAAGACCACAATTCATGCATTTCACAAGAGTTTATCATGAGAATAGTTAAACTTTAGTCAATTCATTGTGAAAACAAGTTTTAATTTCAAATGAAATTGCAATCCCAAGCAAGACAAGATTAATATAGCAAGGTGCTAGGTCATTCAACTATATTAGTTGTAAGGTAATAAGGGGAGTAACGCAGCGGAAAATTTAAAAATTTATTACCTTAGCCATGGATCTCTTTGATGTAATCTATACGATTAAAGGGTGTTTAGCACAAATACCTCAAGCATAGAAGGTTTCTATGCTTCAAAGGGCAAGATCCTATTCGATGAAGGTGTTGATCTACCATGAAAAGCCCTCCAAGTGTCGAGCCTCCAACGGTATCCACACGAACATGATCTTTAGGAACCTTTGGGCTTGCTTGCCTTGCCTTTTGAGTGCTAGCTCCCTTGAATGATTCATGAAGAACACAAGAAGAAGAAAGAAGTTGAAACCCTAACAATTAGGGATGGAGGTGTGGCGTTTTTCTTGGAGAGAAAAACGCCACCAAGCTCTCAATTTTTCTCTCTCTAAATTTTGTGTTATATTTCATCAATCATTCAAGAGTCAAGGCATGGACTTATTTATAGATGTAGTATCCTAGTCTTTAAGGAAACAAGAGCAATTGGAAACCAAGAAGGTTTAGGAAGCTTATCTTAAGCTAATCCTATTCCTTTAGGAAACCAATTCCAAAAGGAAACCAAATAGCTTCTTAATTCCTTTTAGGAAACTAATTTCCATCAAGACTTAGAATATTTATAAATAAGTCCTTTAAGTTAATTTATCACATAAATTAACCCCATAAGTATCATATACTTATCTTAATAACAATTTAACCCAAAGACCATGTTCTTATTGTGTGTGACCCATTAGGTTCCATTCACGTTGGCAATAAGTACAAATTATAACTCATTAATTAATTAATTAAGAGCCAGATAAATTAACACTTTAATTTATCATTAATTCTCTAATTAATTAATTTGCACTTATAGATCATGAGTGGCGTCTAGCAATGCATCATGACCACCCAAGTGAATAGGAAAGTCATATGGTAGACTACACCTATCAATGACAATGTTACCGTGTAATTAATATCCTTTCACCACACTATATCCCAATTAGTCTAAGAGTGTAGTGCGCACTCTTTAAATGACTAATTAATGATTTCTTGTTCCCGAAATATAACTTTCCATAAAAGTATAATCTTGAAACTCTTTCAAGTCATACTTTCACTTTTGCGCAAAAGATTCTTTAAGTCATATTTCAACAAGTGGCCAATCCGGGATATACTCTCCTATAATAAGGAGTGGTGAATCCTATATTGATTACTCACTATCCTTCCATGCTTCATACTATACCCAATCTCTACCGTATGGGCTACTCTTTTACGAGCACCGAGCAATAGAGTCAAAGCATAGCAATCCACACTCAAGATACTATGGTAATCTCAAGTCTAAGGATCACTTACACCATTGCCATTAAGAGTATAATTCATAAGCACTATGAATAGTAACTCTCGGCGGATCAATCCAATGAACTTGTTCTCTAACAAGCATCCACATACCAGCTTAGGTGTCGCACACCATAGTTGACGAGCTCAACTACTACTTACCCTGAGTAGAGGCAAAGTATGTGCTAGTCTTTCCATATTAATGATGTCCAATCTCATTAATACTACGACTAGGGATATTTAAGAATATAACTTAATGTGTAATAAGAGTCTCATCATTGTAACTCTTACAATCTCTTATACACAGTTAATATTCTATGGACTTCATCAAATAAACTAGTAATATAAATAACAAGTATTAAATGACAAAGAAAATGCCACATATATAAGTGTAACACGAAATAAGCGTAATAAAAATTCCAAAAACTAACTTGGTTTTAGGGCATACACTAACATTAGTGACAATTAGTAGATTCTAAGCCCTATTACTTGTGTAAGGTAATAAGGGGAGTAACGCAGCGGAAAATTTAAAAAATTTATTACCTTAGCCATGGATCTCTTTGATGTAATCTATACGATTAAAGGGTGTTTAGCACAAATACCTCAAGCATAGAAGGTTTCTATGCTTCAAAGGGAAAGATCCTATTCGATGAAGGTGTTGATCTACCATGAAAAGCCCTCCAAGTGTCGAGCCTCCAACGGTATCCACACGAACATGATCTTTAGGAACCTTTGGGCTTGCTTGCCTTGCCTTTTGAGTGCTAGCTCCCTTGAATATCATGAAGAACACAAGAACAAGAAGAGGAGGAAGACAAAACCCTAACCCTTAGGGATAAGAGGGTGTGGCGTTTTTCTTGGGAGAAAACACACCTCTCTCAATTTTTCTCTCTCTAAATTTTATCTTGTGTTTCATCAATCAATCAAGAGTCAAGGCATGGACTTATTTATAGATGTAGTATCCTAGTCTTTAAGGAAACAAGAGCAATTGGAAACCAAGAAGGTTTAGGAAGCTTACCTTAAGCTAATCCTATTCCTTTAGGAAACCTATTCCAAAAGGAAACCAAATAGCTTCTTAATTCCTTTTAGGAAACTAATTTCCATCAAGACTTAGAATATTTATAATTAAGTCCTTTAAGTTAATTTATCACATAAATTAACCCCATAAGTATCATATACTTATCTTAATAACAATTTAACCCAAAGACCATGTTCTTATTGTGTGTGACCCATTAGGTTCCATTCACGTTGGCAATAAGTACAAATTATAACTCATTAATTAATTAATTAAGAGCCAGATAAATTAACACTTTAATTTATCATTAATTCACTAATTAATTAATTTGTACTTATAGATCATGAGTGGCATCTAGCAATGCATCATGACCACCCAAGTGAATAGGAAAGTCATATGGTAGACTACACCTATCAATGACAATGTTACCGTGTAATTAATATCCTTTCACCACACTATATCCCAATTAGTCTAAGAGTGTAGTGCGCAATCTTTAAATGACTAATTAATGATTTCTTGTTCCCGAAATATAACTTTCCATAAAAGTATAACCTTGAAACTCTTTCAAGTCATACTTTCACTTTTGCGCAAAAGATTCTTTAAGTCATATTTCAACAAGTGGCCAATCCGGGATATACTCTCCTATAATAAGGAGTGGTGAATCCTATATCGATTACTCACTATCCTTCCATGCTTCATACTATACCCAATCTCTACCGTATGGGCTACTCTTTTACGAGCACCGAGCAATAGAGTCAAAGCATAGCAATCCACACTCAGGATGCCATGGTAATCTCAAGTCTAAGGATCACTTACACCATTGCCATTAAGAGTATAATTCATTAGCACTATGAATAGTAACTCTTGGCGGATCAATCCAATGAACTTGTTCTCTAACAAGCATCCACATACCAGCTTAGGTGTCACACGCCATAGTTGACGAGATCAACTACTACTTACCATAAGTAGAGGCAAAGTATGTGCTAGTCTTCCCATATTAATGATGTCCAATCTCATTAATACTACGACTAGGGATATTTAAGAATATAACTTAATGTGTAATAAGAGTCTCATCATTGTAACTCTTACAATCTCTTATACACAGTTAATATTCTATGGACTTTATCAAATAAACAAGTAATAACAAGTATTAAATGACAAAGAAAATGCCACATATATAAGTATAACACGAAATAAGCGTAATAAAAATCCCAAAAACCAACTTGGTTTTAGGGCATACACTAACAACTTGTATTTGTGAATTTTTTCCATTTGTTTAACTTTTAAGTAGTTGAATTTTCTTACCTTGCACACCACCCGTTTAATGTTTTGTCTAGGTAATAGAGCAAGTTTGTAGCTTTGGTAATTGCTATATCTTGTTTTCTCGTGGGATCAACCCTAATACTTCTCCTACTACAATTGATCCTTGCACTTACGGAAAAGGTATTAGGTCATAAAGTTTATTACTTGTTTGTGTAAATTTTGCCTAATTTTGATAATATCTAAACCTCACAATCAATCATATGCCCCTTTGATTTGCAAATTTTCTTTCAAAAATCCTCACAAAATACAGACGGAAGTCGGTAACATTTTTTACTTTTGTAATAGGTTAGGTAATGTGCTGGAAATGTTGAGGCTGCAAAGCATAATTCATGAAGGGTTTAATTAATTTTGAGGTCACTTTTGCAAAGGATTTACCCTGGTTTTGACAACTTTCTTCTTCTTTCTTTCCTTTTTTTTATTTTTATTTTTTTAAATTGTCCCAATTCTATTACTTTCTTTTCTATCATCCTTTTTCTTATTTTTTTTCTTCTTTTTTTCTTCTTTCTTTCTTTCTTTTTTTCTATTTTTTTAAAAAAATTTATCCCAGTTTTATTACTTTATTTTGCGCTTTCTTTTCTATCATCCTTTTTCTTTTTCTTTTTTTTGTTTGTTTCTTCTTTTTTTTCTCTCTCTTTTTTTCTTTTCTTTGACAACATAAACAAAACAAAATTTGCCCCAGTGTAGGGTGTGACTATCAGGTAGATTGTAAAACGAAAATAATAAATTCTTATGGCTCAAAGGGGAAACTAGGAGAATAAATCTTTAAGGGATAAGAAAAAAAGCCCGTTTTTAATCCATCCTTTTTGCAACAATTTTTTTGAAAGAAAATTTACTAAATTAGATAAGAAAATCCTTTGTGGTGTCTGAATTAATGATCGAGGGAAATATCCCACCATCCATTTATGCTAAAACCTTGGGCAATGCTTCTTCTCTTTTCTCTTTGATGAGAGAAATCGTGAACCAAATTTACAGATCATCAAATGAATGGCGTTTCTCCTTTTCCTGCTGAATTTCCAAATGTTGCACCCCCGAACGTGGAAATCTGGACGTCAATGTCTTTTGAAAATACTTAAGCTCCTCCACACAAATGTTAACAATACCTTTATCAGCTTCAAACCATCTACGTGTACCTCCTCGGGTTGGATCTTGTCATCCAAAATGAAAGTCTGATAGGGAATACGCCAATCATCCGCAGCAGCATGCATAGGATCAGCAGGTAACCCTGTATTATGTGTAAATTCACTCCCATTGTTGCTGTTTGTGGTCTTCTCATGCATTACCTTTACTTTTGTTTTCCTCTGACCGGATTGCAGGATCCATTCCAGTTTGTGTGCCTTGCATAGTGCTAGTTTCTAATGTTTTTGCTTGGGCAGTTTGATCCATAGGTAGCTCCCTATCACTAACCATTTTAGCTGAGGTCTCCAGTTCCCTATTATTTGTTTCCATATCCAATGTAGTCACAATAGCTTTATTAGCCACATCCACTGCACCCAATTCCTCTTGATTTACAATCGATTTCTTTGGCATGTAAACTAATTTCTTTCTGTCTTGCTATAAATGAGAATCCTGATGAGTCGACTAACGAAGATGAGGAATTTTCATGTGACACTCCTCTTCCAGGTGACCAAGTCTCAAACAAAAGTTACAGTAACCCGACAATTGTTCATACTCTACCTTCTGCCAGATACCACCATCTTCATGATCAATCCATACTTGATGAAGACGATCTTTAGACACATCCATCTCCACCAAAACTCTTGCCACTGATGACCTCTTAAAAGTGACCGTAGTCTCATCCACCTGTAAAGGCTGCCCAATAAGGCTACATAACTTAGCCAACATACTCATTGAAAAAAGAAGCAAACGGAGATCTGGAAAGTTAATCCAAATAGGACCAACGGAGACCGCCTGCCTGGTTAGAAATTGAACGTCCAGCGTGATAGCAACATTGTTTGATTGTTTACATACCATGTGTTACGACACCATAGCTGAGTGAAATCCTTTGGAGATTGAGGTCGAAGAATGATGTGTTTTGCATCCAGCAGCCCCACAGGACAATCTGCTTTCAGCCCGAGAGACGTTATGAACTTTCAGATTGTCTCCATAGATGGTTTCCCTAAGGCAAATCTCCCAACTAAGGCATTCTGAAAAGGTTTTGACAACACTTCCACATCAGACCTTGAGAGAAATAAAGTAGGTTCTCCCCGAAAAGAAGCTGTTCTTCCATGATCTTCTGTAGATTGCGTTGTTGAAGAAGAAAGTGCTGCTGCAAAAGTTTTTGGAAGCAAAGAACGCGACTGCCATGAAGAAGATGATGGCGGAGGAGCTCCATCCGACTGTGGAATAGTCAAGATGATGGTGGCCTAAGCCCTAGCAACTAAGGTTCAAAATTCAAAACAAACGGCCAAGTGAAAGGGTGAGAGGGGGAGAGAGAGGGAGAGAATCGGTATCATCAGACTAGAAGTTAATAATGCTCGATGAGATATTTTGATACGCGTTAATAATAACCCAAATGGTAATGGTCCTTTTATATTACTTGGATTTGGCATGTTTAATTCGTCATAAGGTACATTTTTTAACAGTTTCACTGTAAGGAAAATTGTGGCTAGATTTGTAATTATTAGCATGGTGTAAAATTCATTTATTATTCAAATGTTTTCTTTTAAACCAATAAATATTTCTAGCAGTTATTGGATATAGAAAAAGTGCCTTTGCCAGTATTAATTGGCTACGATTGAATAGTAACCCAAATAGTAATGGTCCTTTTTTGTTATTTGGATTTGGCATGTTTAATTCGTTATCAAGTACATTTTCTAAGAGTTTCACCAGGATGAAAATTGTGGAAGTTCTCTAAATTTCTAATTATTTGCATGGTGTGAAAGTCATTTATTGTTTAAGTGTTTTTTTAAACCATTAAATATTTGCAGCAATTATTGGTTATAGAAAAAGTGCCTTTGCCAGTATTAATTGGTTTGCAACCCTCTTCTGTAGCTACGGTCCAATCGGTGTGAGCAGGTTTTAGTGCAGAGTAATTAGTTTTCTGAAATTTAATTTTGACAATCAATTTCAAATAATATGTTGAAATCAAAGCCAATAACTAGCAAATTGCATACTAATGACCTTTTTAGTTGTAAAACTTCTGCCGATAAAGCGAATGGACGGAAGATTTAGCACTCGTAACAATTCCTAATTGAAAAAAGACATAAAAAGCTTTCCCTCAATGAAGGATTAAAACAAGCGAATAGGCAATTCATAGGTACATAAATGGATTGGATGCATTGCTAGAGCTCTTTTAGAACCTCCCTTTTTTCGACTTCTAAAGGAATCGATGAGCCTAATGCTTAAAGAGTACGCAGTGAAGGCTTTTAGTTATCTCCAGAATTCGAGTTCTTTAGAAGAGGAAAGATAAAAATGCGTGATGCTTTTTACTCTTTCTCCTTAAATTCGAGCAAGATGCTTTTAGCTCTTCTCCTTGCAGCAGAGCTTAACTACATCAATTCCGGAATAGCTCTTTCGAGCACTTATCTTCAGCCGTCACATACAATGTCTTGAGCCAAGTAAAACTCGCTCGTCAACTAATGACATCATTAAAAACATAATAGAAGTAAGGAGTCAGCAGAACCTCAGTATATAAAACCATATCAAGCTAAATTGCTGGTTCTACCTGTTTTCTCTGAACTTGTTAAACTTAATCCAATTTTATTAATAACAAATCTGTATTTACAAGTCGTTCTCTGATACATTACAAAATCGGAATGATCAGACATGAAAGAGAAAGCCAATGAATGCTCGTTATTTTGCCACTCAGAATATATTAATTACAACAAATTGTATATACAAATTTATTGTATGATTCCCAGCTCACATTTCAGACAGAAGATTGCTGATCTTCCGAAGTTCTTTCAAGGCTGCCATGGCTGTAATTTGTCCTTTACCAACAAGAACATTTTTAGAGGAACCTGCTTGAGTTTGATCTTGCTGGAAAACTGACTCGATCACCTGCAAGACATTAGTAGGATCACAGACAGTTGACCTACGCTAAACAAAATAACCCTTGGAAGAAACAGAGTGAAATACGGTGAAAATATTCATTAGGAAGATATCTTTCTGATGATTAGTTGAGATAAAATTGAAGAAATACAGAAAGCAAGCACACAGAAAACAAGAACCAGCATAGGCTGCTGTGTTCTGCTTACTGTTTCTTGGTTCTTTCTGTATTTTTTGTTTTGATTTCTTACAGAGTAATTATGTATGGTACAAAGCCAAAAAAAACATATCATAATTATACTGACAGAAATAGTCAACTTTTATTTCTTATTTTTCTCTCTAACATCATCACTCTCCCACGACCCATCTACTTTGCACAAGGATGACCGAGTCCTAGGACATCCCAGCATTAAAAAACAGTGAAAATCCGTTTGGCAGAAAAACACCTCAACATTCATGCGTAACAAGACCCTAAATTGCAGGATACAAAATCAACAGGTTCATTAGCATATGATAAACTCATTAAAAGTGATGACACTCAGAGAAAATGGTTTGGAAACAAGCTATTTTGTCATGGATACCATTAAATCTAAATCAATGAGTGATTGATCATTCATGACCATTATTAGATTAATGATATTATATAGCATAATGATTCATACACTACGTTCAAACCAATATAGCCATGATTTATAACACTTCAAATTCCACACAAAAATAGTAAGCCCAAATGATAAGCCCTTTTTGACCCTAATGATATATATAGTGTAGTGATTCATACACTCAGCTTGGACTGTACCCATGAATTATAACACTTCAAACTCCAGACGAAAACAATAAGCCCCATATGATAAGCCCTTTTTGACCCATTAACACTTCAAATTCAAACAAGAATAGTACACCCACATCATATGACTTTTTAGACAAAAAGTTAAGTGGAGTGCATAAATCATTTTCAATTATTTATATTACCTGGATATTCTCAAGCATGGACTGCCCAAGACTTCTCAAAGTAAACGCCACATTCTGGTCAACAGTCTCTCCTTTGCTAATTTCAAAAGTGACTCCTCCATGAGCTGTAGAAGTTCCACCAGCATTGTCGTAATCAATCCCATCACTGCAACCTTTATTTGCCTCAGCCATTTGCCCTTTCTCAGAAATTCCTTCAACAGAACCCCGTCCAAACTTCCAAAACCACTGAAATTTACTGGACAGCAGCTTCCGCTCTTTCAAGCCGGCTGCATGCTTCCCTGCAGTGTCATAATTTTGACCCGATTCAATAGAGACATCATCAGATGAATCAGAAACTGGGAGAGGAGAGCCATCTGGATTAGTTCCACATAACTCTGCAGTACTTCTACAACCATCATTTTCACCAATTAATGAATTTGAAGCAACACTACTTCTCCCTGAATCATTTCCATGATCATTAACCCCATTGATAGGGCTTGGTGGATCAGAGAAAACAGAAAAATTTTCTTCACTACAAGCATTCCCACTGAAACTTATCTTCCCAGGTGCACAAGCAAAACTCCCATCATTGAAATTCTGGCCATTTTCCACCTCTGGATGTTTCTCATCTATGTGCTCATCACCTAGCATCGTCTCCACATCTTCTTCAGATCCAAGCTGCCGGGCCAGATCCTCCAATAAATTTCTCCTGACAGATAATTTGGGATCCTTTTTCCCGTTATCAACCTTAGATGGGGATGGATCTGATTCAGATCTAGACAAATGTAGTTTCACTTTATCTGACCAACCCTTCCTGTGCGCCTTGTCCGAGGCATCTAGCTTGTGTTCTTCTTCTTTGTGCATGACTCTCCACTTCTCTTCCCAGTAGGTGTCAGGCACTAAATTCAGGGGAGTTCTTGGAGAAGTTAAATCTAACGAAAGGCTATGCCCTCTTATTGCTGTTGACTTACTCCTATCACATACTCCTGCCTGTATCAGCAGTGGGTTTGAGTTGTTAGCATCCACTGCCAGCACCTGCAAGGATTTTGCCTTTGCAATCAGTTTCTCCAGTTTCACATCATCTGGAAAATTCAGCAATCTCTGAAGGCAGGAAGTAGCATTTTCAGTGGCAAGCAAAGAAGATCTCAAATGAAGTATCATTGAAACTGCAAAAGCTGACATAAATGCACCCCTGGATGAATCAAGTGCTCCAGAGCTGGGACCCACATCATTTCTAGTTGACTTATTGAGCTTGCAATTCCCACTTCCAAATATTTCATCCCAGATTATCAGAAGGTCTTCAAGAGCAAATTCACGCCCAAACAGGACCCGCAGCCAGCGAAGTGCAAAGTACTGCGGTTCAACCCCTAGCTCTACAAGGTGACTATGAAGAGATGAATCTACAATAGAAAGCAAATGGTATAATGCACCAGAAGCTTCAATCACAGGGGGGAAACCACTATGTGAACTACCAAAAGGTGATGCAGAAAAAAACTCTGCCATGGCAACAGCACCACCAGACCCATTCATCAAAACATCAAACATACAATATGCATCATGCTCCATAAATTTCTCAGATAAGACAACACCAAGTTCCCCTTCTGCCCCATATGCATCACTTAGTAAAATGATAGTTTGTATCTTGGGATCTAGTTCACCGAGGTTGCCAGCACTTGCTGAACACTTTCTAGATCCAATCCCATCTTCCGTGGACTCTGAGAATTTCTTAAAATCAAATTTATATGTCAAGTCTTTTTCATGAAATGAGAAGCCATCAAATTTGTCCGGGAAGTGGTCTTCATATGTTTTCCTTACTTCAGAAAAATGTTCCATATCAAGATGGAGGACATATAAGAGAGGGGCTAAAAGTTCATGCATCCCTGCACACCATTCCAAGAAAAACAGTTACAGCTCCCAAACTCTGTATAATCAATTACAAATCAGTTAAGAGATCTGTTTCCTCGGAACCACAACAGACATTAAATAAAAGGCATTAGATGCCAGTCTGCCTCTAGAGAAGGAAAACAGGGTTTTAAGTTAAAAGATATAATTGGTAGGTGCTGCTAGGATTGGACCAGAAATTACACGAAAAAGAGGCAGGACTTGCCTTAAGAGTTTGAAAAGACTTGTATCAAACCATAACATATAATGATGCAACCTCTTAATATACAAGGAGAAAAACTAAGACCCCTAGCCCAACTAGACAGCAATGCAATTGCATATAATATCCCTAACCAACAATTTGTTAACTTACCCTGTCTGTAACCATACTCTGGATGCTTAAGGCACCAGAGTAACAAAATTCGTCTTAGCATGCCCTGACATCCAGATGTCTGGAAGTAACTACCATGTTCAGGATACAAACGCGTCAAGTCCTGGTCAACCATTCTCTCCAATTCAGCATTCTTGAAGAAGCGACTCCACATGCTATCTGGCATAACATTAACAACAATATCATCAGCAGCATAAAATTTAGCACATAGCTGCATGTGAATGAAAAAGTATTATCAGAACTGGTCTCTTACCAACTACCCAAATGCACTTGCAAAGGTCAAAATGACCAAACGTATAAACTTGAAAAATAAAAAAATAAAGGAAAATGAGAAGGAAGGTTTGAAAATGGATGCATTTGACGGGCTTATACGGATATCAATGAAACAGAATGCTAAATCGCACAACAAGGACATATGGATGCTATTTCTTACCTGGGTTTTGAGACAATGGATTATCAATGACAAGATCAGGAGAACTACTTCCATCTCTCGACACATTTGGATCAACTAAAAGTTGCTTCCTCAAAGCAGCATACCTACAACAAACGAAATACTGACTTGAAACAAGAGCTGAATGACAGAAAATCACAATCTCAAGTTTAACGTTCTCCCGCAAATAAACCGATCACAAAAGAATTTCAAATTCATAGAGCAATCAGCAATATCAAAAGCACAGCTTAATGACTACATTCCCTGCAAATACTTTCAAGAAAATCACTCATTCACATATTTCCGCTGCATCAAATCCAGAAATCAAACAATTAAGTCGCACAGAAAAAACAGAGAAAATCAAAATAAAATTCCCAGAAATGCAAAAACAAGAATTTACAACAACCAAATACTCACAAAATTAGAAACTTCACTCAAAAAATCAAAACCAAAAATTCAATTTCATCAACTAAAAAAGTAAAAAACAGCATATGAAACATCCATTATACCTTCTACGAGAATCAGCCGTGACACGGCGGAGATCATCAATGGATGCAGAAGGGGAAGAGGGTAAAATCCCCAAATCAATACGCCACTGCACGCCTCTTAGATCCGCAAAACGGCGAGAACTCTCCTCAGACATCGACGAAGCTTCAGTCAATGCACCCGTCGGCTCCACCGGCACAGGCGAAACCGCCATTTTTAGCGCTATTTTCTATAAATTCTTCTGGTTGAAAACCTCAATTCTCCGAGACCCAGTAGCTAAAAGCTCGTGGAAGCCCTTTACAAATACACGAAACCTGAAAAGGTAGGGAATTTTAGCAAACCCATTTGACCAAAATTCAAGGAAAATAAAGGGTTTTCTTCAATCGTGGAATTTACAGGAAAAAAAAAGCACGTAAAAGTGAGGGATTTATGGGTGCAGGCGAGATATGTTAAAAAAAAAATTCGCAGGGAAAACCAGAGAAAGAAATGAATGAAAGAGATTTAGAACAAAAAGGAGCTGAAAATCAGAAAGAGAATCAATTTTATGAAGAGAAAATCAAGCTCGGAAGAACTTCTGTTCTCAGCTTTATTCTTTTTTATTTTATTTTATATTTTAGAGTTGAGAGAGAAGATCAGGAATAGAATAAGAAGTTTGGTTGTATTTCGGTTCGGTGCTAGGAGGAAAAGTTGACCAGAGGGAAAGAGGAGGTAATGGAAAAATCAGAGAAAATTCTTACATGGACGGGAACACCGTTTTACCTGTGAGCAGTTGAGACATATTGATATATTGTAAAGATAGCGAGGAAAAATCCCCGTGTAAAAATTTTTCGACAAATTATGTTAGGTGAAAACCAAAAAGCCAATTGTGGAAGGGGCAGCGTTTGAAATTAATTGACGAGTTTTTTGGGAGTTTGATTGAGGTGGTGGTTGTTACGGGGGTTCATTTTAAAGGGGCAAGCTTTTTTTTTTAATCTGAATTTACTTTTGGTACGAGAGAAATGGTTAGAACGAAAAGGCTTCTCTAATTTATATATTCTATTCTTATATTTTGTATAGATATTTTAAATTAGAAAGTTATTTTTCATTAGAATGTTCATTCTATTTTTTTTCAAAACATTTCTCAACAAAATTTAGGTAAAATCCCTTCCAACTGCGTATTAGAAATGCTAAAATAATAGTTAATTTGATCCACACATATTTTTTCTATTAATTCTTTTTAACTCAGAATGCATTCAATAATTTTTTTTATTTCTAAAATTAAAAAAATTCTTACTTTACTTATAACTTTAAGTAATAACTGTTTATAATTTTTATATCACAACAAATTTAATATACGCTTAGAATAATGGGATAATTTCACATACCTCCCCTGAAATTTGCCATAATTACATTCACTTTCCCTCAGATTTTGAAAATTACACATACACGCCTTGTGTTTATATTTTTCATAACAAAACAAGTCCATTTGATAATATAACTCAAAAATACCAACCAAATATCTTAAAATATGCTTAATTACTTTTAAAAAAGATAAATAAATCTTAAAAAATTAATTAATTAGTCATACAAATATCAAAAGTACTTATATTCGTACATCAAATTTTCAATCTCCATCAAATATTATTTTTTCAAAACTCAGTTATCTGACTAATCTAAATGAATTTATTTTATCTGTTAAAATTTTACTAACAAATATATTAATAAGAAAGAGATGACTAATTTAAAAGCAATTAAACATATTTAAGGTATTTGGCTAGTGTTTTTGGATCAATTTATCAAAATGGACTTGTTTTGTTATGAAAAATATAAACACAGGGGGCGTAAGTGTAATTTTCAAAACTTGAGGGGAAGTGAGTTTAATTATGACAAATCTCAGGGGAGGTAGGTGAAATTATCCCCAGAATAATTTTTGTTTTTGATAAAGAAAAATGTTTGTGATATTATTTTTAACTTCTATACAAATGTGTAAAAACTACGCTTTACTTTAAATTAAATTTAAATAAAATAAATAGAAAATATGATGCTTTTTTTATATTCTTAATTATAGTGCTAATAATTGTAAAAAAATTTATAATTAATTAAAGAGTACAATTAATTTAATTTTAACAAAAATATCAAGAATTTTAAAATAAAAATGCTAAAGTTTTTTGTAGCTATAAAAATAATACATATCACGAAGAAACAAAATAAAAATATGATATATTCTAGTTCTAAGAGTTATGGGTAATTAAGTCAAATTTATATAGAATTTATTCTATGTTGATGTTTAAATGTGATTATACCATATATCGGAAAGTATTCCATTCTGACTTGGGTTTTCAAACCTTTGACTAAAAAAATTTTTTTGGTCAATTTTAAGTGAAAAACCATTTTTGGTGGAATGATATTTCCACTGCGGACCATTTTAGAGTATCAAATGTGGGTTAAGAGATTCAATTTAGGATTGACCTTCCTTTTATTAACAAAGTGGCTCTACTAAACTTTACCTTTGATTGCATTCCACCTCTTCAACTATTCTATTAAGTGCTTAACCCTTTGTAGACACTAAATTTTCACACACCCTTGGTTTAAAAAAAATGTGCTTTTACTTAATTTAGGGATACCTTTTGTTTTTCAGGGGTCTGTAGACACCAAATTTTGACACACCGTTTATTTTCAAACACTGGGGGGCATGTTTGCACTTTTTAGGACAAATTTTAAATTTTAATAATCTCGGGGGGCAAAGTAGTAATTTTATCTGTAAATATTTTTCTATCAACTTTTGGGGGTTTAAATTCATATTTTTACTTTTATATGAATTTATTAATTTCTTATGATTTTTCCAGATTTAATTAGTATTTTTATATTTTTACCAGCATAAGGGCAAAATGGTAATTTCATCTCGCGAATACCATTTTAGCTCATTTTAAGTTCCAAGTTCATTTTTCAAACTCTTGAGGCATGTTTCTGAATTTTCTTAATTTTTTGAGGTCAATAGCTATTTTTCTGCTAATTTTCATTGCCCAAGGGCAAAATCGTCATTTTACAAATTAAATTCAATTTTCACTAATTTTGAGTCAAAAATGTATTTTCCAGTGTTTTAAGCTTATTTTTAGTTTTTGGTAATTTTTTGAGGCCAATAATTATTTTTCTATGAATTTTCATTGCTCAAGGGCAAAATCGTCATTTTACAAATTAAATTCATTTTTGTCAAATTTTGAGTCGAAAAGGCATTTTCCAGTGTTTTAAGATTATTTTTAATTTTTGGTAATTTTTTGAGATCATTAGCTATTTTTCCTCGAATTTTCATTGCCCAAGGGCAAAATCGTCATTTTACAAATTAAATTCATTTTTTGTCAAATTTTGAGTCGTAAATACATTTTCTAGTGTTTTAAGCTTACTCTTATTTTTTGGTAATTTTTTTTTATGTCAATAGCTATTTTTTTGTGAATTTTTGTCATCCAAAGGCAAAATTGTCATTTCACATCCCAAACTCATTTTTTACCAATTTTTGGGTTCCAAATTCTTTTTTAGATTTTAAGCACTAAGTTTCTAACTTTTTTAGGGTGAATTTTTATTAACAAATTTGTTATTTACATTTTTCTTAATTTTATTATTATCTTTTGTAAGAGAAAATAGATTTTTAAAGATAAAACTATAATTTTTGTAGTCAAGGGCATTTTGGTCTTTTAGCCCTTTCTTGGAGGTTAAGACTTGTGCAGTATAAATACCCCCTTAAAGATTTAAAAAAAAAAAAAAAGGAGAAAACTCTAGAAACACTTTTACTTTATGTTTTAGAAGATCAAACACACACACTTATTCACAAAAAAAAACACACACACCAAAACACCACAAAAACACACATTCAGCCGTTCTCTTCCTCAAGGTGTTACTGTTCATGCCAACAAGCTGAAATCTGTCAAAGCTACAAGACACCTCCCTAATCCAGGTATAATTTCGTTCTTATTAAGATTTTTTGGACAGAATTTTTATTATTTATTGAAGATTTTAGGGTTTTGTTTTGTTTACTTTTCTTCCTTTTTCTAGAAAAAGATTTGAGTTTCCTTCTTTATGTTCTATTTCCACCGTCTATTTTGTTCTGTTTACTTTTCTTCCTTTTTCTGGAAAAAGATTTTAGTTTCCTTCTTCAACCTTCCACATCCCCTGTTTCCTTCTTCCACAGCAATCCCAAGCCATAAAATCACCATTGACAGACCTTCAGAACCGCACTTCCACCACTCAAACAACCTGAAACTATCACCAATTACAGGACAATTGAAGCCATTCACCATTGTCTACCTCTATTTAACCACCAGTTTTACCCGCCTGTTAAACTCAAACAACAAACCATCGAAATTTCATCACCAACGCCACAACCGGAGCTCCAAATCACACTTGCCCACAACCTGTAATAGATTCAATTGACCATCTCCATTTCCATTCCATTTACCCTACCAATTGCAGCCTCAAATTTAGCCAAAATCAGTCCCAATTGTAGCCCAAAAACATTACAAAACAGCACCACAATTGCTAAAAAAAATTCATCCAAATTGCAGCCCAAAAACATTGCCAAACCGCACCTAATTCGCTGCGATATTAATCCCATAAACTTTCTTATACAGCCACTTAGTCAGCCACAATTCACCAAAAATAACCCACAAATTACAGCCATAAAACAACTCAAGAACAGCCCCTTACCATCAGCCATCAGCCCCATCATTGACACCCATAGATAGCAGCAATTAATTACCTAAAATCCAACCAAAACAGCTCTATTGAAGCCCAAACAAGCTAAAAAGTTGCAGCCAATCAACCCCGAACCTGCAAAAATCGCAACCACAGCACCACCGCAGCCCCCACCTCCTCAAGGTTACACCGCCACTGCCAAGCCATTCCTCCATCACTAAGACAAAAATCACCGACCTGAAATTTCACCACCATCAGTAGCTTCATAGGGGTTTCGTTTAATTTGTTTTCTTGGCATAAACATTAGTGAGTTGGAGAAAAATTTGTCTCACCCGGATGATTTGAACATAAAAATGAAGATGTAATGGTTGATTTGGAGGATGTTGGGTTGAAATGAACTTGCGTTTGGGGAGTTTTTTTTATTTTTTATTTTTTAAGGACCCGATTGGAGAATTTGGAGAAGAAACATTGATTTGAGCAAAATTTTGTTTGGGGCGTTTGTCTCTTTTGGGAGAGAAAAAAATTGAGTCAATGAAGAGAAAGACTTGATTTATGTCTTTGCAATGGTGGGTTCGGTTTTCGAGAGTAAAAAGAAGAACGCAAATCTGATTCTTTTTGGTTCAATTTGAAAGGTTTTACATTATTCTTTCTTGGGGTATTATTTTAGTATTGTTCATTTTTTAGTTTGTTCGTTTACTGGATTCCTTCTAATTCATTTCTATTTTGTTTCTAGCTTAGCTTTTATTCTAGAAATCTAGCTTTGTTTATGTAGATTATTCTTAATTAAAAATTTTGAGCATTTTTATTAATTGATTTTATAATGTATAGATTCATGTACTCTCCCCATTTTAGTATTGTCCGTATGCTTTCTAAGATTTTTTACTTTTTATACAATTTAGCCCATATTATTTTTAGATTAACCCCCTAGGCTTTAATCCTTTTAAATTTGACTCTATTTGTTCACATTATTTGTCCATATAGCTGCTGGAATTTTCATCTAGGCCTTTTCAAGTTGCTAAAAAATTTATTCCTAGTCTTCATAGTTGCTGGAATTTCAGTTATGGACACTTATTATTGCTGGAATTTCATGTTTGAACCATTATTATTGCTGGAAATTTAATTTTTTGAGCTCCAGGTTGCTGAAATTTCTATTCTTGAGTTCCTAAACTTGTTAGAATTTTAGTCCTAAGTCCTAGTTACTGGAATTTCATTTTTTTTGAAGCCTATGTTGCTGAAATTTCATTCTACGTCAATAGACTTTGCTAGAATTAGTATTTTGATTTTAAGCTTGCTGGAAGTTATGTTTAGCCCCGTAAACTTGCTGTGATTCATATTTTACCCCCATAAACATTGCTAGAAATTCAGTTTTGGCCCCTTTAAATTGCTAGGAATTCATTTTTGGTTTTCTAAAGTTGCTGAAAATTCATTTGTAGCCCTTATTGTTGCTGGAATTTAGTTTTTTTAATCCCCATTGTTACTGGAAGTTGTGTTTTAGTACTTGTATATAGCTGTAATGTTATCTTTAGTCTCTTTAAGTGGCAGGATTTTTGTTTTTATCCACTAACATTGCTGGAATTTACATTTTGAGCCCCCACACTTGCTGGAATTTTATTTTTGCCCCCTGTCTTAGATATAATTTACAATTGTGTCCCAATTTTGCTTTAATTTTCAATTTCTCCCCATAGACTTACGTGCATTTTCAATTTTACCCTTTAAGCTTTAAAGAAATTTATTTTAGCCCCCTTAGTTGCTAGAATTTATTTTTTATCTCAATTCGCCAATACTTATATATTTTAGGTTTTGTTTGTTTATATTGCGATACCTTGACTCGTTTGTTCATTTTGATTAGTATTTGTACCGGATCTTCAGAGAGGTATATCTATTTCTTATTAATTTCATCTTTTTGTGCTCCAATGTGCTCCAATGTGATTTTTATGCATTATTTTTATTATTATTATTTATTTCTTATTCTTACATGCTTTTCGCGTATTTATTTTATGTTATTTAAGTTCAATTTTATTATTTTGGAAAAATATAATATTTTTGTATTTAGCTAGTCAATGTAATAGTTAGATTATTTTTCTCATATTTTAGCAAGAACTGTGTAATTAGATAGAAAATGTAATAGATAGGCCATTTTTAATTCCCCCTTTAAATTGTAAACCAAGCCCCCCGGTGTAATAGTTAGGATTTATTGGCTTTTGTGTGCTTATATGTTTATTTATTTCTTTTACCGCTTTTCTTAGGATTTTTGCATCTAGAATATTATGCTTATGTGTTATGTGCTCCTATGTGATATTATATGTTTTTATATGTTTAATTTGCTTTTAATTCATGCTTTAATGTTTAATTCATGATTTATGATATTTCCGTCACCACACTAGTCCAACGCTAGTTGTGGTTTCATTCTTTTCCCGCTAGTCCAACACTAGTGGGATTTTTAGAACGGGCTAGTCCAACGCTAGACCCTTAGGACATTTAGTATTAGGTGCATTTGCGTGCATTTCACATCACATTTCACACACTTTTAGTTTTCTTTTCATTTGGCATGATTTTATTATTACTATTATTATTTACTATTATTATTTTGACACATTTTTTGCATGACATCTAGGTTGCACCTCACTTAGAAATTAAGACATTTGTGTGTGATTCGACTAGAAATAGTCGCCTACTCACGCGGGAAGCGGTGGCGTACAGGCCGTTCCCCCCTCCGTGAGTAGAAACATTTAGTCACGAGATACTAGTCCCCCGTACCCGTCATGTTGCATTCCCACTTTCTTCGATCACTTACTATATATATTATTATTTTCTTTTTCTTTTTCTTTTGCATCACATTTTGCATAAAAAACTCGTGACTCCCTCGAGGTCTCGACTCGAGGTGTCGCAATTAATGCGATAATTCCGATCAAGCCTTGACGGAACATTCTGACCCTCCCGATACCCATATTTAGACTTAGGATTTGCATTCATTTAGACACATCCGAACGCAATAGAATCTAGGGTTAATGTAGGAAATTTTTGATTAAGCCTCGCAACTAGCTTCGGCTAGGTTGAAAGGGTGCCTTAAGCGCGAGCCTTTGCCTTCCCTTTCTTCAAATGTGACTCCCGGACCTTTTTTCTCTTGTTTTTCGTAGACCGGAGTCGAAAAACGGTATTAAAATTTTTATTTTTATTTTGTTAAACGGTTTTTCGGGTGACTTGGTACACCCTAACTCAATACCAAGTTCGACTCCATTTTCTAAAATAAAACCTTTTTTCAAAAAAAAAATTATTTGGCCAAACCTGTCGTACTTTTAGTCCCGGCCTTGTTTTCTTTTAAGACACCATTTTTCTTAAAATACATTTTTTCTACTAAATTTTGATTTTTCTCACACACGCACGGTCTTCCAAAACTTTTATTTTTAAAAAGGGTCACCGAGACCGGACCGGATCGTCCTTTCCGGGACGCGACAGTCAACGACCCTACGAGCACCCCTTTTACTTTTGCGATTTTTTTCGGAGGCGACAGGGTCAATTGCAATTTTTGCATAATTTATGACTAATTAGTCATATTAGGGGCAAAATGGTAATTTTAGCATGAAAATACCTTTTTATTTTATTTCAATTTCTAAATTTGTATTTTTTTTCATTTTCTATCATTTTTCTAATTTTAATGACTTTTTGGAGTCATTTAGTATATATTTGAAAATTTAGTTTTTTAAGTTGTGGCACACTTCCAAATGTTCCAATAGTGTCGAATTTTTATAGTGAAATTTCTTTTTTTTTTGTAATGTTAAATTTTAGTAATTTTTTGTAATTTTAAGGAGTCTAGTTATATTTGATTTAATTTTATTTAATTTTATTTTCCTTCCAATGTTAAAAAAAAAAAAAAAGCAGTAGCAACGTTGTTGGTGCTGTTGCTACTATGGCTACTAATCACCCATATCTAGCCGCCAAACACCATAATTTTTCAACCACCCTAATACCACCAACTCCATCCTTTAGCCCTCCACCAATCACCTTGACTACTCGCATCACACTCCCCACTTGCACTTAATTTCACCAAATTTTAGGGGATTTTGCTAACTTATCTTCATTCCCCTCTCAGCCTAGACACACACATTACGTTCACACACTTTGACACAACCTCACCATTCACACACACAATTCTTACTCTCCCTCTCGACTTCCACTGTAATTCATCACCATCACTCTTGGCCTCACCTTCACCACACACACTTCACTTGCACTTTCCTTGCATCTGTCATTAACACACTTGCACACCCTCAGAATCAAACATATACTTCACACACTATCTCACCGATTCCCTCAACTCTTCGTCAAACACAATTTTCACCCCCTTCTCGACCTTCCTGCAATTTACACACCACGCACATACAAAATCACACATTCAATACACTCACCAGATTACTCATAGTCAATCACACAGCTCCACATTTTTCACCACTCAACCTTCTTCTTCACCTGCACACACAAGCATGCCTCTCACAACATCACAAACATACACATACTGGTTTCACTTTGCAGACATTAACTGTTAGTGTATGTCCTAAAACCAAGATGGTTTAAGGCACTTTGTATTTACACTTATTTATGTTATATCATTTATGTGGCATTTTTCCTTTATCATCTACACTTGTATTTCCATATTACTTGTTTATTTGATAAAATTTTTAGATTATTGACTGTGTATTAGATATTGTAAAGGTTACAATTATGAGACTCTAATATATAAGGTCATATTTTTAAATATCCCTAGTCATGGTATTAATGAGATTGGACATCATTAATGCGGATAGATTAGCACATACTTTGCCTCTACTTATGGTAAGTAGTAGTTGATCTCATTGACTATGGTGTGTGTGACACCTAAGTTGGTATGTGGATGCTTGTTTGAGAACAAGTTCATTGGATTGATCCGCCAAGAGTTTCAACTATAGTGCCAATGGTTGAACTCTTAATGGCAATGTGTAAGTAATCCTTTGACTTGAGATTACCATAGTATCTTGAGTGTAAATTGCTATACTTTAACTCTATTCCTCGGTGCTAGTAAAAGAGTAGCCCAAAAGTTAGAAGTTGGGTATAGTTTGAAGCATGGAAGGATAGTGAGTAATCAATATAGGATTTACCACTCCTTAATAGGAGAGTATATCCCTTTATGGACACTTGTTAGAAATATTAACTTATAAATCTTCTGCAGAAATGATAGTATAACTTGGAAGTAGTTTCAAGATTATACATCATTAAGAGTTATATTTCTGGAACAAGAAAATATAAATTAGTCATTTAATAGTATGCACTATACTTTTAGACTAATTGAGATATAGTGTGATGAAAGGATATAATTTACATGGTAATATTGTCATTGATGGGTTTGGTCTACCATATGACTTTCCTATTCACTTGGGTGGTCATGATGCATTGCTAGACACTACTCATGATCTATAAGTGCAAATTAATTAATTAGTGAATTAATGATAAATTAAAGTGTTTAATTTATCTAGCTCTTAATTAGTTAATTAAAGAGTTATAATTTGTACTTATTGCCAACGTGAATGAAACCTAATGGGTCACACACATAAAGAACAAAATCTTTGGGTTAAAATGTAATTAAGATAAGTATGAGACACTTATGGGGTTAATTCATAAGACAAATTAACTTAAAGGACTTATTTATAAATATTCTAAGTCTTGAAGGAAATTAGTTTCCTAAAAGGAATAAAGTAACTAATTGGTTTCTTTATGGAATAGAATTCCTAAAGGAAGAGGTTTAGCTTAAAGTAAGTTACCTAAACCTTCTTAGTTTCCAATTAGCTTTATTTCTTAAAAGACTAGAATACTACCTCTATAAATATGTCCATGCTTTGACTCTTGAATTAATATTGTAACACAAAAGAAAAACTAGTGAGAGAAAATAGCAAGAAGAAAGAAACGCCACTTTCTCTCTCTTGGGGTGTCTCTCTCCTTCTCCCTCCTCTTCCTAATTGTTTGGTCTTTTCTTCTCTTGTGTTCTTAATTAATTCAAGGGAGCTAGCACTCAAAATTCAAAGCAAGCAAGCCTACAAGTTTCCCAAAGAAGTTGTTCAGTGTGGATATCGTTAGAGGCTCTACACTTGGATAGCTTTTCGTGGTAGATCTTGTTAGTGTATGCCCTAAAACCAAGTTGGTTTTTGGGATTTTTATTACGCTTATTTCGTGTTATACTTACATATGTGGCATTTTCTTTGTCATTTAATACTTGTTATTAATATTACTTGTTTATTTGATAAAGTCCATAGAATATTAACTGTGTATAAGAGATTGTAAGAGTTACAATGATGAGACTCTTATTACACATTAAGTTATATTCTTAAACATCCCTAGTCGTAGTATTAATGAGATTGGACATCATTAATATGGGAAGACTAGCACATACTTTGCCTCTACTTATGGTAAGTAGTAGTTGATCTCGTCAACTATGGCGTGTGACACCTAAGCTGGTATGTGGATGCTTGTTAGAGAACAAGTTCATTGGATTGATCCGCCGAGAGTTACTATTCATAGTGCTAATGAATTATACTCTTAATGGCAATGGTGTAAGTGATCCTTAGACTTGAGATTACCATGGTATCTTGAGTGTGGATTGCTATGCTTTGACTCTATTGCTCGGTGCTCGTAAAAGAGTAGCCCATACGGTAGAGATTGGGTATAGTATGAAGCATGGAAGGATAGTGAGTAATCGATATAGGATTCACCACTCCTTATTATGGGAGAGTATATCCCGGATTGGCCACTTGTTGAAATATGACTTAAAGAATCTTTTGCGCAAAAGTGAAAGTATGACTTGAAAGAGTTTCAAGGTTATACTTTTATGGAAAGTTATATTTCGGGAACAAGAAATCATTAATTAGTCATTTAAAGAGTGCGCACTACACTCTTAGACTAATTGGGATATAGTGTGGTGAAAGGAATATTAATTACACGGTAACATTGTCATTGATAGGTGTAGTCTACCATATGACTTTCCTATTCACTTGGGTGGTCATGATGCATTGCTAGACGCCACTCATGATCTATAAGTGCAAATTAATTAATTAGTGAATTAATGATAAATTAAAGTGTTAATTTATCTGGCTCTTAATTAATTAATTGATGAGTTATAATTTGTACTTATTGCCAACGTGAATGGAACCTAATGGGTCACACACAATAAGAACATGGTCTTTGGGTTAAATTGTTATTAAGATAAGTATAAGATACTTATGGGGTTAATTTATGTGATAAATTAACTTAAAGGACTTAATTATAAATATTCTAAGTCTTGATGGAAATTAGTTTCCTAAAAGGAATTAAGAAGCTATTTGGTTTCCTTTTGGAATTGGTTTCCTTAAAGACTAGGATACTACATCTATAAATAAGTCCATGCCTTGACTCTTGATTGATTGATGAAACATAACACAAAATTTAGAGAGAGAAAAATTGAGAGCTTGGTGGCGTTTTTCTCTCCAAGAAAAACGTCACACCTCCTTCCCTAATTGTTAGGGTTTCAACTTCTTTCTTCTTCTTGTGTTCTTCATGATATTCAAGGGAGCTAGCACTCGAAAGGCAAGGCAAGCAAGCCCAAAGGTTCCTAAAGATCATGTTCGTGTGGATACTGTTGGAGGCTCGACACTTGGAGGACTTTTTATGGTAGATCAACACCTTCATCGAATAGGATCTTGCCCTTTGAAGCATAGAAACCTTCTATACTTGAGGTATTTGTGCTAAACACCCTTTAATCGTATAGATTACATCAAAGAGATCCATGGCTAAGGTAATAAATTTTTAAATTTTCCGCTGCGTTACTCCTCTTATTACCTTACAGATCTAACCTCTTCTTCGAAGGATCTTTGCCAAGTAGCATAGAAATATTCTGTGCTTGAGGTAATCTTCATGCGAACCCGCTTATAATCATATAGATATACCAAAGAGATCCATGGTTAAGGTAATAAAATTTTAATTTTTTCACTGCGTTACTCGTGTTATTTCCTTACAGTGGTATCAGAGCCTCCTTTGATGATATCTATATGATTTTTGTTTATTTAGTTGTCATAAATATCAATGAATTGTTCTTGATGAAATTTGTCTCAAAATTGTTTTAGAAAAATCAAGAGTTTGATTTTTAAGAAAAGTTCTTGATTGTTTAAAAGAGTTTTAAATAATTAAGATGAGTTCTTAAGGTTGTTTTTATGGTTTCTGAATTATTTTTATGTGTTAAAAAGGTTTTTACACGATTTAAATCAAAAGAGTTTTTGAAAAAAATATCAAAAATCGTTGGAAAAAATTTGCAGAATACTAGCTGCGGGTAAGGTACCCGCGACTAGACTCACGGCTTGCAGATCATAAAGTTCTGTCCGAAGCCGCGGGGTTACCTGCGCTGCGGCTTCAGTCGCGGATCGTTTACGCCATGCATCCACGGGCTCAGCCACGAAGCTTGCACCTGCGGCTCACACCCACAGATTGCGTATGTAACGATGATTCGGGGACGGATCCACAGGAATAGTCCCGTAGATTGGTGCCGCAAATTTGGACCAGAGTTTTGCGAGAATTTTTTTAATTTTTTTGGAAAACTTGATTTTGGGCAATTTCTTTATGAAAACACTTTCTAATATTAATTGTTAATGTTTGGAAAGTTAAAATTTGGAAACCTACACCTTCTATAACATTATTTTTGAGACAAATAATTTTAAGAGCATTAATCTAATTTATTTAGACCATGTGATTTATGACTAGAATTAAATAAAGAAATTTATTTAATTGTTAAATAGTATGATGGCATGGTGGATGATTATGGACTAGACTAATGTGATTAAATAGTTATTATTTCTTTTATGGTTGGCTTATATTGGTTTTATAAATAGGGTCTACGTGTCTTGCCTTCTCTATTTTCTGATGTAATTCTCTTCTCACCTAAACTCCCCTCGAATGTAACTCGAGATTTCTTGATCAATATTTGTAATGTACATAGTATAGGTTAAGAATAGATTTATTTTTTAAATTGTTTAGACTAGAATTACATATGTAATGAACAAGAAGATGGAGATGGCACCAAGGAGTAACCAAGGAGGCGCATCAAGGAGTTGAAACGTTCCCTAGGAATTTTGACCAAATATTTTCTTCAAGGCTCAAAGAAAATATTACTGGTTAAAGTCCATAATCATCCACATTTATTATGCTTTTATTTTATATGTTGATATATTTTAATTGCATGATATAATGAGACATTAAAATAAAATCCCTCAAACTAAATATTAAGTCAAGAATCTAGTTGCCTTCCATTAGTATAACAAAAACGAAGAGTTCCTATTAAGTGTTGACTTGTTGGCTCACCGTCAAGGTCACTTTACTCAGAACATGTTTTTGTTATGAGCTTTGATCTTTGAATAATGGGTATGACTTAACGAAATTACATAACTTGTTGTCTCACCGTCAAGGTTATTGTATTTTTTGAGGCAATGTTTGATGTCAGTGGTTAATGTCAAACCATTTAGGAGTCACAAGGTTTGTGATTGGTAAAAGTTATCTACCTAATCAAAATTATCTTTGGGTTATTGGCTCACCGTCAAGCTCAAAGCTAATTAGATAGGATCCTAGCCCACTAGGAATCTCCAATGGATTCCCGAATTAATATTAAGGGTTATTAATTTGAGATAAAATAATGGGAGCAAACCAAATAAATTTACGAGTCCACATTTTTTGTTTGCATATATAACATAAAACAAATACTTAATTTTTTGTCTTCACTTTCGTAGAATGTCTAACGTGAATTTGCGACCTATACTCGACAATAAGCTAGATGACCAAGAAACTTTTATCGGAAAAAGGTGAAAGTTCTAGTGATCTTCTTAGTCTAATACATACCGACATATGTGGTCCAATATTGATCCATGCTAGACATACAAGATCACATAGGAGCACATAACACGTAATCATGCTATTCTAGATGCAAAAATCCTAATTAAAAGTAGTAAAACAAGTAAGCACACAAAAGCAAATAAGCCCTAACTATTACATCGGGGGGGGGGGGGTTAGCTACAATTTTTAGAGAGGGAAATGACCTATCTATTACACTTGTTATCTAAATACAAAATTTTTGCTAAAATTATATAAGAAATATAATCTAACTATTACATTGACTAACTAAATACAAAAAATAGTACATTTTTGTCAAAATAATAAAATTTGAAATTAAATAACATAAAGTAAATAAACACGCCAAAAGCATATAAAATACGAAACATGCGAAGAAAAATGTATAATAAATCACGTAAGGGCACATTGGAGCACATAAGATAAAAATCAAGTAATGGGGTACCTTTTTGAAGATCTGGTACTTAGTACTATTAAAATGAACAAACAAGTTAAGGTATCTCGGTATATATAAAAAATAAAATAGAATGAAGCCTAAAATATGCAATCCTAATAAAACTAGGGTAACATATAAATTTCATGAAACTAAGGGGACTGCAAGTCAATTTCCATAAAACTCAAAGTGTAAAAATTGGAAGTTCACAAAATCCAACAGGGTAGAAATGTAAAATTAACGTAACTTTGGGGCAAAATAGTAAATCTATGCAAGTACAAAACATGATTTGCAATTATAGGACTTGATTGAAAGGACATAAAATCTGAGGGGGGTCAATCTATTAAATTGAAGACTTTAAATGCATAAAACAAAAATCTTGGAGGCATATTGATAATGCTCAAGGAAAAGAAGGACTAGAGTACAAATATTCATTTTTATTATATATGACAAAATCGAAAAAAATAAAAATACTAAATTAAGCTAAACTAAATCAGTTAAGCCCATTAACCTAATTGACTAAATTAATTAACTAAATTAAAATTCAATCAAAATCAAGTTAGACTAAATCAGAAATTAATCATCCATGATTAAACAAATAAACTGGCAGCATTAAATCAAAATTAATTATTAGAACACAAAACAATCCTAATATGCTTTTCTCCTCTAATGAAACAATTCATAATCATTTTATACAGATTTCCCCAACCTGTCTTCTTCATTTTTCTCTTTCTGTTCTCCTTTTCTTTCTATTCTTTCCTCCTGATCTACTCCAGTTCTTTCTTCTCTCATTCTTCGGCCCTCTCTGTTCCTCCTTCTCCCCCTCACTACTTTCTCTCCAGAAACACCAATCTGCTATCCTCTTCTCTCTTTCTCTCTAGCAACTATCACTCTTTGGTCTCTCCTTCGCTGGTCTCTGTTCTTTATTTTGCCTCTTTTTTTTTTTAATTTCTTTCTCGCATCTCTCACCTTCTCTCTCCCTCTCTCTTCCTCCTTCTCTTCTTCCAAACCTATTCTCTAGTTCTGTTTCTCTCGCCTCTCCATTCTCTCTGTTCTCTTCTCCAAATTTTCTATCTATTTCCTCTCGCCTCTCACTCTCTTGTCTCCCTTTCTTTCTGATTCTCCCTAATCAATCTGCTTCTCTCTTCTCTCCATAGCTCACTCTCCATCTCTTGTTTCTCTCTCTCCCTCGCTGTTCTCTCTTTATTCGACTATTTCTTTCTCGCTCTCTCAAATTATAAGACGATGACTGGAGAGGGAGGGGGCTGCAAGGTCCATGGGCTAGCGTCTGTGACTGTTTGAGTGGTTTGGGATGTGGGTCTTTTGATAGGAATTGCAAGGAGGGGCTGGTCCTGTGGATGATCTGGGCTATGGGTGGGGTGAGGCTGTGTGATGGGGCAGAGCTTTTCGGGTGTGCTTGCGGTGGAATTGTTTTTCTGTGCAGGTGATTAAGATGGCAGAATTCATGTTGATGGTGGAGGGTGGTGCTTTGGAGATTGCAGGGGATGGCGGAGATGGCTAAGTCATTGTGTTGCTGGACTTGTTTTGGACTGTTTTGTTTTTATTTCTCTGCAGGTGACAACGACGAATTATGGTGTGGTTGTGATACTGATTTGATTTGGTTGCCTGTTATTTATGGAATTTTGGGGTAACTGTGACAGGGGTTTATGGCTATGGGCTGTGAAATTGTATGTTGGTTTTGTTCTTTTTATAAGTAGGGGTGAATTTTGGATGTTTTGATGGCATTTGCAGGAACGGTTTAGAATGAGATTGGAAGCGGCAATGGGTTTGTGAGGCTGATTAGTTGCTTTGAGACGTTTGTGGTGGGCTAAGAATGACCATGACAGAGGGATGTTGGTGTTGAGCTGCTGGAATTGTGTGTGTGTGTGAGATTGCGAATGTGAGAATTGGGGGTTGTACTTGGGTCGTTTGGAACTGATTTTTTGCAGTTGGTCTTGGAGAGATGAAGATGGTGATTATAGTTTTTTTTGTGGCATAGATGGTATCCGTTTCGCTATACCATGGATACTTTAGGCAAGTGCACCTATCGTTCCTAGTAGTATAGTGTACAGGAGTACCGAGTGTCGATCCCTCAGGGACTATGTGAGTACTAGTACTAACTTCTTTCTATTATCTAACCTCACAAAGTGAATGACGAATTAAATGAAAATACAAATTAGCTAAAACTAATTATCTAACTAAATGACAATATAGAATTTAGTAGAGAGAATGGACAAAAGTAGAGGTGAATTTAGATAAAGAATTCCCCTAAACCAACATGCCAAGACTCTAACTTGATTAATGATTAACCCAATTGCTTAGACCCTAGAATCCCTAATGTGAATTATATCCTTTCTCAAGTGAAACAATTCCTACCTTCTCGGTTGATTAATTGGAATCTCTTCTCAATTAAAACCCCTAAAAGATGCAATTTCTAATCAATGGACTCTATTTGTGGTTGAGCTTTAATCCTAAAACTCAACTTAGGAAGAACTCATGTAATCCTATCTCTAGCAATTCATTCAAGTTCTCTCTATTCATAAATTGATCTAATCATATGTGCAATCTCTCGATATACCTATACAAAATCAATACTTGAATTGAAGGATGCATGCAAATCCCAATCCAAAACACAAATAAACTCATGAATAAATCTAAGAACAAAGTGGGTCTTTCATTAAGCCAAGAATAAAATTATAGACATAAGAATGTAGGGTTCATCCCATCTAAATCATAAACTCAATTCATAATTACAAGAATAAAATTAACAAAAGACAAGAAAGAAAGAGAAAGCTCATTCTCATGCAGCCCCCTTGAATCCTCCCTTGCATCTTGATAAAATCTTCTTGCTTTCACCATTGAAGCCCTTGAGTTGTCCCTCTACTCTTGCTTTCTCCTCCCTACATCACTCTAGATGTGCCAAATGTGTGTTTTTGAGATGTGTGCGGCGCATGTGTGTTTTCTCTCGAGTTAGGGTTCTCTCCCCTGTCAAAATGGCCAGTTCAGCTGCTAAATACACTGCAGATTCTGTGACGAAACCGCGGCATAAACCGCGTGCGGGTTGTCGCGCGGTTTGTTCACTTAATTTCTGAATGGAAACCGTAGCACAAATCGCGCGCCGGTTTTCACGTGGTTTGCCTACGTCAGATTTGGCCTCAAAGGCAGCCGAATTAGCTTTTCCTTAAAACACAAAAGTTGTAGCCCCTTGAGATAGATTTCCAAAACATCAAAAATCATGTCATTTAGAGCTCTGTAGCCAGAGATATACTCAAAATACTAAGAACTGGTCGGAACAGCCTAATGTGCTTCAGTAACTTGGGATTTTGACCATTGAAACGTGAGAACTGGACTTTGATGTCTTCGTATGAATTGTAGAAAATTGTCTTAGCTTCAAAATACTTCAAGATTCATCCCAATCCAATGTCTCTAGCTCTAGATATGACCAAAATACTGAAATATGTCCAAGCTGCCAATCTGTTTCCATTCCAATTCTTCTTCGTCTATTTCTTCATTACACTCCAATAAATTGAAATCGAGTTGAAGCTATCAAAACCCTACAAAATGGTGTAAAAACACTTTTAAATCATACATTTACACAATTTGGCATTAAAATCATAAAAGAGAAGAAATAGCTAAGAAATAGAGAAAAACTCATGAAAAACCCTAAAAATCTAACCTAAAAAACTAGTTCACTTTAGCACTTATCAATAGATTTCCGGTGTTATCGACTGCGGTTCTAGTGGTCTGATTGGGGCTTATGGAAGTGATGGTAAAACGGAGAGAGAGGCAATGATTTCAGGGTGTTGGAGAGGGTTGGATTTTGGAGATACTGATTTATTTTTTTGGTTTTGGTTTGTTATTGGTGATTGTTGGGATGATCTGGGCTGAGAAGGGGCTATAGTTGTGGTGGTGATGGAGGTTCGAAGGAGGAGGGATTGGAGATTGGAGATGAAGGGAGGAATTTGGTTTGGTTGTTGACGGCAGAGACAGGGGAGTTTCTGTGGTCAGGGATGAAGAAACGGGAAGAGAGAATCCATTCAAACACAGATAATGTCCCCAAAAAGATAACATCAAAAAATGAAAGAAAGACCCATAAAATTAATAGAACAAAAACACAAAAAATTTCATACAAGATCACATTTAAAAAGAAAAACTGTAAACTGAAAATTAAATTCTAGAGCATTACCTCTTTAGTCCTGCTGTTTTGAGGATGTACAGTAGACTTAGTTGAATGGTTTGATGAACGGTGATGAACAATGGATGATGATAGGACCAACGGCTGTAGTGTATGTGTTTGTGGGGTTTTTTTTATATGTTTTGATCTTTAATGAATGAAAGCAAATGTGTTTGTAGCGTTTTTTCCTTTTTTTTCTCCTCCTTTTTTCTGATTTAAGGGGGGGTATTTATAGGGTAGTTGTCTTGGTCACCAAGAATACTACAAAATAATGAAAACGCCACTGGTAATAAAAATTCTAATTTTAATAAAAAAATATTTTAAATAAAAAAAATCAAGAATTAATATAAAGAAATGACAGTAAATTCTAAAATTTGCAAAAAAATTGAAAGTAGATTTCAAATTAAATGTTAGAGCTTAAAATTGATCAAAAACACGCTCGGGGTGTGAAATGACGATTTTGCCCCTAGACGACGAAAATGCATAGAAAATAGCTATTGGCCTAGAAAAATTATCAAAAATTAAAAATAAGCTTAAAACCCTTAAAAATGCATTTATGACTCAAAATTTGACGAAAAATGAATTTAAACTGTAAAATGAGGATTTTACCCTTGAACAATGAAAATTCACAAAAAAATAGCTATTGACCACGAAAAATTATCAAAAATTAAAAATAAGCTTAAAACCCTGAAAAATGCATTTATGACTCAAAGTTGATGAAAAATGAAATTAAACTATAAAATGACGATTTTGCCCTTGAATGCAATATTTACAGAAGAAATAGCAATCGTCTTCGAAAAAATAAAGAAAATTTAGAAACATGGTTAAAGAATTAGAAAAATAAATTTGGAACCAAAAATGAGCTAAAATGGTGTTGACGAAATTATCATTTTGCCTTTGTGTTGGTAAAAATATAAAAAAATACCAATTAAATCCAAAAAAATCATAAAAAATTAACAAATCCATATGAAAGAAAAAATATGAATTTAAAACCCCCAAAGCTAATGAAAAAATATTACAACTAAAAATAAATAGTGTGTCAAAATTTGGTGTCTATAACACCCTATGAGATATGGTATGGTAAGAAACCGAATCTTAATCATTTAAAGATTTAGGGCTGTTCTGCTTATGTGAAGCGGAATATGTCAGACAAGCTTGAAACTAAGTCCAACAAGTGCTTCTTTGTGGGGTATCCTAGACAAAATCAAGGATACTACTTCTACAATCCCCTTGAGCAAAATGTGTTTGTCTCAAGACATGCTATCTTTCTAGAACAAGAGTTTATTCTTGAAAGAAGCAGTGGGAGCAAAGTAGAACTTGAAGAAATTCAAGAGCTACAAAATAGTCAACAGTTGGAACAAAATCTTACGCTACATGTTGATGAGGCGCAGACGGAAGCTCAAAATATAACACGTTATGCTCCTGAGAGCTATGGATTTCTCATTTGTGAGAGCAATGAGATGATGATCGTACTAGCTATGAAGAAGCTATGTCTATCATAGACTCTTTGAAGTGGCGCAAAGTTATGAAATCCGAAATGGATTCCATGTACGAGAACAAGGTATGGACCTTGGTCGAGCCACTCGAAGGGATAAAACTCATAGAGTGCAAGTGGATCTTTAAAAGAAAGACTGACATGGATGGTAATATTATTACCTATAATGCGATGTTAGTGGCAAAAGATTACAAACAAAGGCAAGGAATTGAGTTTGAGAAAACCTTTTCGCCAGTAGCTATGCTTAAATCTATTAAGATTTTGCTTGCCATAACTACTTATTATGACTATGAGATTTGGCAAATGGATGTCAAGGCTACATTCTTTAATGGGATGACATAACTCGAGGGTTTTGACTCCATTGATAGTCATAAGGTATGCAGACTACAAAAGTCCATTTATGGACTTAAGCAAGGTTCAAGAAGTTGGAACATTCATTTTGATGAGACAATCAAAGAGTTTGGTTTTCTTAAATATGAAGACGAGCCTTGTGTATATAAGAAGGTGAGTGGGAGCACTGTCATTTTCTTAATACTTTATGTGGATGATATATTAGTTGATAGAAAACGATATACCTTTGCTACAAACTATAAAGGTATGGCTATCTAAAAGTTTCTCCATGAAGGATTTAGGGGAGGCAACCTATATTTTGGGAATAAGGATCTATAGAGATAGATCCAAGAGCTTAATTTCAGTCAATCGACATACATAGACAATATGCTAAAGAGGTTTAGCATGGAGAAATCAAAGAAGGGGTATTTGCCTATGAGACATGGGATTATTCTTTCAAGAGATATACGTCTTAAGACACTTGTTGAGATTGATAGTATGCAAAAGGTTCCTTATTGTCGCGTCCGAAAAATCATGGGTAAAGGGTAAAGGGTGCAGTGGGGTCGTTGACTATCGCGTCCCGAAAAGACAGTCTAGTTTGATGACCCTTTTGAAAAAGCAAGTTTTTAAAAAAAATCGTGCGCGTATAAAAAATCAGATTTATTGAAAAAAGTGTATTTTAAGGAAAAAAATGGTATTTTAAAAGAAAACAAGGCCGGGACTAAAAGTGTAACAGGTTTGGCCAACTAATTTTTTGAAAAAGGGTTTTATTTTTTATTTTTAAAAAAAATGGAGTCGCCACTTGGTACTGAGTTAGGATGTACCAAGTCACTCGAAAATTTTTTTAACAAAATAAAAATAAAAATTTTAGAAAAATCATTTAAAACCCTTTTTTGACTCCAGTCTATGAAAAATGAGAGAAAAAGGTCCGGGAGTCACATTTGAAGAAAGGGAAGGCAAAGGCTTGTGCCTAAGGCACCCTTTCAACCTAGCCGAGGCTAGTTGCGAGGTTTAATCAAAATTTCCTAAATTAACCCTATATTCTATCGCGTTCAGATGTATCTACATGAATGCAAATCCTAAATCTAAATTGTGAATACTGGGAGGGTCGAAATGTTCCGTCGAGGTTTGGTTGGAATTATCGCATTAATTACGAAACCCGAGTCGAGACCTCGAGGAAGTCACGAGTTTTTTATGCAAAATGTGATGCAAAAAGAAAAGAAAAGAATAATATATAGTAAGTGTTTGAAGAAAGTGGGGATGCAATATGATGGGTATGGGGGACTAATATCTCGTGACTGAATGTTTCTACTCACGGAGGGGGGAACGGCATGTACGCCACCGCTTCCCACGTGAGTAGACAACTATTTCTAGTCGAATCACACAAATGTCCTGATTTCTAAGTGAAATGCAATCTAGATGTCATACATTTTAAAAATGTGTCAAAATAATAATAAGAAGAAGAAGAAGAAGAATAATAAAAATAATAAATCAAGCCAAAATGGAAAGAAAACTAAAAGTGTGTGAAATGAGATGTAAAAATGCACATGAGTGCACCTAATTCTAAAATGTCCTAAGGGTCTAGCCTTGGATTAGCCCATTCTAAAAAAATTCCCCTAGCGTTAGACTAGTGGAAAAGAGTGAATCCACAACTAGCATTGGACTAGTGTGGTGACGGAATACAATAAATCATGAATTAAATATTAAAGCATGAATTAAAAGCAAACTAAACATATAAAGATATATAAAATCAGGTAGGAGCACATAACACATAGGCATAATATCTAGATGCAAAATCCTAATGAAAGCGGTAAAATAAATAAGCACGTAAACACGCAAAAGCAAATAAACCCTAACTATTACACCGGGGGGCTCAATTTGCAATTTAATAGGGGAAATTAAAATGCCCTATCTATTACACTTTTTTCTATCTAATTATATAATTTTTGCTAAAACATGAGAAAAATAATCTAACTATTACATTGACTAGCTAAATACAAAAAAAATTACATTTTTATCAAAATAATTAATAAAGAAATAATAAAATTTAAAATGAAATCGCGTGAAAGAAATAAATACGCAAAGAGCATGCCAAATAGGAAATATGTGAATAAAATGCATAAAAATCACGTAAGACACATTGGAGCATATAAAGAGAAATTAACGAGGAATAGGGATACCTCTTGAAGACCCAGTACTAATGCTTAAGAAAATGAATACACATATTGAGGTATCATTTACTTTAGATAAACGAAATATAAGAAAGTAAATTCTATCCAACTAAGGGATAAAACATGAATTCTAACAAATTAGGGGAGCAAAACATAAATTCCCATAAACAAGGTGCACAACAATATAATTTAAAGCTAAGTAAAAGGGGCAAAAATAAAATTCCAGTAAGTATGGGTAAATCTGTAAATTACGAGGGCTTAAAAAAGAAATATAAAATCTAGGGGTCAATCTCTAAACATAAAAAAAGTGAAAAATGAAAGTTTAAGGGACTAATGATAATAAAGGAAAAACAAGCAAAAGATATAAACACAGCTATTATGATAAAAATAACTAAAATAAACAAGGACAAAACTACACTAACTTAGCTAATTAAAATTATTACCCAATCATACTACTCAATTAAAGCTGGATTAACTTAGTACATGGTTAAATAAATGAACCTAAACTAAATCCAACAAGCAAAATGCTAGAAGAAACTAACGCAATTAAAATGAAAAGCTAAAACTCTATATTATTGCCCAATTTGCGTCTTCTTCAACAGGATCCAAATTTCCCCCAATTGTTTCTTATTTTCTCCCCTGATTTGTTTCTCTCACTCTCTCTATCCCTCTCTTTGTCATTGTCTCTCTGATTTTTCCTTCTCTCCTTCTTTCTTTTTCTCTTTCCTTCTGTTTCTCCGATTCCCTTCTATCTGGTCTCTCCCATCTCTTTTCTTTCTCCTCCACACACCTTCTCTCTCTTTTCTTCTTTGTTTTCACATGTCTTCTGATTTCTCCAACCCTCGTTTCTCTCTGTTTTCGCATCCTTCTGTTCTCTTTCTCTATTGCTCATCCTCCCTTCCCTGAAAGTCCATCTCACTCACTCTCTCTGTCTTTCTCTCTCTTTCCCTCTCTACAAATATTGGAACCGGTTTCCCCAATTTTGTTTCCCCTTCGAAAAAAGAAAAAGGGAAGGTGGAAGAAGGAGATGGCAGCAAGGGATTAGTTTGGTTGTGATAGTTTCTGATGTGAGTTTGTTGTGTAGTGGTTTGTGTTGCATTTATGCAGTCTTGTGTGTGTGTGGGTCACTGATTGTGCGTGGTTTATGAGGGAGCAATTGGGCAATTTCAGGGTTGTTACCATGGTGTTTTTGGGGCTGTTGGTGAGCTAATTTGTGGCTGGTGGATTGGCGATTGAACTATGGGTTCATTGGCAATGGAGTTTGGGGTTGACATGGGTGTGATTTGATCAAGTAAATTTGAGTAGTTCTACAGTTGTTCGTGTAGAAGAGCCTTGTGATGTGGCTTTGGTAGTTTGTCGTTGTGATTGAAGTTGGGCGACTGTAATGGCATTTGAACTGTTTTTGTGCTTTGTTTTTTTTTGTTTTTGTGCTATTTTTTTTCTACAAATTTTGGACAGGATTGGAGGCTGGATTTTGAGTGTTTGTAGATGATTCTGTGGAATTAGTGACTGGATTTAGGCTGTAATTTGACTTGTTGTTTGGCATGTGGCTACGAATTGCTATTGGGTCTGGTGGTTAATTTGCTGTGATGGTGGCTATGAGTTGGGATTGAAGGTGGTGGTGATAGAACTCTGGGTAGTTTGCTGTTAATTGGAGAATCTAGTGGTAAGGGAGGCGTGGTGAGAGAATTGAACCCAGTTGGTGGTGGAGTTTTGGATCAATGATGGAAGAAAGTGGAAGAAGAAACGTATCTGATGAACCCAAACCCAGAAAAAGGAATTAAAACTCAGCAAAAAATTTGCATCTTCAAACAGAAACTATAAATTTGCAGACAGATTTGCACATAAATGGAATCAATTAACAAAATCATCAATTAATCAAACTAAAAACATATAAAAAACCAATAAATAAAGAGAAAAAGTCATGAGATTACCTGCTAAATAAAGAAGCTAAACAGACAATAAAATTAGTTGTTGATGAAGAAAAACAGTAGCCTCAATTGGGAAGACGATGAACAGTACCGGATTTGATGAACAGTAACCGAAAATCAAAAGAAAATGGAGTGTGTGTTTTTTAGGTATCAAGTGTGTGTGTTTGATTCTTAAAGCACAAAAATCAAAGTGTTTATTGGGTTTCAAATTTTTTCCTCTTTTTTTCTGCTGATTAAAGAGGGTATTTATAGCCCACTTGTCTTGTTGGCCAAGAATGCGGTAAAATAATGGAAATGCTACCGGTATTAAAAAATACTAATTTTATTTAAAAAATATTTTTAACACTAAAATTAAAAATTAATACCAGAAATATGACAGTGATCTTTAAATTTTCCAAAAGAGTTCACAGTAGAATTCAAAAATATAAAAACTAGAGCTCAAAACTGATAAAACGTGCTTGGGGTCTAAAATGACGATTTTGCCCTTGGACTACGAAAATACACAAAAAATAGATATTAGCCTAAAAAAATCAATAAAAATTAAAAATAAGCTTAAAACATTAGAACATGCCTTTTTGACTCAAAATTTGACAAAAAATGAATTTAGGCCGTAAAATGATGATTTTGCCCTTGGGCAATGAAAATTCACAGAAAAATAGTTATTGTCCTCAAAAAATTATCAAAAATTACAAATAAGTTTAAAACACTAGAAAATGCATTTTTGACTCAAAATTGGTGAAAAATGAATTTAATTTGTAAAATAACAATTTTGCTCTTGGGCAATGAAAATTCACAGAAAAAATAATAATCGTCTCTAAAAAATCAAGGAAATTAAAAAACATGCTTAAAGAATTAGAAAAATGAATTTGGAACTAAAAATGAGCTAAAATGGTATTCGCGGGGCGAAATTACCATTTTGCCCTCGTGTTAGTAAAAATATAAAGAATACTAATTAAGTCTAGAAAAATTATAAAAAATTAACAAATTCACATAACAGTAAAAATATGAATTTAAAGCCCCCAAAAGCTGATAGAAAAATATTTATAGATAAAATTACTATTTTGCCCCCCAAATTATTAAAAAATTAAAATTTATCTCAACAAATGCAAACATGCCCTTCCCATGTTTGAAAATAAATGGTGTGTCAAAATTTGGTATCTACACTTATGCCTCGGCAATAGGATTCATTATGTATGCTATACTATGTACGCAACTCGATGTCTACTATGCTCTAAGTGTTATGAGTAGATTCCAAGCTAACCCTGGTGAGAGTCACTGGATAGCTGTCAAGAGTGTTCTAAAGTATTTGAGAAGAACTAAAGAATTATTCTTAGTTTATGGAGGACACACTTTAGAAATGTGTGGTTTCACTAATGCGAGTTTCCAGTCAGACAAGGATGATAGCAAGTCACAATCTGGATTCGTATTCATGTTAAATAGTGGTGTTGTAAGCTGGAACAATTCGAAGCAAGAGACTACCGCTGATTCTATAACTGAAGCCGAGTACATTGTTGCTTCTGAAGCTGCAAAAGAGGCTGTTTGGATCAAGAAGTTCGTCACCGAGTTAGGAGTGGTTTTTTCCATTGTTGATTCTATACCTTTGTATTGTGACAATAATGGTGCGATCGCTCAAGTAAAGGAACTTAGGTTTCATCAACGATTTAAACACGTAATTAGGCGCTACCATCTTATTAGAGAGTTAGTTGGTAGAAACAATGTAAAGATAGAAAAGGTTCCCACTGATGACAACATAGCTGATCATCTCACTAAGGCCTTATCCCAGAAAAAGCATGATGCTCAAGTAAATACTTTTGGGCTAAAACAAATGAGTGATTGGTTGTAGTGTAAGTGGGAGTTTGTTAGTGTATACCCTAAAACCAAGATGGTTTAAGGCACTTTGTATTTACACTTATTTATGTTATATCATTTATGTGGCATTTTTCCTTTATCATCTATACTTGTATTTCTATGTTTCTTGTTTGTTTGATAAAGTCCTTAGAATATTGACTGTGTGTTAGAGATTGTAAAGGATACAATTGTGAGACTCTAATACATAAGGTCATATTCTTAAATATCCCTAGTCATAGTATTAATGAGATTGGACATCATTAATGCGGATAGACTAGCACATACTTTGCCTCTACTTATGGTAAGTAGTAGTTGATCTCATTGACTATGGTGTGTGTGACACCTAAACTGGTATGTGGATGCTTGTTTGAGAACAAGTTCATTGGATTGATCTGCCAAGAGTTTCAACTATAGTGCCAACAGTTGAACTCTTAATAGCAATGGTGTAAGTGATCCTTTGATTTGAGATTATCATAGTATCTTGAGTGTGAATTGCTATACTTTGACTCTATTCCTCGATGCTCGTAAAAAGTAGTCTAAAGGTTAGAGGTTGGGTATAGTTTGAAGCATGGAAGGATAGTGAGTACTTAATATAGGATTCACCACTCCTTTTTTTTTTTTTTTGGCTAATCCCGTGTATGGGGGAGGACGCCACTCCTAAATTTATTAATCAAAACCAAATGGAGGGAGAATAATACCCTCATAAGTACAAAAGTAAATGCATAATTCTCAAAAAGTAAAAGAGGAGTACTACTCCCTTACATTAAGATCAAGGTTTACTTCTACGAAAGGAATAAAAACCTAGTCTATCTAGTCTAGATTCTCCTCTTCCTACCCTTGGAAGATCTTTCTCTTGAAAAAAGATGGAATTTCTCTGATGATCACAACCATCTTTGGCTAAAACATCTACAACCTTATTAGCTTCACGATATACACGTTTAAATGTAAGAAAATATGGCAAAAAGTGAAACAATTCCTCAATATACAAAGCCACACACCATGGGACCGCAACTTTTTTTTGCAATATCGAAATAAGCACATGAGAGTAGTATTCCACATGAAATCTTTCATACCCAAGACTAGCACACTTTTTAACTCCAACAAGCAAGGCTTTAACCTTGGACATCATACTATTACTATTTCCCAAAAAACATGAGAAAGCAAAAATCAACTTTCCTTTAGGATTCACCACTCCTTAATAGGAGAGTATATCCCTTTATGGCCACTTGTTAGAAATATTAATTTATAAATCTTTTGCAGAAGTGATAGTATAACTTGGAAGTAGTTTCAAGATTATATATCATGGAGAGTTATATTTCTGGAACAAGAAAATATAAATTAGTCATTTAATAGTAAACACTATACTTTTAGACTAATTGGGATATAGTGTGGTGAAAGTGTCGCGTCCGAAATCAATAGCACGGGTGCGTGTGGGACTCATTGACTGTCGCGCCTCGAAAAGGCGGTCCGGTCTAGTGACCCTTTTCAAAAAGATAGATTTTTGAAAAAATTGTGCGTGTATGAGAAAAATCAAATTTTTATTTAAAAAGTGTTATTTAAGAAAAATATAGTATTTAAAATAAAAATAAGATAAGGCCGGGACTAAAAAGTGCGACAGTTTTGGCCAACTAATTTTGAAAAAGGGTTTTATTTATAAAAATGGAGTCACCACTTGGTACGGAGTTAGGGTGTACCAAGTCACCCAAAAAATTATTTAACAAAAAAAAAACAAAATTTTAGAAAAATATTTGAAAACCCTTTTTCGACTCCGGTCTACGAAAAAAATGAGAAAAGAAAGTCCGGGAGTCACATTTGAAGAAAGGGGAGGCAAAGACTTGCGCCTAAAACACCCTTTCAACCTAGTCAAGGCTAGTTGCAAGGTTTAATCAAATTTTTTTAAAATTAATCCTAGATTCTATCGTGTTTGGATGTATCTATATAAATGTAAATCCTAAATTTAAATATGAATATCGAAAGGGTCGAAATGTTCCGTTGAGGCTTGGTTGGGATTATCGCATTAATTGCAAAACCTGAGTCGAGACCTTGAGGGAGTCACGAGTGTATATGCAAAATAAAATGCCAAAAGAAAAGAAAAATAGTAATATAGATAATAAGTGGCTGAAGAAAATGGGTATGCAACATAACGGGTACGGGGAGCTAATTAACTTGTGACTGAAATTTTTCTATTCACAGGGGGAGGGGGGAAGGGGGAACGACTTATCAATCCATCGCTTTCCATGTAAGTAGACGACTATTTCTAGTCGGATCACACAAATGACCTAACTTCTAAGTGAAATACAACCTAAATGTCATGCACTGTCAAATGCTAGAAATAGATAATAATAATAAAAATAAAATATAAACCAAAATCATGCAAATATGAAAATTTCTAAAAAATGTGTGTGAAAATGAGATGAAATGCACGCGAATGAAACTAGCACTAAAATGACCTAAAGGTCTAGTGTTAAACTAGCCCTTTTAAGAATTCTTCACTAGCATTGGACTAGCGGGAAAGTGAGAAAATCACAACTAGCGTTGGACTAGTGTGGTGACGGAATAACAAACTGATAAAACATGAATTAGAAGCAAATAAGCATGTAGAGACATATAAGAGCACGTAGAAACACATAACATGAAAATGTAATATTTTAGATGCAAAATCCTAGGAAAGCGATAAAACATATAAGCACACAAGCACACAAAAGCAAATAAACCTTAACTATTATACCGGGGGATTTGACTTACAATTTTAGGGGGGAAAAAAGTAAAAATAACCTATCTATTACACTTGCTATCTAAATACAAAAATTTACTAAAAATATAAGAAATATAATCTAACTATTACATTGACCAACTAAATACACAAATAAGCCAAAATAAAAGAAGTCGCAATCTATCTATTACATTTTTGCCCAAATAATAAAATTCAAAACTAAGTATGATGAGATCGCGCGTACGGAAGACTACCAAGACCATTGGATTTTAGGCTTACTACTCGTTGAACTCAAGACCCCTTGGATGGATCTTCCAAGAACCCTTGACGTGGAGTCGATTGCTCGAACTTTTCCCCTTGAAGATGCCCTCGATCCTAGGAAATCCAAGATGAATTGAATTGAGCGCGTTCAATCGTTCAACCTAATTCTCTAAAGAACTTGAACAAAACTGAAAGGAAACTCTAAGCGAGATTGGACGGTCGCAACAAGCAAAGCATGATAAGACCTATGGCGGTTCTCAATCACCAAAGAACCAAGAAAACTCTGAAGTGAATTCACTCAAAAATATCATAAAACGTCGTGTCTAATGTTGTTCACAAGAAACCCTTATATAGGGCGGCACAAAAAACATAAACCAATAAAGTACTTTACCCTAGTTGTAACCTAACACTCGACTACTAAAGATTACAACTAAAAAAATTGCATAAAACAACTTAAATGGACTTTCTGATCGTACCCGTGGCACCTATCTGCGGCGCGGGTACGGGGAGCGGGTTCGGTCAGAAAGTTTGGCACTTCAAACATTTCACGAACGAGCCTTCTGATGGTACCTGCGGCACTTATCCGCGGTGCGGGTTCATGGCGCGGGTTCAATCAGAAGGTTTGGCACTTCATTCCCATGCTTGAATCATCCTTCCTTCCTTGGTCAGCCCATAAGCAATGCACAATACGTGACAAAAGATCCATGTTGGTCGCCTTGCACACATTATCCAGCATTTCAACAATAAGATCATGCAAAGCATCCTTCATTTTCCTAGCTCTTGACCTAATCATAGGACCATCCAAGTCTTGAAGCATATTCTCAGTCACCTTAGAAGCTTGCTGACCTTGGGACCTATCAAAATAGCATAAAAATAAAAATAAACAAATACACAAAAAAGCATGTAAAAACCAAAAAAAAATTAAAGAAAAATCAAATAGGAGCACATTGGAGCACATAAAGGAAAAATTAATGAGAAATAGGGATACCTCTCTGAAAACCCGGTACCAATACTTAAGAAAATGAACACACGCGTCAATGCATCATGATATAAATGAATAAAGCGTGGAAAGTAAATTCCAACAAATTGGGATAAGTATGTAAAGTCTAGCAACTAAGGGTACTAAAAATAAATTTCTCTAAAAGGCTCAAGGGTAAAATTAAAAATTCAACTAATCGAAGGGCAAAAATTAAAGATTTACACAAGTTTAAGGGGGACAATGCAAATTAAAGCGAATGGGGGGAAAGATGTAATTCTATTAAATCAGAGAGCTAAAAAAAACACAATTATAAACCTAAAGGGATTAAAGGGTAAAATTGAAAATTCAACTAAATAAAGGACAAAAATGCAAATTGAAACAAATTTGGGAGGCAAACACCAGCAAGGGCAGGGCAAGTTTGCAGTCTATAGGACCCAATTGAAAGGAAATTGAAACCTAGAGGGGTCAATTTGTAATGGCCAGGGACTTACATGCAGAAAATTAAAAAGTTACTAGGGGCATGATAATATTAACTTAAACTTCTGGGACTAGACACAAATGTTTACTGTATGACATATTAAGAAAGCAGAAGATTCAAAATCAAAACAAATACGTAATTTAATTAACTCCATTAACTTAATTAACTAAGGAATTGACTAAATTAAAATACATTAAATTGATAAAAAAACAAAGAATAATATATAAAGAAAAAGAACTGGAAAAGGACTTCAAACAAATTGAAGCAAAATGTTAAAATTCCCAATTCCCAATCGGTCTTTTTCCACAACAAAGTTCTAATTTCTCCCCCCACTTACCTCTATTCCTCTTTCATTCTCTCTCTCTTCTAATCTACTCTCTTCTTTGCCTCTCTCCCTCTCTTTCTCTCTCTCTGATCTACTCTCTTCTCTTTTCTTTTCCTTTTCTCTGTTTCTCACTCTCTCAATTCTTTCTTCCATCTCACTGATTTCTCTTTGCTCTGTCTTTTCTCACACTTTTCACTCTCTCTCAGTTCTTCCTCTTTTGTTCGAATCAATTCCTTACCAATCTCTCACATTCTCTCCATTTTTCTAAATTGGTTCCTCTTTTGAACAAGGAAATGGAGATGCAGTGATTGGTTGAAGGTGGCGGTGGCTTGGGCTGGCTGTGCTTGGGCTAATAGTGGATGGGATTTTGGGTGTTGTATTATGATGTTGGTGGTGATGGCATTAATGGTGGTTAAGGGTGGATGCCGGTGGTGAACTGATGCTCTGTGGGCTGTGGTGATTTTGGGCTTCGTGATTTTTGGAGAAATTGCTAGTGGGGACGACGGCTGATGGTGGTTTTGGTATTGATGGGGTGGCTCCGGTTGTGCTTGGTGGTTTTGGTTGTAGTGAGGGAGTGTGGAGCTTAGGGCTTTGGTGGAGACTGGGGTTTGTGTAATTGTGGTGGGCAGTGGAGAAGAGGACTCGGTGGTATTGCCTGATGAGGACATAAATGTTCGTGATCATGGAGGTACTGCCAAGAGTCCATTTCAAGATATGAGAGGTCCAATGACTAGGTTGAGGGCTAAGAGACTAAAGCAAGCTTTGCAAGGTTTGATCTTAGAGTTACATGAGGATGAAGCTATTTGGAGGAAGATGGAACCTACAAAGCTGTTCACCTTGTTTGGACTAGAGTTGAAGGACCAAAAGTCTGTGACTGAACTCGCGCCTCCAACCCGCGCCACAGGTATCGCCGCAGCTACCATCAGAAGTGGGAGCGTGAAGAGCAAAAGCCTCTAATCGAACCTACGCCCCCAACCCGCGCTGCAGGTAGGTGCCGCAGGGTACGATCAGAAGGTTTGACCTTGAGGGAATTCGAAGCGCATCGAATCCGCGCCTATACTCGCACCGCGGGTACTGTCACGGGTACGAACAGAAGATCCGTCTTTAGTTGTTTTACACATTTTTGGGTTTTAATCTTTAGTCGTTTGTGTTAGGTTACAACTAGTGACTAGTACTTTCTTATTTCATGTTTAAGTTATGCCCTATATAAGGGTTTTCTTGTGAACAACATTAACAAGTTCAAGATTAATGATATTACATTTTCTTCAATTGTGCTTGAGAGCAAATTGAGTTTTTCCCTTAGTTCTTTGGGTGAAAAGAACTACTCTTGCATCCTTGACAAGTTCTTGTTAAGTATTCAAGAATCCCGCTTAGAGTTCATCTTTGAGGGTTTGAATCTGTCCAATAAGATTGTCGACTAGGTGTCTACACCACTGTTGTTAGGTTAGGGGTCTAGGATCGTTTCTTAAAGGGGGGAGTTCAACAAATCTGTTGAATTTGAGGCAAAACAATCCGAGTTGTTCTTGGAGGTCTTCGACAAGTTACGAAGGGGTCAAGAAGATCGGGTTGCATACTTGGTTTTCGAGAGTCTTGGACCGTCTACTCTTCCGTTGAACGCATCAATTGGTATTCAGAGCATTGGTTCATCTTGAAATCCAGGTTTTTCTAAGCCAAATTTTCCTTAGGAGGATTTCGGCTATATCTTTTCTTTGTTTCTTGAAATTTTATTGTGTCTTGTTCTTGTTCTAGTGGTGTTTCTTGCGTTGTTTGTTCCTATCCGAATCTATCTAGCCTTGTGATCTTTTTCTTGTCTTCAAATTCATGTCTTGTGTCTTTAATTTGTGTCTTAGGGTTTGTCCTACTCCTTAGAGTCGTTCTTGATTTCTCTACCTCAAGAATTCTAGGGTTTTTGTGTGTGGTTTACTTGATTTCTTGACTGTTTTTAATTGTTCTTTGGTTTTTAATTATTCTTGTGTTCAAACTTTTAAGAAAAATTAGGATCTTGGCTAAAGCAAGAACCTTGGAACAATTTTTCTGAAAGATTGTTCTTGAATTCTGGACAAAAAAAAAAAGGGGCGTACTGTTCACGCACTGTAGCAACTGCTACTGTTCATCTGCACTGTAGCGATACTGTTCATCAGAAATCACTGTTCATCTGGTGAATTTTGCTTGTTTGTTTGAGTTTTAGTGGGTTATCTGGGTTTTGATTTAAAAAAAAAAGTCTTGCATAAAGAAAAGTCGTGCAATACAAAGGAAAGCGAAAGAGGACGTGCAAGGTGATAAAAGTCAAGTACAAAAGTAATTTCAGAATCGTTCTTGAAGTTTTCTTGTTATTTCTATTTGAACATAAGTGCATTAAAGTTACTAAAGGGTTTTTGAAAATCAAGATTTCAACAAGAAAGACCACACACTAGGGTTGTCGTACTTCTTAAATCTGAAATTTCTTGTGTCTTGATTTCTTGAATTCTAGTGGTTCAAACCTTACTCTAAGCTTCCATTTACACTACCACTCATCTTGAATACTTGATTGGAGTTTTGTCAAGATCAATTGAGCAGGTTCTTACCCAAAGGCATACAAGGTAAGCTCAAGGAGTGGTAAAAGGCTAAGGTGTGAGCTCATCATCGGGTAAAAGCCAAGTTTCATTGGTGTGATATACGAGTGAAGAGTGAAACACGTAAGGGAGTGAGTGAGGATATCTTTTTGTGCTACTGACATTTTTTGTGCAGGTTTTCAACATTTATTTTGATAGGTTTCCATTATGGGTGAACAAAATGAGCAAAGACTCAGTGCTTTAGAGTTTAACATGCGCGCCATGCAAGATGAATTTAGGCGTGTGTTCACCAAGTTGGAGGACATTGACTCGGCTGTCAAGGGGAAATCACATGTGGCTCAGAATGCTCGAGATGATGATTTTGATGATGGCTATGATTCTGAGGAAGTAGTGTCCCGTCGAGGGAGGAGGGTTCCTCAACAACGTGATAACAATTTGGGGAGCATAAAGATGAAAATTCCACCATTCAAGGGGATGAATGATCCAGAGGCATACTTGGAGTGGGAACGAAAAGGTTGAGCACGTGTTTGATGTTCACAATTATTCTGAGGAAAAGAAAGTTCAGCTTGCTGCAGTTGAGTTCGTGGAGTATGCTAGCATTTGGTGGGATCAACTTGTGAAGTCTCGTAAGAGATGTGGGGATGAACCAATTCGCACTTGGGCTGCCATGAAGGTGATTATGAGGAAAAGATTCATTCCAAGTCACTATTCACGGGATTTGCATAGGAGGCTTCAAACTTTGAAGCAAGGTTCTTCCACAGTTGATGAATACTACAAGGAGTTGGAGATACTCTTGATTCGTGCTGACATACAAGAGGATGAAGAGGCCACCATTGCCCGATTTATAGCTGGTTTGAACTCGAAATTGCAGATATTGTAGAATTACAACATTATGTGGAGCTTCAAGACTTAGTGGAAAAGGCACAAAAGGTGGAGCGCCAACTCAAAAGCAAGAGGAGCCGAGGGTTTGTAGGGGCTCAAAACCGTGGCACATGGAGGGACTCACGAGATAGAAAGTTTGATCAAACGCCACAAAAGCCAAGGAGACTTGGAAGAAGGGTGAGTCGAGTTTCATGAGCAATAAGTCAAGGGGTGAGAATTCTTCATCTAAGCCACCAAGCAAGGGTAAGACCGAAGTTTCTACTAGGCAAAGGGATGTTAGGTGCTTCAAATGTCAAGGGTATGGACATATCTCTTCTCAATGTCCAACTAGGAGAAACATGGTTATTCTTGATAATGGGAGGTAGAAAGTGAGCATTCAAGTGATGATGAAATGCCTCCACTTGAAGGTCCTAGTGATGATGACTCGTGTCATGGGGAAGTGAATGAGGTTGATCCGCCTAAGGGGGAAATCTTGGTGAATAGGAGATCTTTGAGCATTCAACCGAAGGAGGAGGAAGAGGAGATGCATAGGGAGCATATTTTCCACACTCGATGCATGGTGCAAGGCAAGGTATGTAGTGTTATTGTAGATTCTGGTAGTTGTACCAATGTGGCTAGTACATTGTTTGTGGAGAAGTTGAAATTGCCTACGATTCATCATCCAAAGCCTTATTTTTTGCAATGGTTGACTGACTTTGGGGATGTGAAGGTAACTAAACAAGTGCTAGTGTCATTTGAAATTGGGGGATATGTGGATGAGGTGTTATGTGATGTTATTCCTATGCATGCTTGTCATCTTTTGTTGGGTCGTCGTGGCAATTTGATAGGCGTGTTATCTATGATGGGTATAGAAATACTTATCGCCTAACTTGGAAGAAAAAGGAATTTATATTGAAGCCATTGACGCCAATGGAGGCTTATGCTGATCAAGCTCGAATCACCAAGGAATGCAAGGTTCGGGACGAGTCAAAGAGACCAAGGTCGAGGGGTCTTCAAACGAGCCAACTAGACAGCTAGGGAAGAGTGAGGAAAAGAAGAAAGAGAGGAAAAAGAGAAGGGAAACCGAAAAAGGAGAGGGAAGAAAAGTGAGTGCTTATGCTGGAAAAAGTGAGATTAAGAGTGCGTTGTTGGCAAAGCAACAACTACTTGTAATCTTGTATAAGGATATTTACTTTTCTACTAATGAATTTGACTCCTCTCTTCCTAGTGTTGTTGTTTCATTGTTGCAGGCATACCAAGAGCTATTCCCTGAAGATGTTCCAAGTGGGCTGCCACCATTGAGGGGCATAGAGCATCAGATAGACTTCATGCCTGGAGCAAGCATTCCAAACCGTCCTACTTATAGAGCTAACCCTGAGGAAACGAAGGAGATCCAAAGGCAAGTAGATGAATTGTTGGAGAAAGGCTTTGTGCGCGAGAGCCTTAGCCCGTGTTCCAGTGCCTGTGATTCTTGTGCCTAAAAAGGATGGTTCATGGAGAATGTGTGTCGATTGTCGAGCCATCAATAAAATCATAGTAAAGTATTCGTCATCCTATACCTAGGTTAGATGATATGTTGGATGAATTGTATGGTTCACAATTGTTTTCTAAAATTGATTTGAAAAGTGGCTACTATCAAATCCGAATGAAAGAGGGTGATGAATGGAAAACTGCTTTTAAAACTAAATTTGGTCTCTATGAGTGGTTAGTTATGCCTTTTGGTTTGACTAATGCTCCTAGTACTTTTATGAGGTTGATGAACCATGTTTTTCATCATTTGATTGGGAAATTTGTAGTAGTTTACTTTGACGATATCCTTGTGTATAGAAAGTCCTTGCAAGAACATGTTGAACACTTACGTGCTGTTTTTGACGTGCTTAAAGAAAATCAATTGTTTGCTAATTTGAAAAAGTGTTCTTTTTGCATGGATTCTGTTATCTTTCTTGGTTTTGTTGTGAGCTCTAATGGTATCAGTGTAGATGAAGCCAAGGTGAAAGCCATAAGGGAGTGGCCGACTCCTACCAATGCCAATGAGGTAAGATCCTTTCATGGTTTAGCAAGTTTCTATAGGAGGTTTGTGCATGATTTTTCTACAATTGCTGCACCTTTAAATGAACTTGTTAAAAAGAATGTTGTTTTTAAGTGGGAGAAAATGCATGAAGAAGCGTTTAATTTGTTAAAGGATAGACTCACTAATGCTCCATTACTCAGTTTGCCTAACTTTGATAAAGTTTTTGAAATCGAATGTGATGCTAGTGGAATTGGTATAGGTGCTGTTTTGATGCAGGATTCTAGGCCAATTGCATACTTTAGTGAGAAGCTTCAAGGGGCGAGTCTGAGCTATCCAACATATGACAAAGAGCTTTATGCTTTGGTTCGAGCTCTTCAAACTTGGCAACATTATTTGTGGCCAAAAGAGTTCATTATACATTCTGATCATGAAAGCTTGAAATTTCTCAAGTCTCAAGATAAGTTGAACAAGAGACATGCTAAGTGGCTCGAGTTCATTGAAACCTTTCCATATGTCATCAAATATAAACAAGGTAAGGAGAACATTGTTGCTGATGCATTATCTCGTAGGTATACTCTTCTTACTTCTTTGCATGCAAAATTACTTGGTTTTGAGTATTTGAAAAATTCTTATGTGGGAGATCAGAATTTTGGTGATGTGTGGCACAATTGCATGAATAAATCGCCACAGCTGGGTTTTATGCATGGAGGGTTTTATTTACATGAGGGTTACTTGTTTAGAAAGGACAAATTGTGCATTCCTTTATGTTCCATGCGTGATTTGTTGATTGGTGAGGCTTATGGAGGGGGTCTTGTAGACACCAAATTTTGACACACCATTTACTTTTCAAACATTGGGGAGGTGTTTATATTTTTGGGGTCAAATTTTAATTTTTCAATAATCTCAGGGGGCAATATAGTAATTTTTATCTATAAATATTTTTTATTAGTTTTGGGGGTTTTAAATTCACATTTTTTCTTTCATACTTATTTTTTAATTTTCTGTGATTTTTTCAGATTTAATTGGTATTCTTTTATATTTTACCATCACAAGGGCAAAATGATAATTTCGCCTCTGCGAACACCATTTTAGCTCATTTCAGGTCCCAAATTTATTTTTCTAATTCTTTAAGCACGTTTCTAAATTTTCTTGATTTTTTCGGAGACGATTGCTATTTTTTCTGTAACTACTGCATTCAAGGACAAAATCATCATTTTATAGTTTAAATTCATTTTTCGTCAATTTTTGAGTCATAAATGCATTTCTTAGAGTTCTGAGCTTATTTTTAATTTTTGATAAATTTTCAAGGTCAATAGCTATTTTTTGTATATTTTGGTTATCTAAGGGCAAAATTGTCATTTTACATTCTAAACTCATTTTTCACCAACTTTTGGGTCCCCAATTTGTTTTTAGGTTTTAGGCATGTTTCTAAATTTTTTAAACTTTTCTCGGGGTGAATTGCTATTAATAAATTTATTATTTACATTTTTCTTGATTTTTTCATTTTTGTGAGAGAAAATAGATTTTTTAAAAAGGGTAAAGTTGTAATTTTGATAGTAAAGGGCGTTTTGGTCTTTTAGTCATTTTTTGGAAGATAAGTCTTTTGTGCACTATAAATACCCCCAGTTGGAGATTTAAAAAAGGATAAAAAAAAGCCTAGGTAGAGTTTTTAGTTTTTTTTTTATTTTATTCTCCTACATCAAGAACACCAAAAACACACACTTTTCTTACATCCATGTTCAAGTTTTCACTAAGAACACCAAGAACACCTACTAGATCTTAGTGTATCTTCAAGTTTTCACCTAGAACACCTAGAACACACACTACTCACTCTCTCTCACACCCACACACACTCACACTCTCTCTCACACACTACACGCACTACTCACTCTCTCTCACACACTACACATACTCACACTCTCTCTCTCACACTACACACTCTTCTCTCTCACACAGATTCACTCACATTCCCATTACCACACACACAAAAACACGTTTTCGCACACTAAACCACACACATTCATACACGGCCCCTTACACAAACATAACACACACTACACACAATTTTACATACGGTAACACATACGATCCCAAACACATCTCCACAGTCACACAATCACACAAAACACAAAACTCCACTTCGTCACTCACACCTATACCCTCCACAGTCATTAACACACACATTAACACACACACAATCACATGTATTGATTCACGCACATACACATACATGCACAGTTTCACATACACACACCGAATCGCACTCCACATGCACACACTGCACACACTTCTTCACACACAATACACGTACTGCATACACAAAGATAGATTTACATGAAAACACACAACATACAGATTCACACACAACACACAAAAACTCACATGATGATGAGGTCGCGCGTACGGAAGACTACCAAGACCATTGGATTTTAGGCTTACTACTCGTTGAACTCAAGACCCTTTGGATGGATCTTCCAAGAACCCTTGATGTGGAGTAGGTTGCTCGAATTTTTCCCCTTGAAGATGCCCTTGATCTTAGAAAAACCAAGAAGAACCGAATCGAGCGCGTTCAATCGTTCAACCTAATTCTCTAAAGAACTTGAACAAAACCGAAAGGAAACTCTAAGCGAGATTGGATGGTCGCCACAAGCAAAGCTTGATAAGACCTATGACGGTTCTCAATTGTAAGGTAATAAGGGGAGTAACGCAGCAGAAAATTTAAAAATTTATTACCTTAGCCATGGATCTCTTTGATGTAATCTATACGATTAAAGGGTGTTTATCACAAATACCTCAAGCATAGAAGGTTTCTATGCTTCAAAGGGCAAGATCCTATTTGATGAAGGTGTTGATCTACCATGAAAAGCCCTCCAAGTGTCGAGCCTCCAACAGTATCCACACGAACATGATCTTTAGGAACCTTTGGGCTTGCTTGCCTTGCCTTTTGAGTGCTAGCTCCCTTGAATGATTCATGAAGAACACAAGAAGAAGAAAGAAGTTGAAACCCTAACAATTAGGGAAGGAGGTGTGGCGTTTTTCTTGGAGAAAACACGCCTCTCTCAATTTTTCTCTCTCTAAATTTTATCTTGTGTTTCATCAATCTTCCAAGAGTCAAGGCATGGACTTATTTATAGATGTAGTATTCTAGTCTTTAAGGAAACAAGAGCAATTGGAAACCAAGAAGGTTTAGGAAGCTTACCTTAAGCTAATCCTATTCCTTTAGGAAACCAATTCCAAAAGGAAACCAAATAACTTCTTAATTCCTTTTAGGAAACTAATTTCCATCAAGACTTAGAATATTTATAATTAAGTCCTTTAAGTTAATTTATCACATAAATTAACCCCATAAGTATCTTATACTTATCTTAATAACAATTTAACCCAAAGACCATGTTCTTATTGTATGTGACCCATTAGGTTCCATTCACGTTGGCAATAAGTACAAATTATAACTCATTAATTAATTAATTAAGAGCCAGATAAATTAACACTTTAATTTATCATTAATTCACTAATTAATTAATTTGCACTTATAGATCATGAGTGGCGTCTAGCAATGCATCATGACCACCCAAGTGAATAGGAAAGTCATATGGTAGACTACACCTATCAATGACAATGTTACCGTGTAATTAATATTCTTTTACCACACTATATCCAATTAGTCTAAGAGTGTAGTGCGCACTCTTTAAATGACTAATTAACAATTTCTTGTTCCCGAAATATAACTTTCCATAAAAGTATAACCTTGAAACTCTTTCAAGTCATACTTTCACTTTTGCGCAAAAGATTCTTTAAGTTATATTTCAACAAGTGGCCAATCCGGGATATACGCTCCTATAATAAGGAGTGGTGAATCCTATATCGATTACTCACTATCCTTCCATGCTTCATACTATACCCAATCTCTACCGTATGGGCTACTCTTTTACGAGCACCGAGCAATAGAGTCAAAGCATAGCAATCCACACTCAAGATACCATGGTAATCTCAAGTCTAAGGATCACTTACACCATTGCCATTAAGAGTATAATTCATTAGCACTATGAATATTAACTCTTGGCGGATCAATCCAATGAACTTGTTCTCTAACAAGCATCCACATACCAGCTTAGGTGTCACACGCCATAGTTGACGAGATCAACTACTACTTACCATAAGTAGAGGCAAAGTATGTGCTAGTCTTCCCATATTAATGATGTCCAATCTCATTAATACTACGACTAGGGATATTTAAGAATATAACTTAATGTGTAATAAGAGTCTCATCATTGTAACTCTTACAATCTCTTATACACAGTTAATATTCTATGGACTTTATCAAATAAATAAGTAATATTAATAACAAGTATTAAATGACAAAGAAAATGCCACATATATAAGTATAACACGAAATAAGCGTAATAAAAATCCCAAAAACTAACTTGGTTTTAGAGCATACACTAGCATCAATCACCAAAGAACCAAGAAAATTCTGAAGAGAATTCACTCAAAATATCATAAAACGTCGTGTCTAATGTTGTTCACAAGAAACCCTTATATAGGGCGGCATAAAAAAACATAAACCAAGAAAGTATTTTACCCTAGTTGTAACCTAACACTCAACTACTAAAGATTACAACTCAAAATATTGCATAAAACAACTAAACGAACTTTCTGATCGTACCCGCGGCACCTATCCGCGGCGCGGGTACGGGGTGCGGGTTCGGTCAGAAAGTTTGGCACTTCAAACATTTCATGAACGAGCCTTTTGATGGTACCCGCGGCACATATACACGGCGTGGGTTCATGGCGTGGGTTCGGTTAGAAGGGTTGGCACTTCATTCCCATGCTTGAATCATCCTTCCTTCCTATTTCATTCCCATGCTTGAATCATTCTTCCTTCCTTGGTTAGCCCAGAAGCAATGTACAATACGTGACAAAGGATCTATATTGGTCGCCTTACACATATTATCCAGCGTGTCCACAATGAGACCATGCAAAGCATCCTTCCTTTTCTTAACTCTTGATCTAGTCATAGGACCATCCAAGTCTTGAAGTACGTCCTCAGTCACCTTGGAGGCTTGTTGACCTTGAGACCTATCATTCCCTCCTTCCTTCGAAAGGATTCGTCCTCGAATCACCTACATCAAACAAAGACAAGTCAGAAACATTAAAAGTTGCACTAATGTTTCCATACTCACTAGGTAAATCCACTTTGTAGGCATTGTCTCCAATTCTTTCAAAGATTTAGAAGGGTCCGTCCCCCCTAGGATGAAACTTAGACTTCCTTTGCTGTGGAAATCTCCGAGCTCAAATACGACTTTCACTCGACGCTTGTTTACTACCTTTGCAAAATGCTCATTCTTTTTCTGCACATTCTCACGCACCTTAGCATGAAGATCCCTAACAAATTGAGTTTTCTTTTTACCTTCAAGATTAGCAACTTCATTAGTAGGCAAAGGTAAAATATCTAAAGGAGTTAGGGGATTAAAACCATAAACAACCTCAAAAGGTAAGTAAGATGTAGTGGAATGAACAGTTCTATTATAAGCAAACTCAATGTGTGGCAAACATTTTTCCCAATTCTTTAAGTTCTTTTGAATGATTGCACGCAATAGTGTAGAGAGGGTTCTATTAACTACTTCAGTTTGACCATCAGTTTGTGGATGTGCAACAGTAGAAAACAATAATTTGGTACCAAGTTTACTCCACAAAGTGCGCCAAAAATGACTAAAAAATTTAACATCTCTATCACTAACAATGCAACGTGGAAAACCATGCAATCTAACAATCTCCTTAAAGAACAAATCAGATATGTAAGTGGCATCATTAGTTTTTGAACATGCAATAAAGTGTGCCATCTTACTGAATCTGTCTACCATAACAAACACACTATCTTTACCACTAGAAGACCTTGGTAATCCCAAAACAAAATCTATAGAAATGTCCACCCAAGGTTGTGAAGGAACGGTTAAAGGTGTATACAAACTGTGGGGTTGAACTCGAGACTTTGCTTGCTTGCAAGTAATACATTTAGCACAAATAGACTCAACATCAGCTCGCATGTTAGGCCAAAAGAAATGTTCATGCAACACATGCAAAGTTTTCATGACACCAAAATGTCCCATAAGACCACCCCCATGAATTTCTCTAACCAACAACTCACGCATAGAACACCTAGGCATGCATAGTCTATGACTTTGAATAAAAATCCATCATGCCTAAAGTAATCAAGATGAGCACGTTTAGAACATAACGACCAGATTTTCGAAAAATCTAAATCATGCTCATGTAATTCCTTAATACAATCAAAACCAAGCAATTTAGTTTGAAAAGTGGTAATAAGAGTATACCTTCTTGACAATGCATCAGCTACCACATTTTCTTTACCTTGCTTGTATTTGATCGTATATGGAAAGGACTCGATAAACTCCAACCACTTTGCATGTCTCTTGTTGAGCTTGCCTTGAGTCTTCAAAAACTTCAAACTCTCATGGTTAGAGTGAATTACGAACTCTTTGGGAAGGAGATAGTGCTGCCAGGTTTGAAGAGTTCGCACAAGAGCATAGAGCTCCTTGTCATATGTGGGATAATTCAAGGTTGCACCACTTAGCTTCTCACTGAAGTACGCAATGGGCTTGGAATCCTGCATAAGAACGGCCCCAATACCTACTCCAGAAGCATCACACTCAACCTCGAAAGGCTTGTCAAAATTAGGTAAACACAACAAGGGTGCGTTAGTCAACGTGTCTTTTAATAAATCAAACGCCTCTTGGTGTTTACTTTCCCACTTAAAAACAGAATTTTTCTTAACAAGTTCATTAAGAGGTGCAGCAATAGTAGAAAAATTTCGTACAAATCTCCTATAAAAACTTGCTAGACCATGGAAAGACCTAACATCATTAGCACTTTTTGGTGTAGGCCAATCACGTATGGCTTGTACCTTAAACTCATCAACATGTACACCCCTAGAGCTAACAATGAATCCAAGAAACACAATGCTTTCCATGCAAAATGAACACTTTGCCAAGTTAGCATAAAGATGATGCTCTCGTAATACACACAAAACTTAGTGCAAGTGCTCAACATGATCCTCACGTGACCTACTATAGATTAGAATGTCATCAAAATAAACCACAACAAATTTACCAATGAAAGCCCTAAACACATAGTTCATAAGCCTCATGAATGCACTAGGTGTATTAGTTAAACCAAAAGGCATAACTAACCATTCATAAAATCCATACTTGGTCTTAAATGCGGTTTTCCATTCATCACCTACTTTCATTCTAATATGATAATATCTACTTTTAATATCAATTTTTGAGAAAATAGTAGAACCATGCAATTCATCAAGCATATCATCTAACCTAGGAATAGGATGATGATACTTTACCGTTATCTTGTTGATAGCTCTACAATCAACACACATGTGCCATGTTCCATCCTTCTTTGGCACCAAAATGACTGGTACGGCACATGGTGACATACTCTCACGAACAAATCCTTTCTCCACAAGTTCATCCACTTGTCTTTGAATCTCTTTTGTCTCCTCAGGATTTGCTCTATAAGCAGGGCGATTGGGTATGCTAGCACCAGGTACAAAATAGATTTGGTGCTCAATCTCTCACACAGGTGGCAATCCCTTGAGTATATCTTCAAGAAATAAATCTTCAAAATCTTGCAAAAGAGACACCACAACACTAGGCAAAGAAGAATTAAGTTCATTAAGCTCAATAGAAGAAAAAAACACATCTTTATACAAAACAATTAAAAGTTGTTGTTTAGCTTCCAAAGCTGAAATGATCTCACTTTTGGTTGCAAAAGCATTAACCTTCCTCTTTCCTTCCATCTTCAAGTCACGATTCACCTTCTTACTAGCCTTGGATCCGCCACTTTGCTCATTGCTTGGACCAGTTCGTAGCCCCTCTTCATGCTTGATCCGGCCAGATTGTTGTTGCTCTTCTTTCACCTTGAATTTCTTTGCTATCATCACTTGATCCGCATGAGCTTCAGAAGGTTTGATGGAATCCAAAGTGATTTTTCGGTTGTTCCACATGAATGAGTACCTATTCTTGAAGCCATCATATGTCACTCTTCTATCGAATTGCCAAGGACGTCCAAGTAGGATGTGGCATGCTTGCATGGGAATCACATCACACCACACTTCATCCTTGTATTTGCTAATGGAGAATGGCACCACTACTTGCTGAGTAACCTTCATGTCTCCAACCTCAGTCAACCATTGTAAATTGTATGGCTTGGGATGTCTTCTTGTCTCTAGTCCCAATTTATCTACAAACCAAGTAGAAGCGACATTAGTGTAAGAGCCACTATCTATAATCATGCTACATACCTTGTTTTGTACAGTACACCTAGTGTGAAAAATATGCTCTCTTTGTATGTCCAAGTCATCTTCCTTAGGTGCAATGCTAAGGGCACGCCTTGTGACCAAGATTTCGCCTTGATCACCACCAAACAAGTCACCCTCATCTTCAGAACCTCCCTCCAATGGAGGCATCTCCTCATCATTTTCACTAGATGCAATGCTTGCTATCTCACCATCATCACTAATCATCATAGCACGTTTGTTTGGACAAGTTGCAGCAATGTATCCATAACCTTGACACTTGAAGCAACGAACCTCCCTTTGCCTTGGTTTCTCAACCAGTTTACCCTTGGCATCCGACTTTGCAGTTGAATCGAGCTTAGAAACTTGAACAGCGGTTTGGAGGATGGCATACTTGTTCAAGCTCTCTTGCACTCCTACGTGGATGCTCAACCCTCCAAGTAGTACGGTTTTGGGTAGTAGAAAACCCCCTAGCACGCCTCCCTTTCAATTGCCTCTCCACCTTGATGGCCATATCCACCAAGTCATGAATATCAAGATAATGTTGAAGCTCAACTCTTTCAGCAATTTCCAAGTTTAATCTAGCAATAAATCACGCCATTAGAGCCTCCTCTTCCTCCTTAATGTCAGCTCTTATGATGAGCATCTCTATCTCCTTATAGTATTCATCCACATTCATCGACCCTTGCTTCAAAGTTTGAAGCCTATGATGGAGGTCTCTTATGTAGTAGCTTGGAACAAACCTCTTCTTCATGATGTTCTTCATTTCGCGCCAAGTTCGAATTGGCTCCTCATCATACCTCTTCCTCTCCTTTACCAGCTTGTCCCACCAAATACTTGCATAATCAGTGAACTCCACGGCAGCTAATTGCACTTTTTTTCTCTTCGGAGTAGTTATGACAATTGAATATGTGCTCCACTTTACGCTCCCACTCAAGATAAGCCTCGGGGTCTAGCTTACCTTGGAAAGAAGGTATCTTCATCTTGATGCTACCAAGGTTGTTGTCTTGGTTGTTATTTACCCTCCTCTCTCTCCTTGGAGCTATTTCTTCATCACTCGACTCCCCTTCAATGTCATCATCATAAGCTAGATTTTGAGTCATTCTAGTGTTGGAACCAACCTCTCTACCATCATGTTGATCTCCTCGAACCCTAGATACTTGCTCCACATTGTCCATTCTCATGGACATGCTTTGCATTTGTTCTATGAGGCGTTGGAAGTTGTCTTGCATGCCTCTCATCATAGCCTTAAGATCATCATGTTCCACCATAAGTACTTTAAACCTGCAAAATAAAGAGTTAGAACAATATAAACTAAGAATTTGTAGTTCACTCCCTTAGTGTTTGCACTCGCTTCCCTCAAATTTATTGGCTTTTACCCTCCTTGTGCTCACTACTAAGCCTTTATCCACTCAATGAATTTTCTTGTTGGCCCTTTAGAGAAGAACCAGCTCACTCAATCTTACCAAGGCTTATAGCAACACCAATCTGTGAGAGTAAATGTAGAGGTAAAAAATAAGTATGCTTAGAGTGTTTTGTTCAAGAGAGTAACAAAGAATAACCAAGAATCAAGAATAGACACAATATAGACACCCTAATGTGTGGTATAATTGTGTGATGTTTCTTGATTTTTTTTTAATGTTCTTTGGAAGTAAAGTAACCAAACTTATGCAAAAACAATACTCCAACAAACACCAAGAACAAGAAGAGTGAAATCTGATCAATTAAACTTTCGTACGTGGCGTTGTTCTCTGTCCAACGATCTGTTTGTTTCAATAGGTCTATTCGATTGACAAGGATAGTATTCTAGCCAAATATACTTCAGTTTAATTGATTTAGTTCGTGTGCTTGGCTTTTGTCACCTTGCACGCCTCTGTCTCTTTCCTTTGTATTGCACGACTTTTCTTTGTGCAAGACTCTTTTTTTTTTTAATTCAAATACTCAGATAACCCCTAAAACTCAAACAAACAAGTGAAATTTACCGGATGAACAGTAATTTTCCCGATGAACAGTAAAGCCTAGCGTGAACAGTACATCGCGTGAACAGTAGCCCCGTCGTGAACAGCAACGCTACAGTGCCGTGAACAGCGACGCGACTTTTTTTTTTTTTAAAGAATCTTCAACCCAAGAATAACAAGTCCAAGAAACTGGTTCTTTTGAAAGGTTTTTGCACAAAAATTCCCAGTAAACAATAAAAACAGTCAAGAAACACAAAATACCACATAACTCTAGAATTCTTGATTGAGAAGTAATCAAGAACGACTCTAAACAAACCCTAAAGTACGAATTTAATAAGGAAACAACGAAAACCAACGGCTGAAATTTTAAGAATGTTAAAGACGGACAGAAACAAAACTCAATGAGGGCAAACACAATTTGAAAAGAAAAGACAGTAGGAAACAAACAAAATATTAGGGCTAGGCACGAAGCTCTTGCCTTAATATTACGAAACAACAAACAAAAAGGGATATATCTGCAATTCCAAAGGAACAAACGGATTGATAGAACCTGGAAATCCAAGAACTTTGGCTCTGATACCAATTGATGAGGTCGCGCGTACGGAAGACTACCAAGACCCTTGGATTTTAGGCTTACTACTCGTTGAACTCAAGACCCCTTGGATGGATCTTCCAAGAACCCTAGACGTGGAAGTAGGTTGCTCGAATTTTTCCCCTTGAAGATGCCCTTGATCTTAGAAAAACCAAGAAGAACCGAATTGAGCACGTTCAATCGTTCAACCTAATTCTCTAAAGAACTTGAACAAAACCGAAAGGAAACTCTAAGCGAGATTGGATGGTCGCCACAAGCAAAGCTTGATAAGACCTATGACGGTTCTCAATCACCAAGGAACCAAGACAATTTTGAAGAGAATTCACTCAAAATATCATAAAACGTCGTGTCTAATGTTGTTCACAAGAAACCATTATATAGGGCAGCACAAAAAAACATAAACAAGAAAGTACTTTACCCTAGTTGTAACCTAACACTCAACTACTAAAGATTACAATTCAAAATATTGCATAAAACAACTAAACAAACTTTATGATCGTACCCGCGGCACCTATCCGCGGCGCGGGTACGGGGCGCGGGTTTGGTCAGAAAGTTTGGCACTTTAAACATTTCACGAACGAACCTTCTGATGTACCCGCGGCACATATACGTGGCACGGGTTCATGGCGCGGGTTCGGTCAGAAGGGTTGGCACTTCATTCCCATTCTTGAATCATCCTTCCTTCCTACTTCATTCCCATGCTTGAATCATCCTTCCTTCCTTGGTCAGCCCACAAGCAATGTACAATACATGACAAAGGATCCATGTTGGTTGCCTTACACACATTATCCAGCGTGTCTACAATGAGACCATGCAAAGTATCCTTCCTTTTCCTAGCTCTTGATCTAGTCATAGGACTATCCAAGTCTTGAAGTACGTCCTCAGTCACCTTGGAGGCTTGTTGACCTTGGGACCTATCACATGAAACACACATAGCAACATACAAGCAATCACACAGGCTCTCATAAACACACAAACACACAGTCAGCTTCAACGACCTCAATCTAGAATCAACTTCCCAATCTCAGCTAGAAAACTCAAATCTAGAACCTCCATCAGAACATAATTCTCCATTTTTAGCTATACAATACCCTCCATAGTCTGTCAACCAGCCATAACTATCTTCATTAGTCCCAAAATCACCAGCCATCAGACACCCAAATACCACCCAAACAGCCCCAAACCAATTTAGCCATCAACAGACGTTACCACCAAAATCAGTCAAGCCACAATTCAAATCACTACCACACAACCAGTTCGTCTCCCCAGTATCCACCAAACAACCTAAAAAGAAGACATCCCAAACCAACAAACCACCCTTGCCCACCATCGTAGCAGTCCACCACCGATCAAAAATTAGTCCAAAGCATCACCAATGACCGAATCACTATTTCCTCTACCTCCCCTGTCACCACAATTGGTCTAGACCTTCACCAGATTATCCTTGTCAAACTTCTCCTAGCAACCACTGTAGCAATTATTCACAACCCAAATACCAGATCATCACCATCTCTTCCTATCCAATCTCCAAGTCAGAAAATCACTCGCTATTCACACTACCATCAATACCCACATCTATAGCCAATTTACAACCACTGCCACCATCAAACACTACAAGCCAGCACAACCAGATAGCCGTCAATCACCACCCAAATCACACAACAAGGACCACGCGCCACTAGTCCAAGTGAACTGCTATCAACCCAGTGCGCCTTCGTCAAACCCAAATCGTCATCACCATGACCAACCAAGAAACCACCATTACCAAATCCCTCTTGAATCCAGGTATGATTTCTTAGTTCTTTCTTCCAATTTATCCAATTAATTGCTGATAAATATGTAGAGTTGTTGCAGATTTATTAGGAATTTGGTCACTATTCTTGGGAAATTTTGAGTGAATTAGGCAAATTTGGTTCCCATGAGACTTATGCCCCTTAAATTGAAAGAAAGAATGATGGAGAAAAGAAAGAAAAGAGGAAGAGAAGTGGGTTTCAGAGAGGGAGAGAGAGGCGGTGAGAAGAATAGAAGGAAAGGGAGAAAAGGAGAGAGAGAGAGAGAGAGAGAGAGAGAGAGAGCAGCTAGAAAAGCAAGGAAAAGAGAAAGATCAAAGAGAAAAGAGAACAAGGGACAAGAAATAGAAGAAGCAGACAAAGAGTAGATGAAAAACCAGAGAATAGATTACCGGAAGATAGAGAGAAGAAAGATAAAAAACAGAGAGTAAAAGAAAAGGGAGGGACGGCGAAAGAGAGCATATTAGGGGAAAGATAGAAAGAGAACCAGAACAAGGAAATAGAAGGAAGAACTGAAGAAAATTGAGAGAGAGCAGGGAGAAAGAAATCAGAGAAGGGAGAGATAAGAGAAAAACTAGAGAAGAAGAAAAATGACAAAGAGGGAAAAGAGATAGACGAGAAAAGGATAGTTGATAGAAAATAGAGTTTCTGTAGGAAAGAAATCAATTTTGGGGGGGCCGAGTAGTCTTCTTCATTGCTGGAAGAGGAAAATGATTTGGGAAAAAGTGTTTGATTTTTTTGTCTGGCATCGATTTCAGAATTTGTGTTATGGGTTTTGGATTTTTTCTAAATTGATTTTATGTATAATAAATATTTATATCTAGTCCCTAGACTTTGAATCAGTTTTTCTAAATCCCCTAGGTTTTTCATTATTTTATACCATTGAGTCCTCCAGGATTTTTGATTGACCCCCCTAGTTTTAATTTCTTTCAAAGTAGGTATTGATTAATTGCAATTAGGACCTTTGAAGTTGCTGATTCTAATTTTCTCCATTAATTTATTTTAATTTGCAAAGTTATGGCTCACTTACTTTAATCTGTATGGCTTTTAACTTGAATTTGTTCAAATTTATGATTTTGCTCCCCCTTAATTTATGTTAAGTTGCAATTTTTTCTCCCAGTTTGCTAAAATTTATGTTTTTATCAGTTTATTAGTATTTATATTTTATGATTTCTTTTACTTAAATAGTGGTGCCGTAACTTGTTTATTCATTTTGATTAGCATTTGTGCCGGGTCTTCAAAGAAGTATCCCTATTTCTTATTAATTTCTCTTTTATGTGTTTCAATGTGCTCCTACGTGATTTTTATGCATTTTCTTCAATGATTTTTCTTGTTTTCATCTACTTTTTACATATTTGTTTACTTTATACTATTTAGTTAGTAATTTTATTATTTGGCAAAAAAAAAATGTGATAGAATAGATCACAATTTTTTTTATTTTGGCATATATTTTGTATTTAGTTAGTCAATGTAATAGTTAGATTATTTTTCTCGTATTTTAGCAAATTTTGTATTTAAGATCGCAAGTGTAATAGATAGGTCATTTTTACCCTTTTTCCCAAAAAATTGTAGCTAACTTCCCCAATGTAATAGTTAGGACTTGTGTGTTTTTGCGTACTTGTGTGCTTATATGTTTTACCGCTTTTGTTAGAGTTTTGCATCTAGATATCATGATTACGTGTTACATGCTCCTATTTGACTTTATATGTCTTTATATGTTTAATTTGCTTTTAATTCATGTTTTACTATTTAATTCATGTTTTATGTTGTTTTGTCACCACACTAGTCCAATGCTAGTTGTGGCTTTCTCGTCTCCCCACTAGTCTAACACTAGCGGGGCATTCCTAGAACCGGCTAGTCCAACACTAGACTCTTAGGGCATTTTAGTGATAGTTTCACTCGCATGCATTTCATATCATCTCACACACTAAGTTTTTTAGGAATTTTTCATTTTTTGCATGATTTTTGTATATTTTATTATCTATCTATCTATCTATTTTGACAAATACTCAGCACGTGAAATCTAAATTGCATTACACATAGAATTTAGGTCATTTGTGTGATCCAACTAGAAATAGTCGTCTACTCACGTGGGAAGCGGTAGCGTACAGGCCGTTCCCCCCTCCGTGAGTAGAAACATTCAGTCACGAGATATTAGTCCCCCATACTCGTCATGTTGCATACCCACTTTCTTTCTTCACTTACTATATATTATTATTTTCTTTTCTTTTGCATCGCATTTTGCATAGACACTCGTGACTCCCTCGAGGTCTCGACTCGGGTTTCACAATTAATGCGATAATTCCGACCAAGTCTCGACGGAACATGCCGACTCTTTCGATATTCACATTTAGATTTAGGATTTGCATTCATTTAGATACATCCGAACACAAAATCTAGGATTAATTTAGAAAATTTTGATTAAACCTCGCAACTAGCCTCGGCTAGGTTGAAAGGGTGCCTTAGGCACAAGCCTTTGCCTTCCCTTTTATCAAATGTGACTCCCGGACCTTTTTTTCTCGTTTTTCGTAGACCGGAGTCGAAAAAGGGTTTTAAATAATTTTTCTAAAATTTACCTTTTGTTTGGTTTAAACAATTTTTTCGGGTGACTTGGTACACCCTAACTCAGTACCAAGTGGCGATTCTATTTTTCAAAATAAAACCCTTTTTCAAAATTAGTTGGCCAAAACTGTCGCACTTTTTTAGTCCCGGCCTTATTTTCTTTCAAAATACCATTTTTTACTAAATAACACTTTTTCACTAAAACACGAATTTTTTCTCACACACGCACAGTTTTTTTTTTCAAAAAACTTTCTTTTAAAAAGGGTCTCGGACCGGACTGTCTTTTCGGGATGCGACGATCAACAACCCCACCGTGCTATTACCTTTTAATTATGATTTTTAGGACGTGACAAGTCTTATGGGGCATTTTGGTGTCGTTTAGACTTTAGACATTTTGCATGAACACTTTTATTGGCTTCATATGAAACGTGATGTACAAGCTTTTTGTGCTAAATGTATAACTTGTAGGAAAGCTAAATCCAAAGTTATGCCTCATGGTTTATATAGTCCATTGCTTGTTCCTACCGTTCCTTGGACTGATGTTTCTATGGACTTTATTCTAGGGCTTCCATGTTCTCAAAGTGGCAAGGATAGCATTTTTGTGGTAGTTGATCGTTTAGTAAGATGGCACACTTTGTAGCTTGTGTTAAAACTAACGATGCAACTCACATTGTAGATTTATTCTTTAAGGAGGTTGCTCGACTACATGGGTTACCAAGGATCATTGTGAGTGACCGTGATGTCAAATTTCTGAGTTATTTCTGGCACACTCTTTGGGGCAAGCTAGGGACCAAATTGCTGTTTTTCACTGTTGCTCATCCTCAAACAGATGGACAAACCGAAGTGGTTAATCGTACACTCACAACACTTCTTCAAGAAATCATCCAACACAATCTTAAGAATTGGGAGAAGTGCTTGCCACACATAAAGTTTGCTTATAATCGAACTATCCATTCATTTACTTCTTATTCTCCTTTTGAAATTGTTTATGGTTTCAATCCTCTAACACATTTGGATATCTTGTCTTTGCCTTCTAGGGAGCAAGTTGGCATGGATGGCAATAGTAAGGCAGATTTTGTGAAAGAGTTGCATACCAAAGTTAAAGCTAATATGGAGAAGAAGTATGAACAATATGCCAAGCAAGTAAACCATGGAAGAATGCAAGTTCAATTCGAGCCTGGAGATTGGGTTTGGATCCATTTAAGGAAGGAGCGTTTCCCTCAACAACAAAAATCTAAATTGAGTCCACGAGGAGATAGACCATTTCAACTCCTTGAGCGGATTGGGGATAACGCTTATAAGATAGATTTGCTAGGTGAGTATGGTAATGTTCATGCAACATTTAACATGGCTGATCCCTCTTTATATGATGTAGGAGATTTGAGGGCGAATCTTCGTGAGGAAGGAGGTAATGATGAGGACATAAATGGTCATGATCATGGAGGTGCAGCCAAGAGTCCGTTTCAAGATATGAGAGGTCCAATGACTAGGTTGAGGGTTAAGAGACTAAAGCAAGCTTTGCAAGGTTTGATCTTAAAGTTACATGAGGATGAAGCTATTTGGAGGATGATGGAACCTACGATGCTATTCACCTTGTTTGGACTTGAGTTGAAGGACCAAAAGTCTTTGACCGAACCCGCGCCCCCAACCCACACCGCGGGTACCGCCGTGGCGACCATCAGAAGTGGGAGCGTGAAGAGCAAAAGCCTCTGATCGAACTCGCGCCCCCAACCCCCGCCGCGAGTAAGTGTCGCAAGTACAATCAGAAGGTTCGACCTTGAGGGAATTGGAAGCGCATCGAATCCGTGCCCGTACCTGCACCGCGGTACCGTAGCGGGTACGAACAGAAGATCCTTCTTTAGTTGTTTTACACATTTTTGGATTTTAATATTTAGTCGTTTGTGTTAGGTTATAACTAGTGACTAGTAATTTCTTATTTCATGTTTAAGTTATACCCTATATAAGGGTTTTCTTGTGAACAACATTAACAAGTTCAAGATTAATGATATTACGTTTTCTTCAATTGTGCTTGAGAGCAAATTGAGTTTTTCCCTTAGTTCTTTGGATGAAAAGAACTACTCTTGCATCCTTGACAAGTTCTTAGTTAAGTATTCAAGAATCCCACTTAGAGTTCATTTTTGAGGATTTGAATCTGTCCAATAAGATTGTCGACTAGGTGTCTACACCACGTTGTTGGTTAGGGGTCTAGGATCATTTCTTAAAGGGGGGAGTTCAACAAATCTGGTTGAATTTTGGGCAAAACAATCCGAGTTGTTCTTGGAGTATTCGACAAGTTACGAAGGGGTCAAGAAAATCGGGTTGCATACTTGGTTTTCAAGAGTCTTGGACCGTCTACTCTTTCGTTGAATGCATCATTGTTGGTGGAATCGTGATAGGCAAGGGCAAGACTGGGTTTCAATGGAAGTGTATAGTGTTGGAATTGATGATCATGTGTCTGGCTTGGTGGTTTTTTTGCTATTCTTGCCAGTGGTGAAGGAGGAGAGGATAGTTGTGGTGAATTATGTTTTGATGGACAATGAATTGGGTGGAATGACTGGTTTTTTGCTTGCTGCAAATGAAGATTACTTTGTGACTTGTATTTGTAGAAATTGATGGTAGTTGGGCTGTCATGGTGGTGCTTTGAGGTTGCTTTGACCGGGATGTCATTGAAATTGGGTGATTGTGGGCAGAGGTTTTGCAGGGACTGGTCTTGATTAATTGAAGCTTGGGTGGCGGTAGGACGTGGAAAAGACAAGAGTTGTGATATGGAGGTGGAGCGGGTGTGGTGGTGACAATGGATGGCTCAGTAGTAGTGAGTGGCTTGTGGCAGGTATTGGTTTGATTGTGGTCTGTTGTGGTTTTGCTTTCTTTTGCAGGTTGTCAATCGATGGAGAAGCTAAAGCTATTGATGGTTGATGGTGGTTTTTGGGCTTGGGTTGGAACTATGGTAGTAATTTCAAGTGGTTGTTTTGGGTTGATAGGTGAACATCTGGTGGCTTGGGTGGTGGAACATAGGTAGTTGTTGGAGTTGTGGAACTATTTTTTTCTAGTTGAAATTGGGGTTGTAGGTTTAACGGTGGAATTGGAGGAAGCAAGGAGATAAAGAAAACGGTGAAGAACAAGAAAAACCCAGAAATGAACTTGAACCAGAATACAAGAACAAAACCCAGAAACAAAGCAACAAGAAGAAACCCAAAGACAACTAAAAATCCAGAAAAACTAGAACAGAAAGAGAATCTAATGACTTAAATAAAATTCCCAACAAACACACATAATTAATCAAATTTGCCTATAAGTGAAGGTAGATGACAAGAATTGGTCGTCTTTTATTGAGTCAATTCGGCTCCTGAGAAGACCTATATTCTTTAAAGTGGTTAAATGGAAACTCCCTCCTTTATTGCATCTCAAGTTAAATACATATGGATGTGCACAAGGTAATCGTGGTCCTAGTGGTGGTAGAGGTGTTATTCGAGATACAGTAGGTAAATTGATATTTGGTTATTCATGCTTTCTTGGAGAAGCTACTAGTATTCAGGCTAAAGCTAGAGCTCTTCTTTGGGGGGCTCGATATTGTGTTTAATGTGGGCTTTCAAACATCATGGTGGAATGTGATTCGTAGCTACTAAGTTTCATTTGTAGAAAAGATCTCATGTCCATGGACTATTTCTCAAGAAATTGAGAAAATAACTACTATTTCTTCAATGTTTGTGTTCTTTAATCACTGTTTTCGAGAGGCGAATAAAGTAGCTAATTTGCTAGCTAATGAAGGTTGCAATACTCAGGCTGATATTATTTATCAGAATGAATCATGTCTTCCACGATTGGCTAGAGCAGAGATTAGAATTGATAGGCTTGGTTTTCCTTCACTTAGAAAATGTTATAAATGAGTTTTATTTTTATTTGTAATTTTGTTATTTGCTTTAATGAGATTCACTGTATTATGGAGGTTAAGCCTAGCCCCCCTCCACTTTTGTAATTGAGTTTTCATATTAATAAAATTTGGGCTCGCATCCCGCCCCCGTATACGGGGTTTTGCCAAAAAAAAAATCAAATTTGCCAATAAAAATAAAAGAAAAATGAATCAAACAAAGAGAAGAATTCACCTTTTGAAGCTTCAAAATGATCTGATGCTGAACAATTGCTCCAGATTGAAGCTGATGATGAACAGTGCCTGGTACGATGAACAGTGACCAGGAATAGAAAAAAAATAGAGTGTGTGTTTTGTGGTGAATCAATAGGTGTTTTGATTTCAATGGAATAAAAGGATCTATGTTTTTAGGATTTTTTTTCTTCACCTTTTTTTGATTTTAATGGGGGGTATTTATAGTGCAACAATATCTTACCCTCCAAGAAAAGGAAAAAAGACAAGAATACCCCTAATAAAAAAATTATCATTTTATTTCAAAATAGTTTTTAGAAAAATTAAAATTAAAATCAAGACCAAAAGCTTAAAAAATTAAAATGTCATGATTCTTTTAAAACACCTGAAAAAATTAAAAAATGTAAATAATAAATTTATTAAAGAAATTTGGGAGAGAAAATATATTTTTATGTAAAATTACCGTTTTGCCCCTAAAACGTAATATTTACAGAAAATATTAAAAATGGTTCTAAAAAATGACCAAAAGTTAGAAATAGGTTTAGAAACCTAGAAATGAGTTTGAAAACTGCAAAATTTGACAAAAATAAGTTTTGAGTGTGAAATGACTATTTTGTCGTTGTATTAACGGAATACACAGAAACATAGCTGTTAGCTTTGAAAAATTATCAGAAATTAAAAATAAGCTCAAAACCCTAACAAATGAATTTAGGATTCACAAATTGATAAAAAATGCACTCTAGCTGCAAAATAACTATTTTGCCCTTCTATGCAGTATTTATATAAAAATAGTAATTGGCCTCGAAAAAATTTAAAAAAAATTAGAAATATGTCTAAAAATATGAAAAATAAATTTAAAGCCCGAAATGAGCGAAAATAGTATTCGCATAGCAAAATGACCATTTTGCCATTGAATTGACAAAATTTACAAAAAATAATAATAAATTCAAAAAATCACAAAAAATTCACAAATATGTATGAAAATACAAAATATGCCTTTAGAGCCTTAAAAATAATGACAAAGTATTTACATGCTAAAAATTACCATTTTTCCTCCAAAAAAATGCTAATTTCGTTCTTCTTTTATTGAAAAAATTAGAATTTGACCCCAAAAAATATAAAAGTGCCCCAAATGTTGGAAAAATGAGTGGTGCATCAAAATTTGTTGTCTACAGAAAGGATATAAATTACATGGTAACATTATCATTGATGAGTATGGTCTACCGTGTGACTTTCCTATTCACTTGGGTGGTCATGATGCATTATTAAACGCCACTCATGATCTATAAGCGCAAATTAATTAATTAGTGAATTAATGATAAATTAAAGTATTTAATTTAGCTAACTCTTAATTAATTAATTAGAGAGTTATAATTTGTACTTATTGCCAACGTGAATGGAACCTAATGGGTCACACACATAAAGAACAAAATCTTTAAGTTAAAATGTAATTAAGATAAGTATGAGATGACAGATAGGTTTTGTTCTTGGTAAGGATATCATGGATAATGTGTTGACTGCACAGGAATTGGTTATTGAGATTGATAGGAAATTAAGGGACCCAAACTTGATTCTAAAGTTAGATATGGAGAAGGCATATGATAGGGTCAATTGGTCCTTTATTATGGGAATGATGAGATGTTTTGGTTTCAATGAACAAGTGGTGGATATGATATACCAGCAACTCGCTTATAATTGGTTTTCTGTCATGATAAATGGTGCACTAGCTGGCTTTTTTAAGTCATTTCATGGGGTGAGGCAAGGGGATCCCCTCTCTCCGGCCCTCTTTTTGTTGGTTGCGGAATATTTGGGATGTGGAATGGAACACTTATTCAATGAGCATCCAAGGCTATTTTATGCTTCCAAAGGTGATAAGATCCCTTATTTAGCTTTTGCAGATGATACGATTATTTTTACGAGATGTTCAAATAAGGGTTTGACATTGATAAAGGAGTTTTTACAGAAGTAGCAATCACTTTTTGGACAAAAAGTGAACGTGGCAAAAAGCTCTTTTATATGTTCACCTTGTGTTCCTTCAGGGGTGATTCACAATATCAAGCAAATTCTTGGGTTTAAGCAGGAACAATATTCTTTTCAATACTTGGGGGTACCATTGTACAAGGGAAGAGCAATGAAGATATTATTTGATGGAATTATTGAGAAAATACGGAGCAACCTATCTATGTGGAACTCCAAATTTCTATCTGCTGGAGGGAAATTAATTTTACTTCGGCATGTTTTATCATCTATCCCATTCTACTTAATCTAGTTGTTAGCTCCTCCTAAAGGTGTGGTAAAAATGTTGGAGAGTATCTTTAATGCTTTTTTTATGGGACAATAGAGAAGGTCATAAAATTCATTGGCATTCCTGGGATAAGATGTGCTTTCCAGTATTTGAGGGAGGGTTGGGTGTTCGAGATATCTCGGATGTGGTAGATGCTTGCTCAATGAAGCTATGGTGGATTTTAAGAAAGCGTGAGTCCTTTTGGGCATTTTTTATGTACACAAAGTACATCCAGGAGGACCATCCAATGCAGGCGATGGGAAGTAGATCACGACTGTGGAAAAGGCTTGTTGGTATTAGAGCACAAGCTGAAGCACAGATTAGATGGAGAGTAGGGAAAGGGATGCTGGACTTTTGGCATGATTGTTGGGTGGGTGAGGAGACCTTGGCTACTTTGTGTCATATATCTAACCTTCCTTATACTCTAGTGGCTGAATTTTTTAATGCAGGTGGATGGAACAAAGAAAGATTAGAGGCTTGGCTCCCAGAGGATATCGTGAAGGATATAATGGGGATCCATCTTTGCATGGAGGATTCTGATACAATTATTTGGGTAGCCTCAGCAGACGGGAAATTTTCTCTAACCTCGGCATGGGAGATTATAAGGAGGAAAAGGGGCATTTCAAGAGTCTTCACAAGTTTGTGGTCCTTAGGTTTGCCAATTAAAATGAACTTTCTCCCTTGGAGAATACTTTATAACTTATTGCCTATTGATTCTATCATGCAATCAAGGGAATTTAGTTTAGCATCGAAATGTGTTTGTTGTGCTGGCTTTGAAGATATGATGCATGTTTTCTTTTCTGGTAAAATTGAGGAATCCGTAAGATGGCGTTCACTTGCATTTCTTCCCTTTTAATGCATTGGTTTACGCACACACAAACAAAGGTTGGTCCCAGCATTATTCCTATAGTAGTTCTTTGTTTCTTGTGGAGAGCAAGGAATGAAGGAAGACATGAGGGTGTTCGACTATTGAGGAATAATGTTCTATATAATATAGATAGGTTTTTGAAACAATTCGGTGCTTCGGTTGTATTCACTAGGAGGGAAGAATTTGGGGATTCAATTCAACTCAATTACTTCAAGTTTCGAGCCCATCAAACACGTAGGATTGTGACACTAGCATGGGAAAAACCTCAGAATGGGTTCTACAAACAAAACACTAATGCTTCTGTTGATACTCAGATATGCAAAGGAGGAGGGATTTTACGTGATAGTTATGGGAAAGTGATCTTTGCGTTTTATAAGGAGGTTGGTGAATGTTAGTGTATGCCCTAAAACCAAGATGGTTTAAGATGTTTTATATGTTATATTTATCCATGTGGTATTTTTCTTTATCGTCTATACTTGTATTTCCATGTTACTTGTTTGATTGATAAAGTCTTTAGAATATTGACTATGTATTAGAGATTGTATGGGTTACGAATATGAGACTCTAATACATAAAGTCATATTCTTAGATATCCCTAGTCATAGTATTAATGAGATTGGACATCATTAATGCGGATAGACTAGCACATACTTTGCCTCTACTTATGGTAAGTAGTAGTTAATCTCATTGACTACGGTGTACGTGACACTTAAGTTGGTATGTGGATGCTTGTTTGAGAACAAGTTTATTGGATTGATCCACCAAGAGTTTCAACTATAGTGGCAATGGTTGAACTCTTAATGGCAACGGTGTAAGTGATCCTTTGACTTGAGATTACCATAGTATCTTGAGTGTGGATTGCTATACTTTGACTGTATTCCCCGGTGCCCGTAAAAGGGTAGCTCATAGGTTAGAGATTGGGTATAGTTTGAAGCATGGAGAGATAGTGAGTAATCAATATAGGATTCACCACTCCTTAATAGGAGAGTATATCCCTTTATGGCCACTTGTTAAAAATATTAACTCATAAATCTTCTGCAGAAGTGATGGTATAACCCGGAAGTAGTTTCAAGGTTATACATCATGGAGAGTTATATTTCTGGATCAAGAAAATATAAATTAGTAATTGTTAAAGTATGCACTATACTTTTAGAGTGATTGGGATATAGTGTGGTGAAAGGATATTAATTACACGGTAACATTGTCATTGAGGGGTATGGTCTACCATATGACTTTTCTATTCACTTGGGTGGTCATGATGCATTGGTAGACGCCACTCATGATCTATAAGTATGAATTGATTAATTAGTGAATTAATGATAAATTGAAAGTGTTTAATTTATCTAGCTCAATTAATGAGTTATAATTTATACTTATTGCCAACGTGAATGGAACCTAATGGGTCACACGCATAAAGAACAAAATCTTTGGGTTAAAATGTAATTAAGATAAGTATGACATACTTATGGGGTTAATTTATGAGATAAATTAACTTAAAGGACTTATTTATAAATATTCTAAGTCTTGCAGGAAATTGGTTTCCTAAAAGAAATAAAGTAACTAATTGGTTTTCTTATGGAATAGATTTTCTAAAGGAGAAGGATTAGCTTGAAGTAAGTTACCTAAACCTTCTTGGTTTCCAATTAGTTTTATTTCCTAAAAGACTAGAATACTTCCTCTATAAATAGGTTCATGCTTTGACTCTTGAATCATAATTGCAACACAAAAAGAAAACTAGTGATAGAAAATTGAAGAAAGAAAAAGGCACGCCTCTTTCTCTCTCTAGGTGTCTCTCTCTCTCTCTCTCTCCTAATTGTTAGGGTTTTTTTCTTCTTCTTGTGTTCTTAAATAACTCAAGGGAGCTAGCACTCAAAAGTCAAAACAAGCAAGCCTACAAGGTTCCCAAAGAAGTTGTTCGTGTGGATATCATTAGAGGCTCTACGCTTGGAGGGCTTATTCGTGGTAGATCTAACATCTTTTTCGAAAGATCTTTGCCTAGAAGCATAAAAATCTTCTGTGCTTAAGGTAATCTTCATGCAAACCCCCTTGTTAATCATATAGATATGTCAAAGAGATCCATGGTTAAGGTAATAAAGTTTTATTTTTTCATTGCATTACCTATGCTATTACCTTACAGTGGTATTAGAGCCTTCTTTGATTATATCTATATGATTTGTGTTTATTTAATTGTCATACATATGGATGGTTTGTTCTTCATGAAATTTGTCTCAAAATTGTTTTAGAAAAATCAAGAGTTTGATTTTTAAGAAAAGTTCTTGATTGTTGAAAAGTGTTTTAAATAATTAAGATGAGTTCTTAAGATTGTTTTTAGGGTTTCTAAATTGTTTTTGACGTGCTAAAAGAGTTTTAACATGTTTTGATTCAAAAGAGTTTTGAAAAATATCAAAGAATTTCAAAGATCGTATTTTCTGGACACAAACCGCGCGAAAACCAGCGCGCGTTTCGACCCGCGGTCAAAATCCCGTAACTTCTGTCCACAAACCGCGGATGAAACCGCGTGCGGTTTGTCCCACGGTTTACAAACCACAGATGAACCCGCGCACGTTTTGTCCCACGGTTTGTAGGCAGAATCTTAGCGGGATTTTTCCTAAATTTTTGGAAAAACGCAAATTTTGATAAATTCTCTATTAAAACACTTTTCAATTTTAATTGTTAATATTTGGAAAGTTAAAATATGGAAACCTATACTTTCTATTGTAAGGTAGTAAGGGGAGTAACGCTGCAGAAAATTTAAAAATTTATTACCTTAGCCATGGATCTCTTTGATGTAATCTATACGATTAAAGGGTGTTTAGCACAAATACCTCAAGCATAGAAGGTTTCTATGCTTCAAAGGGCAAGATCATATTTAATGAAGGTGTTGATCTACCATGAAAAAGCCCTCCAAATGTAGAGCCTCCAACGGTATCCACACGAACATGATCTTTTGGAACCTTTGGGCTTGCTTGCCTTGCCTTTTGAGTGCTAGCTCCCTTGAATTTCATGAAGAACACAAAAACAAGAAGAGGAAGAAGACAAAACCCTAACCCTTAGGGAGAAGAGGGTGTGGCGTTTTTCTTGGGAGAAAACACACCTCTCTCAATTTTTCTCTCTCTAGATTTTATCTTGTGTTTCATCAATCAATCAAGAGTCAAGGCATGGACATTATTTATAGATGTAGTATCCTAGTCTTTAAGGAAACAAGAGCAATTGGAAACCAAGAAGGTTTAGGAAGCTTACCTTAAGCTAATCCTATTCCTTTAGGAAACCTATTCCAAAAGGAAACCAAATAGCTTCTTAATTCCTTTTAGGAAACTAATTTCCATCAAGACTTAGAATATTTATAAATAAGTCCTTTAAGTTAATTTATCACATAAATTAACCCCATAAGTATCTTATACTTATCTTAATAACAATTTAACCCAAAGACCATGTTCTTATTGTGTGTGACCCATTAGGTTCCATTCACGTTGGCAATAAGTACAAATTATAACTCATTAATTAATTAATTAAGAGCCAGATAAATTAACACTTTAATTTATCATTAATTCACTAATTAATTAATTTGCACTTATAGATCATGAGTGGCGTCTAGCAATGCATCATGACCACCCAAGTGAATAGGAAAGTCATATGGTAGACTACACCTATCAATGACAATGTTACCGTGTAATTAATATCCTTTCACCACACTATATCCCAATTAGTCTAAGAGTGTAGTGCGCACTCTTTAAATGACTAATTAATGATTTCTTGTTCCCGAAATATAACTTTCCATAAAAGTATAACCTTGAAACTCTTTCAAGTCATACTTTCACTTTTGCGCAAAAGATTCTTTAAGTCATATTTCAACAAGTGGCCAATCCGGGATATACTCTCCTATAATAAGGAGTGGTGAATCCTATATCGATTACTCACTATCCTTCCATGCTTCATACTATACCCAATCTCTACCGTATGGGCTACTCTTTTACGAGCACCGAGCAATAGAGTCAAAGCATAGCAATCCACACTCAAGATACCTATGGTAATCTCAAGTCTAAGGATCACTTACACCATTGCCATTAAGAGTATAATTCATTAGCACTATGAATAGTAACTCTTGGCGGATCAATCCAATGAACTTGTTCTCTAACAAGCATCCACATACCAGCTTAGGTGTCACATGCCATAGTTGACGAGATCAACTACTACTTACCATAAGTAGAGGCAAAGTATGTGCTAGTCTTCACATATTAATGATGTCCAATCTCATTAATACTACGACTAGGGATATTTAAGAATATAACTTAATGTGTAATAAGAGTCTCATCATTGTAACTCTTACAATCTCTTATACACAGTTAATATTCTATGGACTTTATCAAATAAACAAGTAATATTAATAACAAATATTAAATGACAAAGAAAATGCCACATATATAAGTATAACACGAAATAAGCGTAATAAATCAACTTGGTTTTAGGGCATACACTAACATCTATAACTATGTTTTTGAGACAAATAAATTTCAAGAGCATTAATCTAATTTATTTAGACCATATGATTTATGACTAGAATTAGATAAATTAATTTATTTAATTATTAAATGGAATGATGGCATGGTGGATGATTATGGACTATCCCAATGTGATTGAATGGTTATTAGTTCTTTTATGGTTGGCTTGTATTGGTTTTATAAATAGGGCCTTCGTGTCCTTCCCTCTCTATTTTCTGATGTAATTCTCTTCTCACCTAAACTCCCCTCGAATGTAACTCGAGGTTTCTTGATCAATACTTGTAATGTACAAAGTATAGGTTAGGAATAGGTTTATTTTAAATTGTTTAGACTAGAATTACATATGTAATGTACAAGAAGATGGAGGTGGCACCAAAGAGCAACCAAGGAGGCGCATCAAGGAATTGAAACTTCCCTTAGGAATTTTAACCAAATATTTTCTTCATGGCTCGAAGGAAATATTACTAGTTAAAGTCCATAGTCATCCATGTTTATCATGCTTTTATTTTATATGTTGATATATTTTAATTGCATAATATGATGAGACATTATTTAAAATTAAAATCCCTCAAATTTAAATATTAAGTCATCTATTTAAGTTGCCTCCCATTATTATAACAAAAATGAAGAGTTCCTATTAAGTGTTGACTTGTTGGCCTTCATCAAGGTCACCTTACTCGAAATATGTTTTTGTTATGAGATTTGATCTCTAAATAATGAGTATGACTTAATAAAAATACATAACTTGTTGGCCTTCGTCAATGTTATTGTATTTTTTAGGCAAAGCTGAGTAACGCATAAGATGTGAATATCAAGAATTGATACTCAACTATTTAGGAGTCACAAAAGTGGTGATTGGCAAAAGTTGCCTACCTAATCGAAATTATCTTTGGGTCGTTGGCCTTCGTCAAGCTCAAAGTTAATTAGATGAGATCCTAACCCACTAGGAATCTCCAACGGATTTCCAAATCAATATTGAGGGTTATTGATTTTAAGTAAAATAGTGGGAGCAAATCAAATAAATTTACGAGTCCACATTTTTAGTTTGCATATATAACATAAAATAAATACTTATTTTCTGTCTTTATTTTGTTATAGAATGTTTAACGTGAATTTGCGACCGATTCTTGACAATAAACTCAATGACACCAACTTTGAGGATTGGAATATCAATTTGAGAATTGTTCTCAAACATGAAAAAATTGAGTATGTCCTCGATAAACCCATGCCCCCTCCTCCACCCGCTACTGCATCACCTGAGGACATAGATACATATGAGATGCACAAAGCCGACAATGATGCTGCAACATGTATCATGTTAGCTGCTATGTCCCCAGTATTGCAAAAGCAACATTTTAAGATGGATGCTCCGTCCATGATTATGCATTTAAAAGAAATGTTCGACGCACAAGTTAGGACTAAGAGGTATGAGACCTCAAGGGAGCTTTATCAATGCAAGATGGCACAAGGATCTTCAGTGACTACCCATGTACTGAAAATGATCGGGCTAATTGAAAAATTAGCTGATTTGGGATGCGTCTCTGACAATGAGTTAAGTATTGACTTAATTCTTCAGTCCCTCCCTGAGAGCTATTCACAATTCATCCTGCACTTCGACATGCGAAAAGTTGAGTGCACGTTGACTGAATTGATGAACATGCTTAAGACTGCTGAGCCTAATCTTAAGAAGGAGAAGGGCACCGTTATGCTTGTCTCGGGCTCCAAGAAAAGGAAGCCCAATTCAGGGCTTAAGAAGTCCAAGAAGAAGAGAACTAAGCCTAAGGGTGGGGTTAAGAAGGACAAACTCAAGGGCACATGCTTCCATTGTGGACAAGATGGGCATTGGAAGAGGAATTGCAAGGCCTACCTTGACTCTTTGAAGTCTAAGAAGCTTGGTGAAGCTTCAACCTCTGGTATGTTTATGATTGAGATTAATTTATCTACTAACTAAGACTCATGGGTATTAGATACCGGATCTGGATCTCATATTTATAATAATATGTAGGGTCTTAAAGATAGTAGATTCTTGACAAATGGAGAGGTCGAGCTACGCGTGGGGAATGGAGCAAGAGTTGCTGCATTAGCCGTAGGAAGCTTATGTACTCTCTTTGTCCACTGGGCTTATTTTAGAATTAAGAAACTATTATTTTGTTCTCGTACTTATAAAGAACATCATTTCTATCTCATTGTTAGATTTAGGATGGATTTACCATCATTCAAAGGAATAAAAGTTGTTCTTTTTCACGTGATGGTATTATTTATGGTACTGTGCATTAATTAATGGTTTATACATTCTAGATGAAAAAAAGTCCATTCTCAATATAAATACCAAGAAACAAAAATTAGATATTGTTAACCAAACATTCCTTTGGCATTGTAGACTTGATCATGTGAATGAGAAACGCATATCCAAGTAACATAAAAATGGATCCTTGGACTCATTTGATTATGAATCATTTGGGACATGCGAATCTTGTTTACTTGGTAAAATGACCAAGACATCTTTTACTGAAAAGGGTGAACGTGCAAGTGATCTTCTTGGGCTTATACATAATGATGTTTGTGGCCCAACGTCGATCCATGCTAGAGGTGGTTTCTCTTACTTCATCACTTTCACAGATGACCATTCTAGATATGGTTATGTGTATCTAATGAAGCAAAAATCCGAGGCTTTTGAAAAGTTCAAAGTCTTTAAAGCTGAAGTTGAGAAACAACTTGGCAAGAGTATCAAAACACTTAGATTTGATCGAGGTGGAGAATACTTTAGTCAAGAGTTCCAACAATATCTAGAGGAAAATGGGATTATTCCTCAATGGACTCCTCCATACACACCACAACTAAATGGTGTGTCTGAAAGGAGAAATCATACTTTATTAGATATGGTACGTTCTATGATGGGCCATGCATCACTTCCTAGTTCATTTTGGGAATATGCCTTAGATTCTGCCTCCTTTACACTCAACCGTGTTCCTACAAAATCTGTCGATGCCACACCTTATGAGATATGGTATGGTAAAAGACCAAATCTTAGTTATCTAAAGATATGGGGAACATTCGCTTATGTAAAGCAAAATATGTCAGACAAGTTTGAAGCTAAGTCTGATAAGTGCTTGTTTGTGGGGTATCCTAGAGAGGGTCGAGGTACTATTTCTACAATCCCCTTGAGTAAAAAGTGTTTGTCTCAAGACACGCTATCTTTCTAGAGAAAGAGTTTATTCTTGAAAGATGTAGTGGGAGTAAAGTAGAACTTGAAGAAATTCAAGAACCACAAAGTAGTCAACAGTTGGAACAAGAGCTTACGCCACATGTCGACGAGGCGCAGTCAGAAGCTCAAGTTACACAAGAACTTCATAGATCTAGTAGAACACGTTATGCTTCTGAGAGATATGGATTTCTCATAAGTGAGAGCAATGATGTGTTAGTTATAGATGATGACAATCCTACTAGCTACGAAGAAGCTATGTCTAATGTAGACTCTTTGAAATGGCGCGAAGCCATGAAATCCGAAATGGATTCCATGTACGAGAACAAGGTATAGACCTTGGTCGAGCCACCTGAAGGGATAAAACCCATAGGGTGCAAGTGGGTCTTTAAAAGAAAGACTGACATAGATGGTAACATTGTTACCTATAAAGCAAGGTTAGTGGCAAAAGGTTATAAACAAAGGCAAGGAATTGACTTTGAAGAAACCTTTTTCGCCAGTAGCTATGCTTAAATCCATTAGAATTTTACTTGCTATAACTGCTTATTATGACTATGAGATTTGGCAAATAGATGTCAAGACTGCATTCCTTAATGGGAATTTGCAAGAGGATGTGTACATGACACAACCTGAGGGTTTTGACTCCATTGATAGTCATAAGGTATGCAAGTTACAAAAGTCCATTTATAGGCTCAAGCAAGCTTCAAGAAGTTGGAACATTCATTTTGATGAGACAATCAAAGAGTTTGGTTTTCTTAAGAACGAAGATGAGCCTTGTGCATATAAGAAGGTGAGTGGGAGTGCTGTTGTTTTCTTAATACTTTATGTGGATGACATATTGTTGATGGGAAACGACATACCTTTACTACAAACTGTAAAGGTATGGCTGTCCAAAAGTTTCTCCATGAAAGATTTAGGACAGGTAACCTATATTCTAGGAATTAGGATCTATAGAGATAGATCTAAGAGGTTGCTTGGTCTCGGTCAATCGACATACAAAGACAAGATGCTAAAGAGGTTTAGCATAGAGCAATCGAAGAAGGGGTACTTACCTATGAGACATGGGATTACTTTTTCGAGAGACATGTGTCCTGAGACACCCGTCGAGATTGATAGCATGCAAAAGGTTCCTTATGCCTTGGCAATAGGATCCATTATGTATGCTATGCTATGTACGAGACCCGACGTCTCCTATGCTCTAAGTGTTACGAGCAGATTCCAAGCTAACCCTGGTGAGGGTCATTGGGTAGCTGTCAAGAGTATTCTTAAGTACTTAAGAAAAACTAAAGAATTATTCTTGATTTATGGAGGACACACTTTAGAAGTGTGTGGTTTCACTGATGCGAGTTTTCAGTCAGACGAGGATGATAGCAAGTCACAATCTGAATTTATATTCACGTTAAATGGTGGTGTTGTGAGTTGGAAGAGTTCAAAGCAAGAAACTACCACTGATTCTACAACTAAAGCCGAGTACATTGCTGCTTCTGAATATGCAAAGGAGGCTGTTTGGATCAAGAAGTTCGTCACCGAACTAGGACTGGTTCCTTCCATTGTTGATCCTATACCTTTGTATTGTGACAACAATGGTGCCATCGCTCAAGCAAAGGAACCTAGGTCTCATCAACGATCCAAACACGTACTTAGGCACTACCATCTTATTAGGGAAATAGTTGGTAGGAATGATGTAAAGATAGAAAAGGTTCCCACTGATGACAATATAGCTGATCATCTCACTAAGGCCTTGTCCTAGAAAAAACATGATGCTCATGTAAATGCTTTTGGTCTAAAACAAATGAGTGATTGGTTTTAGTGAAAGTGGCAGTTTGTTAATGTATGCCCTAAAACTAAGATGGTTTAAGGTGTTTTATATGTTATATTTATCCATGTGGTATTTTTCTTTATCGTCTATACTTGTATTTCCATATTACTTGTTTGATTGATAATGTCCTTAGATTATTGACTATGTATTAGAGATTGTAAGGGTTACGATTATGAGACTCTAATACATAAAGTCATATTCTTAGATATCCCTAGTCATAGTATTAATGAGATTAGACATCATTAATGTGGATAGACTAGCACATACTTTGCCTCTACTTATGGTAAGTAGTAGTTGATCTCATTGACTATGGTGTGTGTGACACTTAAGCTGGTATGTGGATGCTTGTTTGAGAACAAGTTCATTGGATTGATCCGCCAAGAGTTTCAACTATAGTGGCAATGGTTGAACTCTTAATGGTAATGGTGTGAGTGATACTTTGACTTGAGATTACCATAATATCTTGAGTGTGGATTGCTATACTTTGACTGTATTCCTCAGTGCCCGTAAAAGGGTAGCTCATAGGTTAGAGATTAGGGTATAGTTTGAAGCATGGAGAGATAGTGATTAATCAATATAGGATTCACCACTCCTTAATAGGAGAGTATATCCCTTTATGGCCACTTGTTGGAAATATTAACTCATAAATCTTCTGCAGAAGTGATGGTATAACTGGGAAGTAGTTTCAAGGTTATACATCATGGAGAGTTATATTTCTGGAACAAGAACATATAAATTAGTCATTGTTAAAGTATGCACTATACTTTTAGAGTGATTGGGATATAGTGTGGTGAAAGGATATTAATTACACGGTAACATTGTCATTGAAGGGTATGGTCTACCATATAACTTTCTATTCACTTGGGTGGTCATGATGCATTGGTAGACGCCACTCATGATCTATAAGTATGAATTGATTAATTAGTGAATTACTAATAAATTAAAAGTGTTTAATTTATCTAGCTCAATTAATGAGTTATAATTTATACTTATTGCCAACGTGAATAGAACCTAATGGGTCACACACACAAAGAACAAAATCTTTGGGTTAAAATGTAATTAAGATAAGTATGAGATACTTATGGGGTTAATTTATGAGATAAATTAACTTAAAGGACTTATTTATAAATATTCTAAGTCTTGCAGGAAATTGGTTTCCTAAAAGAAATAAAGTAACTAATTGGTTTCCTTATGGAATAGATTTCCTAAAGGAGAAGGATTAGCTTAAAGTAAGTTACCTAAACCTTCTTGGTTTCCAATTAGCTTTATTTCCTAAAAGACTAGAATATTTCCTCTATAAATAGGTTCATGCTTTGACTCTTGAATCATAATTGCAACACAAAAAGAAAACTAGTGATAGAAAATTGAAGAAAGAAAAAGGCACGCCTCTTTCTCTCTCTAGGCCTCTCTCTCTCTCTCTCCTAATTGTTAGGTTTTTTTTTCTTCTTCGTGTGTTCTTAAATAACTCAAGGGAGCTAGCACTCAAAAGTCAAAGCAAGCAAGCCTACAAGGTTCTCAAAGAAGTTGTTCGTGTGGATATCGTTAGAGGCTCTACGCTTGGAGGGCTTATTCGTGGTAGATCTAACATCTTCTTTGAAGGATCTTGTCCTAGAAGCATAGAAATCTTCTGTGCTTAAGGTAATCTTCATGCAAACCCCCTTGTTAATGATGTGATCCTAGGAGTGCTTACAATCTTGATGCTTAGATATTCTCATGGAGCAACTCGTTTGGACCAAGATGAGATCAAATCATGGCTGATCATGAGAGGAACGTTCGAGCTTTGTGACTACCATGGTGTAATTTGTGACTTTGGGCCTCTCAATGGACTTGGTGATCAAGCTATTCAACTGTGTTCATTAGGCCAAGAGTTTATGCATTGGTTATGGATTAAATACACATTCAAAGAAGGTCCAATTAAAGCTTCTAAGTGGTCCATAACATATTTCTAAGGTGCTGGTTTGGTTGGACTTGTTGGAAGGCCTTTTAAAGATGCAAGATGGAGGCCCAATGGTGCTTAAAAGGAGGCGTCCAGCCCATGAACAATTTTTGGACGAATTTTTAATTTTAATTCTTTTATGTTAAGTTTTCTATTTTGTTTACAAGTTGTAGCCTCTTAGAAAGTTACCATATTGTGTTAGGTTACAACTAGTGCTCTTTGTTAAGTTTCTAGAACTTTCTACAAGTTGTTATGCAAGCCTATTTATAGGCCAAAACACTGTTACGAATTTTAATAAGTTTTGATGATTAATTAAATTTGTGAGTTCTCAAATTGAGTGCTTCTTTCGTTCTTTGCTGATTAAGAACAACCCCTGAACTTGAAGAGTGATTCCAAGTTCAAAACCCTAGCTTAGAGTTACCTTATTGGTTTGATCAAGCGTTCTAGGTGCTGATTCCTGAGTTCTTGTTCGTTCCATAAGGAGGTTCAAAGCTTCCTTGAATTTTCGAGTTGTTCATCTTGCGTGTTCAAGGCTTTGGTGCTGATTCTAGAGTCTAGTTCATCCAAGGGGAAAGGTTCGAAATTCATACTTGGTCTTTCAAGCAATTCCACATTACATCCGCGCGTATCAATTGGTATCAGAGCTAGTCTTGAAATTCAGGTTTTTCTAATCCAATTTTTCCTTTGGAGAAATTTGGATATATCCCTTTTTATTTTTCTTTAATTTGTTCTTGAGTTGTTTTTCAAAGTGCTTCGTGCCTAGCTAAACAACTTGTGTCTTTCCTTGTGTTTCTTCTTTGTGTCATGTTTGTTTAAAAAAAAAATTTTCGTTCCTTATAATTTTTGTTCTTGTGCTTTCTTGAATTTCTTTAGGGTCTTAGAGTCGTTTTTGATTGTCTTCAATCAAGAATTCTAGGTTTTGTGTGGTTTCTTGATAATCTTGATTGTTTTTTGGTGTTTTTTTGAATTTCTTGTGTTAAAAACTTTTTTCAAGAAAAATTAATTTTTGGACAAACAAGCCTTGGATTGAAGTTTCTTGAAGGTTTTGGGTCGTTTGTGTGGTTCTTGGTGGAAAAAAATAAAAAAAAAAAAAAGAAGAAAGAGGCATGCACTACAAACCCTAAGGGAAAAGCCGTGCAAAAAAAAAAAAAAAGGCGTGCAAGAAGGGTGTAGAAAAAGCCTTGCACAATCTGTTCTTAATTGTTACTTGGTGTGTTTTAGTGTTTTGAGAAGTTTTCTTGAAGTTCTTGAACTTACCTTGTGAGTTCTTGAATTAAAGAAAACAAGTTTGTAAGTTTCTTGAACTTGTCCAGCAATCTTGGTTGATTTCTTGAATCTTTTGTTCAATTTCTTGAACTTCTATGAAAGTATTGGATGGTTCCTTGAAAGAATCTTGGGTGTTTTTGAGTTTCTTGATTGAAAGAATCAACTTTCTTGGAATCTTGGTGGCTAGGGATTTTGTTCTTGAAAGTTTCTTGAAGTTCTTGGATTTTTCTGGAAATTTTTACTTGCTGGAATTTGATTTCTTGAAGAGAAACTTGCTGGAATTTTGTTTCTTGAAGAACTTCTTGCTGGAAATTGAGTTCTTGAATTTCTTGATCAATAGTCTCACTTTTTCTTGAAGTATAGAGTTGCTGGAATTTTTTTTGTCTTGAATTCTTGAGCTTCTTGATTGATTTCTTGAACTTTCTTGATCAATTCTTGAAGTTCTTGAAGCCCTTTTGAGTCACCTTTAACCTATCTCCAATTGGTTAGGGTTTTGGGGTTGAATTGTTTGAGTATTGGTTGCTGGAATTTTGCATTGTGTGCTGTACGAATTTTTCTGGTTATTTTCCAGAAAGTCTTAACATTAAAAAGGGGGAGTTTAGCACGTTTTTCTGGAAGTTTTGGGGATAGTTAGTTGAGTTTTGGGACCAGCTTCTTGCTTGGGATTGATGGGAGCAAGTTCTTAAACTTGATTAATTTGAACTTGCTGGAAATTTTGGCAGATTATTACCCACGAATTTTCTGAAATTTCCAGCTTGTTTTGATCATAAAAAGGGAATAAAAGGAGCTGTTCTGGTGTTTTAAAAGAAAAGAAACAAGTTTCCTAAAAGATAGGAGAAAGCCGTGTGTTTGAGGGAGAAAAGATAGGAGGAGCTGCATTCTTTTGGAGAGAGAAACCAGGAGGTGATCGTGATTTTGGTGGAGGAAAAAAAAATATTAGAGGCTGTCCAAAAAAAAAAGAAAAAAAATAAGGAAGCGTGTTCTTGAGAGAAAATATAGGGAGTTGGCGCATTCCCTTGTGAGAAGAAGTAGGAGCTTGGGCGTGCATCTTGGGAGAAAAATAAGGGAGCAGTCCGTTTCCTTCTTGAGAAAAAATAGGAGTGTCCTAATTTGTAGGGGATTGGAAGTGTGCAAGAGAAAAAAGGAGAGTGTAGTAATTTTTTGTAAAAGGAAAGTGCTTTCTTGTGTGTGCTTGTCATTTTTGGAAAGTAGTTTTTATTTTTACACAAGAATATTATTTTCTTTCAAGAGTACATTAAAAACCAAGATTTTTCACACAAGAATACCACACATTAGGGTTTCTAATTTGTGTTCTTCTTGAGTCAAGTCTTGTTTATTCCATCTTTTCTTGAATTCTCTTGATCAAACAATTACTCTAAGCTTATTTATCTTTGACCTCTACACTTACTCTTGTGGTTTTGACTTCTTGGAGCTTTACAAGGAAGGTTGAGCTAGTTCTTTTCATCAAAGGACATACAAAGGAGCTACTCAAGAGTGGTAAAAGGCTTAGGGGTGAGCACATTTGAGGGAAAAAGCCATAAATACTTGGAGTGATACACGAGGGTTAAGTGTATACATTAAGGGAGTGGTAAAGCTATTTTTCTTCTATTATTCTTTTGTGCTACTAACTTTATTTTGCAGGTTTATTCATCATGTCTCACGAAAGTGTGGAACAAAACTTTGATATGAAGTCCATGTGGCAAGCCATGCAAGAGCACTTGGCTTAGATAAATGCTAGAGTAGAAGGCATGGAGTCCGCATTTAAAGGCCAAACTAGGGTTTCCAAGAGACCTACTTATGAAGAGGATGTTCGTGAGCATGAAGAGTATGATTCTGACTATGAGGAAATAATCTCACGCAAAGGGAGGAGGGTGAGAAACCAACCACCTCATGATGGCAATTTAGGGAGCATAAAGATGAAGATTCCATCTTTCCAAGGGAGACTAGATCCTGATGCTTACTTGGAATGGGAAAGAAAGGTGGCAGCATATTTTTGCATGCCATAGTTACACTGAGGAGAAAAAGGTACGTCTTGCTGTTGTTGAGTTTACTGATTATGCAAGCATTTGGTGGGATCAACTCAACAAAAATCGCATCAAATATGGAGAGGAACCCGTGGCTACTTGGTCTGAGATGAAGAAGATTATGAGGAAGAGGTATGTGCCAAGTTACTACACTTGTGATCTCCATTGGAAGTTGCAAACATTGAGGCAAGGTACCACTGTCGGTGGATGAGTATCATAAAGAATTGGAGAAATTGATGATTCAAGCCAACATGGATGAAGAGGGAGAAGCTTTGATGGCTAGGTTTATGGGAGGTCTAAACCCTGAAATTAGATCTCGTGTGGAGTTGCATCACTATGTGGAGATGAATGACTTGGTGGACTATGGCCATCAAGATTGAAAGGCAACTTAAAGCCATGAAGCCACGCAACTTTGGCTCATCATCATCACAACCTCAATGGGAGAATCGTTCCTTTGACAAGAGAGAAAACCATGGACCTTCTCAACAAGCTATTCAATCTGTGAGGGTCAAGCAAGAACCATCTTCCACAAAGCCTCAAGCAAAGAGTAAGAATGAGCCTAACTTAAAGCTTAGTGAGGTACGTTGTTTTAGATGCCTAAGGTTATGGACACTATGCTGCAAATTGTCCAAACAAAAGGGCTATGATGATCTTAGATAATGGGGATGTCAAGAGTGTTACTTCTAGTGATGGTGAAGAGGAGATGCCACCTCTTGAAGGAGGTTCTGATACTGAAGAAGCAAACTTCTTTGGTGGTGACCGTGGTGAACTCTTGGTTACTAGAAGAGCTTTAAATGTGCAACATAAAGAAGATGAGGAGACACTACAAAGAGAGCACATCTTTCATACGCGTTGTACTGTGCTCAATAAGGTATGTAGCTTGATCATTGATAGTGGTTCATGTACTAATGTTGCTAGTACCTTATTTGTAGATAAGTTGCACTTGGAGACTATGGAGCATCCCAAGCCCTACAAACTTCATTGGCTTGATAATCAAGACGAAATCAAAGTGACTAGACGTGTGCTTGTTACTTTCTCAATAGGCAAGTACAAAGATGAAGTTTGGTGTGATGTTGCCCCAATGCAAGCATGCCATATTCTCTTAGGGCGTCCTTGGCAATATGATAGAAGAGTTTCATATGATGGATACAAGAACAACTACTCTTTTAAGTGGAATGAACGAAAGATTGTTCTTAATCCAATCTTGCCATCCGAAGCTCATTCTGATCAAGTGAAGATTGCAAGGGATTTTCAATTGCAAGCTAAGGAGAAGAATGAGGAAAAGAATAAGAGGGAAGTCGTGCAAAGTAGAAAGAGTGAGGAGAGTGTTTCTTCTACAAGAGCAAAGAAAAGAGAAAACAAGAGTGTTTTGCTAGCTAGATCAATAACTCTTGTATCCATGTACTCTAAAGAAGAAGTATACTTTACTAACTCACTTTATAACTCTTTTTCCTAGTATTTTTGTGGTGATTTTGTAGGTTGATACTCATGGAGAGATGCCACATTATTGCTGTTTTGTAGTTAGTTGCCATTCAAGAAGCTTGGAAGTTGACAAAACCGTGGTGAAGGAGTTGAAGCCAAGTTCAAACGCCACATTGAGCTTGACAACTATGATGGATTCAACTTATTTGTGGCCTAAGTTTTCTTGTTTTAGTTATTTTAAATTGCAAATTAGTTCATTCTTGAATATCTGTTTTGTTAGTTTAGATGATTGTGTTTTGCATCTAGCATGTTTAAATTCACCTAGTGCAATCTGTCCAAAAGACTTTCTTATGTTTTCTCATTTATTTTTGGACAATTTTCAGTTTATTTTATGTGATATATCATGCAATATTTGTGTGTTTTTGTTACATCGTTTGAATTATTCTAGTGGAGTTGATTGATGATGTTTTTCACATTCTAGGGCTTATTAGGCATAATTCACATGATGCTCATTTTCTTAGTTCACATGAATGTTTACTTAGATTCTTTTCATAAGTCTTTGTTCAACCATAAATTTTATCTTGTTAGTAATTGTTATTCTGAGTCCAATTGTGGTTGCATAGACTTTGAAATCGTGTTATTCTCTTCCATGTTTTTAGGGATAGTCTGCATCTAGATATGTTTATTCTTCGTAAGTTAGAATTTGTTCTTGCATCTTATGTTTCAATTTGCATTGAGTTTCGCATTCTAATTCATACGCCATGTATATCTATCATTGATGTTTATTTTTCTATCAGTCATTTAGTTACTTATGTTAGCTTATATGATCTCACAGATTCGAGGACGAATCTTTTCGAGGGAGGAGGGATTGATGTGATCCTAGGAGTGCTTACAATCTTGATGCTTAGATATTCTCATGGAGCAACTCGTTTGGACCAAGATGAGATCAAATCATGGCTGATCATGAGAGGAACGTTCGAGCTTTGTGACTACCATGGTGTAATTCGTGACTTTGGGCCTCTCAATGGACTTGGTGATCAAGCTATTCAACTGTGTTCATTAGGGCCAAGAGTTTATGCACTTGGTTATGGATTAAATACACATTCAAAGAAGGTCCAATTAAAGCTTCTAAGTGGTCCATAACATATTTCTAAGGTGTTGGTTTGGTTGGACTTGTTGGAAGGCCTTTTAAAGATGCAAGATGGAGGCCCAATGGTGCTTAAAAGGAGGCGTCCAGCCCATGAACAATTTTTGGACGAATTTTTAAGTTTAATTCTTTTATGTTAAGTTTTCTATTTTGTTTACAAGTTGTAACCTCTTAGAAAGTTACCATATTGTGTTAGGTTACAACTAGTGCTCTTTGTTAAGTTTCTAGAACTTTCTACAAGTTGTTATGCAAGCCTATTTATAGGCCAAAACACTGTTACGAATTTTAATAAGTTTTGATGATTAATTAAATTTGTGAGTTCTCAAATTGAGTGCTTCTTTCGTTCTTTGCTGATTAAGAACAACCCCTGAACTTGAAGAGTGATTCCAAGTTCAAAACCCTAGCTTAGAGTTACCTTATTGGTTTGATCAAGCGTTCTAGGTGCTGATTCCTGGAGTTCTTGTTCGTTCCATAAGGAGGTTCAAAGCTTCCTTGAATTTTCGAGTTGTTCATCTTGCGTGTTCAAGGCTTTGGTGCTGATTCTAGAGTCTAGTTCATCCAAGGGGAAAGGTTCGAAATTCATACTTCGTCTTTCAAGCAATTCCACATACATCCGCGCGTATCAGTTAATCATATAGATATGTCAAAGAGATTCATGGTTAAGGTAATAAAGTTTTATTTTTCCGTTGCGTTACCTATGCTATTATCTTACAGTGAACTCACTGTATTAGAGGCAGAAACAAGAGCACTTTTAACGGGGTTGGAAATGGTTCCAGAACATGGACTTTCTAATATCTTGGTTGAAGTGGATTCGCTCCCACTAGTTTCTTTGGTAAAGAGTTAGCAAACAAGAAGTTGGGGATTGTGCTATTCAATTTCATGCATTCGACACTTATTGTCTATTCTTTAGGCATCCATCTTGCATATATATTGTCAGGCTAATAAAGTGGCTAATAGTCTTGCTTCATTACCTCTCACACATTTCCACATTTTTACACATACTCAGTTACCTCCTGAGGTCAGCAAATTGGTAACATTAGATAGTTTTGGTTTTCCCTCTTTCAGATACATTAATGTAAAGGAGTAGTGCTCCTTTTTTCTTGTGCTTTATTTTTGAGTTGATATCTGTATATCCTTATTTGGATGTTAGGTTTGGCCCCCCTCCAATTCTTGTAAATGTTTTACTTTTAATTATTAATAAAATTTGAAGAGTGGCACCCTCTCCCGTGTATGGGGTTAGCCAATTAAAAAAAAAGTATGATATACTTATGGGGCTAATTTATAAGATAAATTAACTTAAAGGATTTATTTATAAATATTCTAAGTCTTTAGTTTCCTAAAAGGAATAAAGTAACTAATTGGTTTCCTTATGGAATAGAATTCCTAAAGGAAGAGGTTTAGCTTAAAGTAAGTTACCTAAACCTTCTTGGTTTCCAATTAGCTTTATTTCTTAAAAGACTAGAATACTACCTCTATAAATATATCCATGCTTTGACTCTTAAATTATTATTGCAACACAAAAGAAAAACTAGTGAGAGAAAATAGCAAGAAGAAAGAAACACGACTTTCTCTCTCTTGGGATGTCTCTCTAATTCTCTCTCCTCTACCTAAGTATTAGGTCTTTTCTTCTCTTGTGTTCTTAATTTAATTCAAGGGAGCTAGCACTCAAAAGTCAAAGCAAGCAAGCGTACAAGGTTCCCAAAGAAGTTGTTCGTGTGGATATCGGTAGAGGCTCTATACTTGGAGGGCTTTTTGTGGTAGATCTAACCTCTTCTTCGAAGGATCTTTGCCTAGTAGCATAGAAATCTTCTGTGCTTAAGATAATTGATAATAGTTTTTTTACACATGTTTTAGAATGTCTAAGTGGTGGTTTGCGTAGGTATTTTAGTACTTTTATTTAGTAATTTTGGGTAAAACCAGCTATTTTCTAGACTTACTTCTTGTTGCCTATTGAATTTCATATTGGAGCAAAATAGAGCAATGTACGTGCACTCATTTATGAAGTTTGTGCAGGTGAGAAGATCAAGGATAGGATCGTGGTCAGAATTGAAGAAAAAGGTCTGAGAAGAAAAGGGCAGATTGTGAAGAAAAATGCTAAATCACGGTCAAGCTCGAAGAAAACGCGCGCGGTTCTATCGTGCGGCTTCCGCACAGAAGGTCAACCTCGAGATCAACCGCGTGCGGTTGCCGACGCGGGTTCCACCCAGAGAGCAACGTGGGTCAAACCGCGTGAGAGTGCGTTGGGTAGCGCTAAGACGAGAAACCGCGTGACCAAACGCGCACGGTTGTCCATCGGGCCCATCCGCGGTTCCTTGAGATTTTTAGTAACCGCGGAAGATCAACGGGCAGACACACGCGCGATTCTTGGACGCGAATCTGCACCATTTTAACAACTGATATGAGTGCTAGGACGGGATATTGAAGAACCTATCTTTCTCCTAGGGTTTCTTGGGAGGAAAAAGAGAAGAAAAAGAGGCTCCTTGAAGGGGATATCAAAGGGAGAAGAGGAAGAAGCTTCAAGGGACAAAGAAGAGGCTTGAATCTTCTCTACCTAGAAGAAATTGCAGAGCATTTATCAGAGGGAGATTGAAGAACTTCAATTACAATGAGTTTTTACATTTTCCCTTTGTTAATTAATGTAGTTTCTTTGATTTTTATGGAGTAAACACTAGTAGTCTAGATTTGGTTGAACCCATTTGTGTAATTAATGGATCGATTGTTGGTTTATGCTATTTACTCTCTTGATTTGGATTAATTTGTGATTCTTCATGTCTAATGGAATTGGGATTTTGCATGCATTCTTAATTCTATGGCTGGTTTCGTATGGGTATATTGAGAGATTGCACGTATGACTAGACCACTTCACAAATTAAGGCAATTTGAATGAATCACTAGAGATAGGGTTCCATGAATTGCCCCCAATCGTTAAGTGTTGGAAAGAACTTAATGAATTAGAGTCCATTAATCCTAAGGCTTCTAATTGGGGGATTAATTGTGAAGAGATTCCAATTGAGCAACCAAGAGGATAGGGATTGTTTCTCTTGAGAAAGGTTACTGTCTAATTTTGGGACTCTGGGTCAAAGTCAAGTTTAGAAAATAGCATTTGCCCGGAATTGGTTCAGTGATTATGCAATTGGGGGATACCATATCTAGACTTATTTTGTCATTCGTGTTGGTACTTCTTACTCTCTTTTACCGTTCCCTTTTAACTTTAGTGGATTAGATAACACTTTCCTTAGTTTCTTACTTTAAAAGTCCAATTGCATTCATTAGGTTAGATAATAGAACTCAAGTAATTACTAGTATTTGCCAGTCCTTGTGGGACGATATTCGGTGCTCTTGTATACTATACTACGACGCGATAGGTGCACTTGCCTAGAGTTTCTTTGGTATAATTCAAAGGATACGCATCAATAATCTTCGTGCAAACCCCTTTATAATCATATAGATATACCAAAGAGATCCATGGTTAAAGTAATAAAATTTTAATTTTTCCTCTGTATTACTCGTGTTATTACCTTACACTAACACACACATCAAACGGAAAGTATTTTTTTAGCTTCAAAGTTTTTGTTTCTATCCACATTGCTTATCTGCGTGTGGATATTTGCTGTACATAGGAACAGAAACTTCAGTTCCTTGTCCACAACCTTTTGGTTCCATTTGTGGAGCTATTCACGTGCGGGTAGTAAGCGCGGATAGCAACAGAGCTTCACCAATCATGTCCTGGTGACTTCCTTCCGCTTCCAAGGCTTCCAAGCCAACTATTAAGTATGAAAACATCCTTGAGGGCTCTTGCCTTGACCAAACCACCTCTTCTTCGTACAACTCCATGATGAGCCCTTGCAAAGCTTGCTTCACATTCTTTGCACGCAATCTGGTCATTGGTCCTCCCGGGACTTAAAGAGGATCCTTGTTGAGCTCCTTGGCATTGCTCCAGATGTCCTCATCAATTATGCTTTAATTTATGTTTATTTGTGGCGTCACCACGCTAGTCCAATGCTGGTTGTGTTTTTCCTCATTTTCTCAATAGTCCAATGCTAGCCAGTGAACTAGTCCAGTGTTAGACCCTTAGACCCCCTCACGTGTAGTTTCATCGTTTGTATGTAATTCATTTCATTTACATACATTTTTTACTTTTAGGTTATTTTTTCATTTGCATGTTATTTTCCTTTATACTATTCCCTTATTTCCGTATTTGTATGATGCATAACACTTAGATTGTAGTTCATATAGAATTTCAGGATAGATAGGTCATTTGCTTATCTTGGCTAGGACGAGTCACCCTTCGAACATGGAAATGGGCAAGTATGGCTTTCGTAGCCTTAGTGCGCTATCTAACCTCTGTAAGAAGGAAAATTGTGCCACAAGTCTTAGTCCCCTGTACCTGTTATGTTGCATTTCCTTTCCTTGGTCACTTATTTCTATATATTATTTTTCATCCTTTTGCATCTCATTTTGCATTACTCGTGACTTCTTCGAGGTCTCATTTTGCATTACTCAATTAATGCATTAATTCCAATTTAAATCTCAACGGGACATTTTGTCCCTCTCAATATCTCTCTTTCTAGATTTAGGTTTTCATTCATGTAGCATATCCAATTGTGATAAGTTTTAGGGTTACATTAGGAAAATTTTGACTAAACCTCACAACTCATTTGGCTAGGTTGAAAGGATGCCTTAGGTGCAAATCTTTGCCTTCCCTTTCTTCAACTGTGACTTCCGAGCTCATTTTCTCTAGTTTTCAAAGACCTAGAGTCATCTAAAAAGAGTTTTTTCACTTTTCTTGCTTTGTCATAAAAATGTTTTCTAAAAAGCTTTTGTTCTTCTTACTTTTCTTCAGTAAATTGTTTTTTAGGTTACTTGGTCCACCAAAACTCAATACCAAGTGGCAACTCCTTTTTTAAAAAAAGTCCTTTTTTAGACTCTATTTTTAGGACCCAAAACCATCGCATTTTCAAAGTCCCATTTTAGGTATTTTCTTTTGTTTTGTTTTAAAAAAATAAAAATCATTCTCAAAAGTCACATTTTTACAAAAAACTACTCTTTTCCTCACTTCCTTTTTCATATTTGAAAAATGGGGCATGATAGTTGGTGACTCTACTGGGGATCACAAGTCAGTCTAAGTACTTGGTTTAGTCACTTTTTCCTCTTGGAATCCTTTCATATATAGCATTTGGATGTTTAGGTTGCATTTTTCTTTTTAGGACTTTTTGCATTTTACACACGTTTTCGTCCCACATTCCCAGTGTATGTGATGAATGATTCTCTATTTATATTACGGATTCGTATTGCGCTTTGCATTTTGGGGTCAGGATGTAATCATGTTAGAGTTGTATTAGTCCTTTCTCTCAAAGGAGGACTTTCATACGTGCCTACAATTATTTTACCTTTTTTTTTCTTTTTTGTGGTTGTCACCCACCCATTCGTATTAGAATTAGGATTGGTCTGCCTAAACAAGTGACCATGGCACGACATGCATGTAGCAATGCTTAGAAGATCACCCAGACTCTCGATTGGGACCCCTAGAATTGAGGAAATTGCTACTTTTTGCGTCTCAAAGTTTGAACATTCGGGAACTTTAAAAATCGATTTGCTTGGGCATGTGGCCATAGCCCAATGTGCATGTAGTAGTGTCTTGGAGATCACTCGAGCCATCGACTGAGGGTCTTGGGAGTAATGACCTTTTGCCCTTTGGTCTGAAGGTTTGGGAACCAAAAGCTTATCAAGACTAGATGCATTAGTGAGCCTAATCTCATGCATACATATAGAATAACATAGGATAGGGTCTTCCCTACACGATCAGGTACACTAGGCATGAGAGAAGGGTGTATACTCCTTTGTTCTTTTTATCTTTGTGTACCATTTGTTGCTTCAATGTGTTATATGCTATTTGTTGCATGAACTAACCTTTTTTCTTCTCTCTATTCACATTCATAAGCCATAGAATACAAAACCCTGGTATGGTGCTCTCGTAGGAAATCAACCCACTTTTGACATGTTTAAATTTTTGCTTTTACACTTAATTTTCTTTGAGAAACATGGATATAGAAAATTTTTACGAATTTCATTTTTGCAGTCAAAATACTGAAGGGTCCAATTGTCGTAATTTCTTTTTGTGAATCCCGAAGGTCTTATTTTGACTTGTATATCCCAAAATAAGAGTTGCAACTCTAGATCTTTTTTCAAAGTTTATCCATCTTTGTTGTACCCAATAGTCTTGTTGATACCCCCGATTTTTCTCAAAATCAATAAATGTACCTAAGTGGACAAACTTTTGTACAGTTCGTGTTCATCTTTTTAAAAGAAGTTACATTCACTTTTTGCCTTATATCCACCCTCCCATCCCATAGAAAAAGCGTGATTTTTAAAACATGTTTTAGTTTTGGTATTTGTGTCCAGTTTTAAATGAACTAACATCATGTGTGATTTTGACTTATGTGTCCATAGACAGTATTGTAGTTTTTGGCCTTATTTCAATATTGTATCCCATAGTCTCATTGAGGTTTGATTTTTTTAGTCAAATAAATTCCAAAGTCGGTAATCCTTTGTACAGTTCATGGTCCATCTTTTTCAGAGAAATGATGCATCATTAGATCAAAAATCTTTTAAGACATATTTTAAATTTTTGCATTTGTATTTATTTATTTTATTTTAATAAACTGGCATCATGCATAAACTTTAGAAGGAATGCCACTTTAGGAATCCCATCATAGGTAAGCTGTCCCTTTTGTCTTGCGTATATAAGCTTAAAAGACATGCATATTTATATTTTTCAGTGCCATCTCAGTGGGTGAAGCCTTAGGTAAGGTAATATGAGTAGAATGGAGGCATTTATTCTCGATGGATCTATCTCTTCTTCAATTAAAAGGGGGGGTTTCACCTTAAAGGATTGTATTTCATATTGGGCTTATTCTTGACATAATAAGGGCTCCCCTTAAAACATGCATCCATTTTTTATTTTTACTTGTACTAATTATGATCATTTTATCTTACAGGTCCTCCAACGAAGGTGACAAATTGGAGCAACATTTGACATATGTTTGTTTTTATATCATGGTGTTATTCTAATGAAACCCACACGAACGCGGTCCTATACTTGACAGTTACAAAGCCAGATAAACATGAGTGCAATGCTTGAATTACGCAAAGGCCCTGTTGGGAATCAACATTTAGCATTGATAGCATTTGTCACGTCCTAAAAAATCGTAAGCAAAAAGGAACTGGTGGGGTCGTTGACTTGTCGCGTCTCGAAAAAATGATTCCGGTCTGTGAGCCTTTTTGGAAAAGATAGAATTTTGGAAAAATCGTGCGTGTGTGAGAAAAAATCGTATTTTAGTGAAAAAGTAAAAAAAAAAAAGGTATTTTAAAAGAAAATAAGGCCGGGACTAAAAAAAGTGCGACAATTTTGGCCAACTAATTTTGAAAAAGGGTTTTATTTTGAAAAAAGAAGTCGCCACTTGGTACTGAGTTAGGGTGTACCAAGTCACCCGAAAAAAAAAATCGTTTAAACAAAACAAAAGTAAAATTTTAGAAAAATTATTGAAAACCCTTTTCCGACTCCGGTTTACGAAAAACGAGAGAAAAAGGTTCGAGAGTCACATTTGAAGAAAGGGAAGGCAAAGGCTTGTGCCTAAGGCACCCTTTCAACCTAGCCAAGGCTAGTTGCGAGGTTTAATCAAATTTTCGTAAATTAACCCTAAGTTCTATCACGTTTTGGATGTGTCTAAATGAATGCAAATCCTAAAATCTAAATGTGGGTATCGAGAGGGTTGGAATGTTCCGTTGAGGCTTGGTGGGGATTATCGCATTAATCCCCACCAAGCCTTGAGGGAGTCACGAGTGTGAATGCTAAAAAATGAAATGCAAAAAGAAAAGAAAATAATAATATAGATAATAAGTGAAGAAAGAAAATTGGTATGCAATATGATGGGTATGGGGGACTAATAACTCGTGACTGAATGTTTCTACTCACGGAGGGGGGAACGGCATCTACGCCACTGCTTCCCACATGAGTAGACGACTATTTCTAGTCAAATCATACAAATGTCCTAATTTATAAATGAGATGCAACCTAGATGTCATGTATTTTAAAAATGTGTCAAAATAATAATAATAATAATAATAATAATAATAATAATAATAATAATAATAATAATAACAATAATAATAATAGTAATAATAAAATCATGCCAAATGGAAAGAAAACTAGAAGTGTGTGAAATATGAAATGCACACGAATGCATCTAACACTAAAATGTCCTAAGGGTCTAGCGTTGGGCTAGCCCGTTCTAAAAAATCCCACTAGCGTTGGACTAGTGGGAAAAGAATGAAGCCACAACTAGCGTTGGACTAGTGTGGTGACGGAATACCATAAATCATGAATTAAATATTAAAGCATGAATTTAAAAGCAAATTAAACATATAAAAACATATAAGATCACATAGGAGCACATAACACATAAGCATAATATTCTAAGATGCAAAAATCCTAAGGAAAGCGGTAAAAGAAATGAAACATGTAAGCACACAAAAGTAAATAAACCCTAACTATTACACCGGGGGCTTAATTTACAATTTAAAAGGGGGAAAATTAAAAATACCCTATCCTATTACACTTTCTATCTAATTACACAATTTTTGCTAAAATATGAGAAAAATAATCTAACTATTACATTGACTAGCTAAATACAAAATATTATATTTTTCCAAAATAATAATAAAAATTCAAAATTAAATAAATTAAATAAGTAAATACGCAAAAGGTATGTAAAAATAAAAAATAAACAAATAATAATGCATAAAATCACATTGGAGCATATTGGAGCACATAAAGCGGAGTTAATGAGAAATAGGGATACCTCTTTGGAGACCCGGTACTAATGCTTAAAACATGAATAAAGATGTTAATATATCACGATATAAATGGTAAAGCATAAAAACGTGAAATAGTAACGAAATTAGGGGTAAAATGTAAACTCTAGCAACTAAAGAGCTAAAAATAAAATCCTATTAAACTTAAAGAGTAAATTGGAAATGCCTAGGGGTAGAGATATAAAATTAAAGTAAACTAGCAGGGGGCAAAACATAAATTTCAACAAGTACGGGCCACAAAATGTAAATTCGAGCAACCGCTAAGCCTTAATTGTAATTAATCAAGAGTTAATTGAAAGAAAGCAAACTTAAAGGGGGTCAAACCACATAACTAGGGACTCGAATTCATGAGGTATAAATCCTTTTAAGGGTATATTGACATTATTAAGGAAGAGCAAGGACTAAGATATAAATATACACATGACAATAAATCAAAAAAAAATGTTAAACCCAAAGAATAAGGCTAGATTAATTGGGAAGCAAATTAACTTAATTAACTATTAAATCATTGACTAATTAAATTATTAAACTAAAACAACATACTAACAAATAAAGAAAAGAAAAAATAAAAAATAAAAAATAAAAAAAAATAAATGGCTGAATTAGTTTTATTCACTTCCTATCCCCAAATTCCATCTTCTTCTCTCGCTCTCTCTCTCCCCCTCTCTCTCGTTCCTTCTCCTTTTTACTTTTTTTTTTCTTTCTTTCCGTTCTTTTCTCTCTTTCCGTCTCTGTTTCTTTCACTTTTGTCTCCTCTCCATCTCTGTCTTCTTCCTCCCTCATCTAATTCTCTCTTTGCTGTTTGCTTCCTCTGTATTTTCTTATCTTCTCTCCCTCTATTTCTCTTTCTTGTGGTTCTCTGTTTCTCTCTCAATCTATAATCCTCCTCTTTCGACTCTCAATCCCCAATTCTCCTCTTGCCTCTCTGTTATCACTTATTTCTGATCTCTCTTGTTTCTATCCTTTCTCCCCCTCGATTTTCTTCTCTCTATTGTTTGTCTTTTCTACGAAAACCAACAGTACCCATTTCAACATAAACCCAGAGAGCAGAGGAGGAGACCAAGAATTCCTTACCTTTCAACCGGACGAACTAGTGTTGCTGGCCTTTGGGCTGCTGGTGGCGGCAATTCACAGTTGATGGTGGCACCACGGCTTGCTGGTAGTTGAATTGGAGGAAGTGAACGGTGGTGAAGCTTGTGAATCATTGGTGATGGAGGAGGTTGAATGAACTGGAACAACTGTGTGGTGGTGGCGATGTTCCACTACTGCTGGCGATATTTGATGATTTGTGGCAATGCTTTGGTTTGTTACTATGGTGATGGATGGCGATGCTATGGCTGATTACTACGGGTTGGCTGTGAATGGTGAGATGGTATGGGTGGTGACTGTGTGGTTTCTGTGGTCGTATTTGTTGAATTGGGACTGACTTGGCGACTGGTTTCTAGTTTTGACAGTAATTGGGATGCGATTGGAGTGACTGTGGGTGGCTGTGTGAATTTTGTGTGCAGGGGATGTGAATATGTGCGTGAATTTGTGAACTGTGTGCTGGTGCATGAAATCAGTGTGTGTATGTGCTCTGCGAAAATTAAACTGATCTGTGTGTGTTTATGTCTGTGGTTTGCAAATGATTGAAATGTGATATGTGTGTGCAATTGTGTGAATGCATGTGTCGTGTATGTGATTGGGAATGGCGTGTGCAGGTGTTAATAGTCTTACTGGCGGTTGAAGGTGGGGGGAAAAGAAAGGAGGTGGCTGTTATCCTGGCTTCTTGGGAATGGTTTATGGAATTTTTATGGTTGCTATGTGACTGTTTTCATGGTGCTTTTAGATGGTGATTGAAGTTGTAAAATGGAGAATTAGGGACGAAGCAAGGTGAAAGGTTTAACTGTCCCGTGGTTTCGACAAAGAACGGTGGGAATCCGGTGGTTAATGGATGGTTGGGGCTGGTAACAATGGCTGATGATGATGACCTATGTGTTAGGAGTGTGTACTGTGTGTAATGATCGTGCGGAACTGGATGTATGTATTGTGTGTGTGTGAAATGGTGTGACTGTATGTGAATTGTGTGAGCATGTGGCTGACTATGTGTATTTGTGTGTGAGTTACTGAGTGTGTGTGTTTGAATGTGGATATGTGTGAAGTAGTATGTGAAGTGTGTGAAATTGAGCGTGTGATGTGAACCTGCTGTGTGCAAATTGTGTTTGTGTAAATCTGGGTTTGTGTGTGCAGTGTGTGTGTTTGAATGTTGGAGTGTGCGTGACCATGTGTGCTGGAAAGTGAAAACTGTGTGTGAAGTGGTGTGTGAAATAGTGTGTGAAGTATGCGTGAGAAGTGTGTGTAGTGTGTGAGAGATAAAGGTGAATGTGTTAATGTGTAAAGTAGTGAAATGGTGTGTGTGGTGTGTGAGAGAGAGTGTGAGTGTGTAGTGTGAGAGAGAGAGTGAATAGTGTGTGTAGTGTGTGAGAGAGAGTGTGAGTGTGTGTGAAAGAGGGTGAGTGTGTGTTCTTGGTATTCTAGGTGAAAACTTGAAGATATACTAGTGTGTGTTCTAGGTGTTCTAGGTGAAAATTTGAAGATACATTAGTGTGTGTTCTAGGTGTTCTAGGTGTAGGTTTGAAGATGTACTAAAAGCTAGTAGGTGTTCTTGGTGAAAACTTGAAGAAAAAAAATGCAGGAAAAAGTGTGTGTTTTTTGTGTTTTTGGTGTAAAAGGATAAAATCATAAAACTAAAAATTAAAAACTCTACCTAGGCTTTTTATTTTTTCTCTCTCTCTTTTTTTTAATCCCTCATAACAGATGTTACATCACAAATTACATGAGTGCACTAATTGACCATAATCAGCATTTAACATGTGAAATTAAGTAAGGAAGAGAAATTTTCATCAAACTACGAAATTCAGACATAATTCTAACTACTTTACAAGATATACTTTCTATAAGAACAAAACTCCAAACTACATAATAATTATTTCTTAGTACTTGAAGAAAGCATTTGCCAAAGCACATAAAGTAATTTCAACTAGTAGGGGAATTAGACAAAAATCACGATTGTGAGCAATAATTTATACAACATATTCCAAAGGTGAATAAGAAAGTGTGGACATGAAACAATAAAACTCATCTTGTGAATTAATTGAAGTGACATCCCCTGCATGTTTTGAATCTTCCAAACATACATCCAAATTGGCTTGACATTTTGCAGGTCTTTGGAGCAAAAGTGCATTTTGACTTAACTTCCTGACCGATGTCTTGGTGTTAATGTTCGTGGTTTCTACCTCTTCCAAGATTAGTTTGGATTTTCCTTTCGTACCATTCAGAATCTTTAACACGGAGTCCAAATTCCTTTTCGGTACCACTCTAACTCCTCATTAACAGCTTGTGTTATTTTGGAATCCAGAGAGATATCAAAGTAGCAATCATTTGTTTCAAGCAAGGTGACATCCAAAAACCATAGGCATTTATTTTCATCATAAAAAATATACAATTTTTTTTTGGCATTAACTCGTCAAAACAGAAACTTTACAATTACACAAACCTAACATTGGGTTTTGAGAAAAACGTGATTTATTTTGAGGCCTCATCAAAGAATTATTTGCTCAATATAACAAAACAATTTGAAGAAAACTTTTTCAAAAGCTAAATGCAAGATATGAAGGGAAAATCAAATGTCATAAATAAATTTGAGAAAACAACTTATTTAACACTTCATCTGAGAAAAATTTTGGACACAAGGCAATCTTAAATTTACAGAAGGAGTGCAGTTATTAGCATCTAATTATTTCTATTCTTATTACAATTGTCCAGCTATAAAATACAATTTCATTTATCACACTGCTTATCCTAACCAAGCTCACCTATCTAAGTTCTAGTACTATCAATTCTAAAAAAATTGGTCGTCCATTATCCTTCGAATAATTCAAAAGAGCCCTCATGTTTTTGATGGCCTTATGGGTCTCGAGCATGTGACAGTTTATTTGAAATTGGACCATAATTTAAAAAATACTCGAATGTAAGACCAAATATGTATCAAATGTCTTTCTAATTTTACCGCCTCCATTAGAGGACCTGTAAAAATGAAAAAATCAAAATTAGTATAAAAACAAAAATGGATGCATGTCTTAAGGGGAGCCCTTATTATGCCAAGGGTAGGCCTAGCATAAAATGCAATCCTTTAGGGTGAGATCCTCCTTTTTAATCGTAGATAGACTAGATCCGCTTGGAAGAGATGCCTCAATTATACTCGTATTACCTTACCTAGGGTCTCACCCGCCAGGATAATACTGAAAATGTAAACGTGCATGTCTTTTTAGGATTATGTATCCAAGACCAAAGGGCGGCTTTTCTATCATGGGATTCCCGACATGGCATTCCCTCTAGGGTTTATGCATGATGCTAGTTTATTAAAGCAAGTTAAAATATGCAAAATTGTCAAATTTAAGAAAATGTCCCAAAGATTTTTGATCTAATAAGGATGCAAAACTTCTTTGAAAAAGATGGACCATAAACTGTACAAAAAAAATTATTCACTCCAAAAATATTTGATTGAGAAATCGAACCTCCAAGAGGTTACGGGACACAGCATTGAAAGAAAACAAAAGTCATGACTTTATTTAAAAATATGCAAATCAAAATGCCAGTTTATTAAAGTCAAATGAGATATGTGCTAAAATTCACTTTTTGTGTAATGTGGGTCGGAAGGGCGGGGGACACGGCAAAAATGACATATTAATTCTTTGAAAAATGGATAAATGCAAATTGTGCAAAATTTTGACCACTTGGGTTCATTTATTGACTCTAAGAAAATTTGGTTCGGATAAAACTAACAAGTACAACATGGATGGGTAAACCTTGAAAAGAATCTAGAAACTACAATTTTTATTCAAGAATATACAGGATGAAAAATCAAATTTTCAAGATTTTTAAGAAATTCACAATGATTGATCCCTTGGGTATTCATAACAAAATGCAATTTGTGAAAAATTTATAAAATTCTATTGCCATCTTTCTCGAAGAAATTATTTATGAAAATAAAATTTAAATGTGCCAAAAGAGAGTTGGCTTTCTATGAGAGCACCATGTCATGGCTCTTTATTTTATGGTTGTGAATGCAATCAAATAATAAGAGAGAGTGTGTTAGTTTATTCAACAAATATCACATAACACATCGATAAAGCAAATAGTAGTAAACAATACAACAGAAAAAGTAAAGGGGGTGGATTCCCTCCTCTCGTGCCTGATGTACCTAGTAGGGTAAAGTTGACTCTATCCAAGGTTATTCTACACGGATGCATGAGGTTGGGCTCACTAATACATCTAGACTCAATTAGGCTGTCGGTTCCCAAGCCTTTAGACCTAAGGGTAAGGGTCATCAATCCCAAAGCCCTTGGTCGGTGGCTCGAGTGATCCCCCAGACACTGCTATGTGCACATCGGGCCACGGCCACACTTCCAAGTGGATCGATTTTAAAAGCCCAAATCTCTAGTCTTTTGAACACAAGCCAAGAGTTTGGGTGATCACCTAGACAATGTTCCGTGCACGTTGTGCCACAGTCACATGCCCAAGTGGATCAAGCCTGCGATACGGCTTAAGGCTCCCGAACCTTCAGACTTAGGGACCCAAAAGTAACAAATCCGTCAATTCCAAGGGCCCCGGTCGATGGTTCGAGTGATCTCCTAGACACCGCTACATGCACGAATGCGATGGCCGTATGTCTAGGCAGATCGGTCCTAGTCCTAAAGGGATGGGTGGGTGGCAACCATCAAAAAGAGGAAAAGGGTTAAAAAATTGAATGCACGTATGGAGTGCTCCTTATGAGAGGAGGGAATGATAAAGCGTCAGCTCTAAGGGTGACTGATCCCCTCCCTAAGTGCAAGCGCAATCGAATAAAGCAAAAGTAAATAAATCATACATACATCACATAAGTAGTCGAGAGACGGGAAGTGTGTGAGATGCAAAAGAAAAACCTAAAAACCTAAAAAAGAAAAATTCCCTAACATCCACACGCGATGGAATAAAGGGTTAAAGGAGGAAAAGGTCATTAAGCGTAGTGCTCGGACTCACTAGTGATCCCCAGTGGAGTCGCCAAATTCCTGTTGTGTCCTAAAAATCGTGAGCAAAGGGTACTAGTGGGGTTGTGATTGTCGCGTCCTAAAAAGACGATCCGGTCTGAGACCTTTTTTGAAAAGACAGAGTTTTGGAAAAACAGTGCGTGTGTGAGAAAAAAATCGTGTTTTAGTGCAAAAAATGTTATTTAGTAGAAAAATGGTATTTTAAAGGAAAATAAGCCGGGACTAAAAAAATGCGACAGTTTTGGCCAACTAATTTTGAAAAAGGGTTTTATTTGTGCAAGATAATAACATAGGTAATGCAGCGGAAAATAAAAATTTATTACCTTAACCATGGATCTCTTTGACATATTTATATGATTAACAAGGGGATTTGCATGAAGATTACCTTAAGCACAGAAGATTTCTATGTTACTAGGCAAAGATCCTTTGAAGAAGATGTTAGATTTACCACGAAAAAGCCCTCCAAGTGTAGAGCCTTTAACGATATCCACACGAACAACTTCTTTGGGAACCTTGTAGGTTTGCTTACTTTGACTTTTGAGTGCTTGCTCTCTTGAATTATTTAAGAACACAAGAAGAAGAAAAACCTAACAATTAGGAGAGAGAGAGAGAGACGCCTAGAGAGAGAAAGTGGCGTGCCCTTTCTTCAATCTTTTCTCTCACTAGTTTTCTTTTTGTGTTGAAATAATAATTCAAGAGTCAAAGCATGAACCTATTTATAGAAAAAGTATTCCAGTCTTTTAGGAATAAAGCTAATTGGAAACCAAGAACGTTTAGGTAACTTACTTTAAGCTAAACTTTCTCCTTTAGGAAATCTATTCCATAAGGAAACCAATTAGTTACTTTATTTCTTTTAGGAAACCAATTTCCTACAAGACTTAGAATATTTATAAATAAGTCATTTAAGTAAATTTATCTCATAAATTAACCCCATAAGTATCTCATACTTATCTTAATTACATTTTAACCCAAAGATTTTGTTCTTTATGTGTGTGACCCATTAGGTTCCATTCACGTTGGCAATAAGTATAAATTATAACTCATTAATTGAGCTAGATAAATTAAACACTTTTAATTTATCATTAATTCACTAATTAATCAATTCATACTTATAGATCATGAGTGGCGTCTAGCAATGCATCATGACCACCCAAGTGAATAGGAAAGTCATATGGTAGACCATACCCTTCAATGACAATGTTACCGTGTAATTAATATCCTTTCACCACACTATATCTCAATTAGTCTAAAAGTATAGTGCATACTATTAATAGTGACTAATTTATATTTTCTTGTTCTAGAAATATAACTCTCCATGATGTATAACCTTGAAACTACTTCCAAGTTATACTATCACTTCTGCAGAAGATTTATGAGTTAATATTTCCAACAAGTGGCCATATAGGGATATACTCTCCTATTAAGGAGTGGTGAATCCTACATTGATTACTCACTATCTTTCCATGCATCAAACTATACCCAATCTCTAACCTATGGGCTACCCTTTTACGGGCACCGAGGAATAGAGTCAAAGTATAGCAATCTACACTCAAGATACTATGGTAATCTCAAGTCAAAGGATCACTTACACCATTGCCATTAAAAGTTCAACCATTGGCACTATAGTTGAAACTCTTGGCAGATCAATCCAACGAACTTGTTCTGAAACAAGCATCCACATACTAGCTTAAGTGTCACGCACACCATAATCAATGAGATCAACTACTACTTACCATAAGTAGAGGCAAAGTATGTGCTAGTCTATCCGCATTAATGATGTCCAATCTCATTAATACTATAACTTGGGATATTTAAAAGTATGACTTTATGTATTAGAGTCTCCTAATTGTAACTCTTACAATCTCTAATACACAGTCAATATTCTAAGGACTTTATCAATCAAACAAGTAACATGGAAATGCATGTATAGACGATAAAGAAAAATTCCACATGGATAAATATAACATAAATAAGTATAAATACAAAACACCTTAAACCATCTTGGTTTTAGGGCATACACTAACAAACTCCCACTTGCACTAAAACCAATCACTCATTTGTTTTAGGCCAAAAGCATTTACATGGGCATTATGCTTTTTTTGGGACAAGGCCTTAGTGAGATGATCAGCTATATTGTTGATAAGTGCTAAAGTGCATTAGTTTTTAATAGGTTTTTAGGGTAGGTTTTTAGGGTTTTCTATGAGCTTTTCTCTATTTCTTAGCTATTTCTTCTCATTTGTGATTTGAATGCCAAATTGTGTAAAGGTGTGATTTACATGTGATTTGTGTCATTTTCATAGGATTTGCACATTGCATCACCAATTTGGATTAATTTGGATGGCAATTGGATGATATTTTGAGGTGATTTGAAGTTGGAGATGAGTTAAAGTCAAGAAATCCTCAAAGTGGTGCAAAGAAGCAATAGGCGAAGAAGAATTGGAAAGGAAACGGTTTGGTAGTCTGGACATATGTCAATGATTTAGTGATAACTGGAGATGGCAGATATTGGATTAAGGTGATTCATGAAGCATTTTGAAGCTAAGACAATGATCTACTAGTTCATATGAAGACATCAAAGTCCAGTTCTTAAGGTTCGAAGGTCAAAATTCCAAGTTATTGAAGCATATTTGTACTGCAGTACTGTTCCGACCAGTTCTTAGTATTTCAGCTATATTTCAGCGTACAGAGCATTCAAATGACATGATTCTTGTTGATTTGGAAAGCTTATTCAAAGAGCTAAAACTTTTATGTTTTGAGGAAAAGCTAGTTCGGCCGTTTTCGAGGTGCAATTTTGCATGGAAGACAAGTGAAATAGTCTGACTAAGGCCGTGGGTAAGGCCGTGCCGCGGCCTGGGGTGCGGCCTTGGTCAGAAAGGGAGGACACAAGGCCGCGAGTAAGGCCGTGCCGCGGCCTAGCGGCCTAGTGACGGAATGCTGCATTTTTAAGCACTTTTGGGCGAATCTTTGCGAGGGGGAAGAACCCTAACTCGAGGAAAAACACACACACGCCGCACACACCTCAAAAACACACATTTTGGCACATCTAGAGTGATGTAGGGAGGAGAAAGCAAGAGTAGAGGGACAACTCAAGGGCTTCAATGGTGAAAGCAAGAAGGATTCATCAAGATGCAAGGGAGGATTCAAGAGGGCTGCATGAGAATGAGCTTTCTCTTTCTTTCTTGTCTTTTGTTAATTTTATTCTTGTAATTATGAATTGAGTTGTTTATGATTTAGATGGGATGAACCCTAGATTCTTATGTCTATGATTTTATTCTTGGTTTAATGAAAGACCCACTTTGTTCTTAGATTTATTCATGAGTTTATTTGTGTTTTGGATTGGGATTTGCATGCATCCTTCAATTCAAGTGTTGATTTTGTATGGGTATATCGAGAGATTGCACATATGATTAGATCACTTCATGAATAGAGAGAACTTGAATGAATTGCTAGAGATAGGATTACATGAGTTCTTCCTAAGTTGAGTTTTAGGATTAAAGCTCAACCACAAGTGGAGTCCATTGATTAGAAATTGCATCTTTTAGGGGTTTTAATTGAGAAGAGATTCCAATTAATCAACCGAGAAGGTAGGAATTGTTTCACTTGAGAAAGGATATAATTCACATAAGGGACTCCGGGGTCTAAGAAATTGGGTTAATCATTAATCAAGTTAGAGTCTTGGCATGTTGGTTTAGGGGAATTCTTCATCTAAATTCACCTCTACTTTTGTCCATTCTCTCTACTATATTCTATATTGTCATTTAGTTAGATAATTAGTTTTAGCTAATTTGTATTTTCATTTAATTCGTCATTCACTTTGTGAGGTTAGATAATAGAAAGAAGGTTAATACTAGTACTCACATAGTCCCTGTGGGATACGACACTCGGTACTCCTGTACACTGTACTACTGGAAACGATAGGTGCACTTGAATAAGTATCCATAGTATAGCGAAAGGGATATCAATTGTCATCGTGGGAACCTTTTCTATCTTTACATCATTCCTACCAACTATTTCCCTAATAAGATGGTAGCGCCTAAGTACGTGTTTGGATCGTTGATGAGACCTAGGTTCCTTTGCTTGGGCGATGGTGTGACACCCCAGAAATTCATACAAAAATCATTTGATTCATGTTATGTCTATTAGTAGAAAAAAAAAGAAGAGAGAAGAGAAAAGAAAAGGAAAACCGAAATACTTTTTATAAGGAGATTTCTTTTATTTAGGATTTAGTGTTAATCTTGATTTATTAGTTGGAAGATTACTTAAGTTAATTAGGTTAAGAAAATGAGATTCTTCCATGTTTAAGTGGGACACCTAAGTACTATATTTGGATTAATTTCATTGGACCATTAATTTATAATAGTGTTTAATTTTGACTAGCTTATTCTACTATTTTCTAGACTTTTGACTACTTGAACTTTAGCTCAAATTTCTCTAAAAAATTTCACTTATTCTCTTGCATTATTTTCTTTTCCTTGGCTGAAATTTTTCTCTCTATTTCTCTCTTTCTTGGCCGAAATTCTCTCTTTTTTTTCTTTTCTTCTTGGTCAAATTTTCTTCTTTTCTTTCTTTTTTCTTTGGCCGAATTTATCTCTTTTCTTTTCTTTTCTTGTGGCCAAATTTCTCTCTTTCTTTTCTTCTCTCTTTTGCTTTAATATTTTTTCCATAATATTACTAATTACTAGGTGATAAAGAGGTGAAGAGTTCCACCAATTAGATTAATCCAAGTTAACACCTAATGCATTAAAAGACTAAACCCTAGTCTTACTCTTGTTATGCTTTAATTGGTTATTATTTTACCTACCTTTTTCTTTATTTCTTTTCTATTTTTCTAGCCTATTTCTCTCTCTTTTTCATTTCTCTTGGCCGGCCCTCTTGTTTCCTCTTTTCCTCTCGTTTTCTCTCAACTTCTTGAAGCTTTCTCTCCAAGATTAGAGCAATTTCACCATAGAAATTTAGTTTTTCTTCTTCCTAAGCAACCTTCTAAGCTTGATCAAGGTATGTACTATGAACTTTTCCTACTAATTTCAAGTTTTATTTAGTGTTTTGTACAAGTTTATATCTAGATTCTTGGTACTACTACATGAAGAACATAGTTTGAATTGAAGATTTACCTTGCTAGATAAAGTGTTCTTGTGCTTAGATAGACTAGTAGATAACCTTTAAACCTTGGAATTTCATGTATTATGTGTTGCTTGGATGAAGAAACTTGGGCTTGAAACTTGAATTTTGAGTGGAATTTTGAAGGGGATTGAGTTTGAATTGAATATAGAAGTTGTAGAACTTGTTGAAAAATGGATTGGATGGTTGATTTTTCTTGCTAGGAAAATTTGGTTTAGTCCAGTTTTAAAGGGGAGGTGCTGCTGAAATTTTCGTAGAAATAAAAAGGAAAAAATAGTAGATGAAATTTCTACCCAAGAACATGTTAAATTTAGGGAAAATAGTGTGCAGAAATTTTTGGAATAATGACCTAGTAATGAATGAAATTTTCTTAGGGCAAGAAAACCCTAAACCCTAGAAACCCTAAAACCAAAACCCTAGAAATAAGTGGGATATTTCTTGAATTTCTTTACTAAATTAATTAGGGTTTTTATTGAATTTTTCAGTAGATTATTTCTTTTAAATTTCAGGACCCGAAAGCGAATCGCGACCATTTTACGAAATATTTTCTTAGGCATTCCAGGTGAGTGTCTCTATGTGTGCATGATGCATGAAATGCTTGTCCTACTTGAGAATGTTAAATTATGAAATATTATGTTATACTTGAAATTGTTATTTTATGACATGTGTTACTTGAGGAAAGAGGTGTACTTTATCACTTCTATTCCTGCAATGTGTTACACGCTTTCAATATCCAATGTGTTACTTGTGCATGAGACTTCCGTGACTAACTTCACCGTTACTTCACGGATAGTCAACCCAGGACAGGCTTGGGAGGATATAAGGTGCTGGGTGTTTTAGGGCGTGATGTTCTTTCCCTTATGAGTTGTGAATCCTCAAAGAGGCCAACTCCGGATTGAACTTTCTTGCGTGTTGGCCCTCCAGGGTTGAGATTTCTCCCTGGATGTGGTAGCCTGTACGGAGGTTATAAGGTGAATGGTGGTTAGGGTTCTTGCTTGATAATACTGGCATGACCTTTGATAAAGACCTGAGCTATTATCTCAGTCCTAACATCATGGTTACATGATCAGTACTTGCTCCTTCTGCGGTTAAGCTTGCTTCCGTAGTTGAGCCCTGTATCCGCCATTGACTACTTGTTAATTAAATTGTTCATAATTTGTCTACTTAATCTGTCAATTATTTTGTTCAATAAAATAATAGATTCTTGGTATGATTGCATGACTTGGGCACTCACTGGGCTATTATAGCTCATCCCGTTCATTTGTTTTCTTTAACCAGGTTTTCCAAAATACTAAAGCTGGAAAAGCTGATTTTGGACATTGTACATGTTTTGTTTGGTATCTTTTGATAGCCACTTATTTAGGCTATTCTTGTACATGCTATGTAAATCTTAGTGCGTAAAACCTTTTGTAATACCTGTACTTCAAATGAATTTTATGGATATATCTCTTTATGAATGTGTTTTATTTTGCATTAATTATGTGTACGTATTGAGCGAGTGCTCAACTTGAGTCCTGGCGAGAGCTAGGCAGACAGTCTGCTAAGCCCTCTGGTGCACCTTTGGGTAAGGTGGGGCTGTTACAAGTGGTATCAGAGCTTAGGTTATGATCAGTGGAGCTTTAAGTTATGATCAGATCATTTGAGATTAGGTTTATGATTTTCTGCATTTAAGAGCTTAGGATATGATTGTTAGAAATTAGGTTATGATCATCAGAGCTTAAGTTATGACTATTAGAGTTTCGGTGATGATCACTAGAGCCAGGTTTGAATTCTGTCAGAGTTAAGTGTGAATCTTTGAAAAGTTTAAGTTTGACTCTTGTTATATCTTAAGTATAAGCATTATTTTATATTAGTGTGTTAAGATTTGAAAGTACTATTGGGCTAGTAATAAGTGAACCTCTAGTTGTAGTTGGGATATATAGAATGTTTTCTTTTGTGATTGGTTTTGGTATTGGGAATATTAACTCTATTACATAAGGTGTATCATATTAGCAAGTGGTGACCTTAAGTACTTGAAGTGTTATTGAATGGTTAAATGGTATGATATAGATGGTTTGATATACATTGTAAGTGATTAATTATTTATGCTCATACAATTTGAAATAGCTGGTGTTTAAATGATATCCTAAGCTTGAATTTTTACTTGTGAATTTTTAAGTACGAATGTTTGTAGATTCTTTTGGGTGGTTAGTGTGTACATTGGACAGGATTGTCAGGGCTAGTTAATTCACACTTCGGGGTGGCTAACCTTAGTGTGGGTTGACTTAGTTTTGAGATCCATGTTCGAGTATCTATAATTGGTGATTGAGGAATTCGTAGTTCTTCTATATGGGTTTAGCTTTACTTTGAGAATGGGAAAGTAGTAACTATTTTCCTCTATCATGAAAATTTTAAAAGTTATTAAGAATTGAGGCACGAGTGATTCTTAGGCCTGAAAATCTACGTGAATATAATTGACAATGATCTAGTTTATCTTCTAAGCTTGATTTTGGGGTGCTATACTTAAGTATTGTTTATTAATAAGTCTTTCTGGGTTTAGATTTGAGTGATGTATTTTCTTTAAAACATGTAGGTATGTCAGAGAGTGATCGAAATGAGGGACCAGGACATCCCTACCGTACATTGTCACCTGCCGCCAAGTACGGCCTGCATGCGATTGTTGGAGAACGAACTCTTACCCTGACCAAGTTATACTTTCATTGATTGAGGATAGTAAACTGGGTGGAACGCAAGGGTGAAATCTCCCGAGCTCGCACTCATGAGTTAAGAGAGATAGTGAGAGTTCAAGCTCAAAGGATCCGAGAGCTTGAGGCCGCAGTTCGAGAGGAACGGCAGAGAGCCGATGTTTATAGAATGCAGTACCAGGATGCCCTCGCTGCTACCACCAGTGAAACTTACAAAGTCGTGGCAGGAAAAGTGCAACAAGTGGAAACGACACAGCCCTTGGTCCGAGCGATGCGAACGAGGAAACGGGGACGTGCTTAGAAATTCCCACCTATCAACTGAAAATGCCCCAACCCCTAAGGCAGGAAGGGGACCTGGAGGAGTAAGAATTGAGGCGCGGTGCCCAATCTAGAAGCACAAGGGAGACTCAGATAGATAGAGCTTCGCTAGGAAATGAACGAAAGGATGATACTCTGGAAGAAACTCAACCTCTGGTGCTTCAAAGTTGCTTGTGGATATTGTGGTAAAGGTAATCACACCGAAGAAAATTGCTGGACGAAAAGTCCGTAAGTGTCTACGTTGCGGTAGTGCTGACCATCGAATAAGCTATTGCCTAAGATAGACGGCTAGTAGACAAGGTATAATTCAGCTGGAACGTAAGGACCTTGATAAAGCCGGAGGAAGTGAAAACAAGTGAAAAGTGTTAGTTCGAGTCTATACTCTAGATAAGTGTGATGTCTAAGAATATGTACAAGGACCTATGCTAGTTTTGTTATGTTTGCATGTGTGAATATGTTTTATACATGAACTTTTGAAAATGTGGGAATTGAACTACTTGTATATGCATGTGACTTTATTTGGCATAAAACTTGATTTCTTGTTTATCCTTGAATTTGTGCATCTTGCAATATATCTTGTCACTTGTTATGTGGAAAATTGCAAAATTTATTAATGCTATTATAGAATACTAAGTTATGAGTGAACAAGGTCGTGATAGAGGATGTCCCCGTTGCTAAGATCGGGACGAAGGCACCACTTCGAGTGTAAACCCTATTCTTAGGTTTGACCCCATGATCGTGATATTGAATCGAATGACTGATGTTTTAACTCAATCTGGGAAGTCAGCAAACCCTGTAATGGAAACCGGTGGATTCTCATAGTAAACCCGATAGTAGGGGAGAACATAGCCCTAGAAAGATTTTAGAAATTTAACCCCAAGTCCAACGGTTGTCCGCATCCCGAAATCGCTGAAAATGGTTAGAGGGTATTGAGAAAATCTATGTTGCCTTGAAATATGTTGATGAAGGGCCAGTGACATTTGCCGTGTTTCAGATAGAAGGGTCGCCACACCTTAGTGGAATTTGATGAATGCTAAGTGGAAGAGATATCAGAGTGGCGCAGCGGAAGCGTGGTGGGCCCAATTAAATTATGCACAATTAAATTGTGGGATGAAGATGGTAAAGTTTAGTATGCTTGGAAAAATCTATTCTAAGGTTGGACGTAAAGCAAACCCTAACTTCTTCGACTTCTCTCTGCCATGTGAGTTAAGAAATTAATGTCCAGGAAGGTAGTGGGATTTTGCTTATTAAATTAATACTCCGGAGGATAAAGTGACTTGAAGATGTGCTAGTGGTAAGAAAAGAAACTTCAACCAAGATGCATGGGACTATTCCGACTCATTAAGTGTATCGACAGGGTTACATACCAACTGAAATTACCTTCGACGTTGTCTAGAATATATAAAGTTTTCCATGTGTTTCGTCTTGATAGGTACCTTGTGATGTGATCCCTGAGAACTGTCACAGTTGGTATCAGCTAGTATAAATCTTGGATCGCGCAGTGAAAGGACTGAGAAATAAACAAGTTCCTCTTGTTAAAGTTCTCTGAAAGCATCGTGATTTAGAAGAAGCCACTTGGAAAACAGAAGAAGAGATATGGAAAAAAATTATCCCAAGTTATTCGGAAAGCAAGGTGGAATTTCGAGGACGAAATTCTTTTAAGGGGGGGAGGATGTGACGCCCCGGAAATTCATACAAAAATCATTCGATTCATGTTATGTCTATTAGTAGAAAAAAAAAAGAGAGAAGAGAAAAGAAAAGGAAAACCGAAATACATTTTATAAGGAGATTTCTTTTATTTAGGGATTTAAGTGTTATTCTTGATTTATTAGTTGGAAGATTACTTAAGTTAATTAGGTTAAGAAAATGAGATTCTTCCATGATTAAGTGGGATATCTAAGTACTATATTTGGATTAATTTCATTGCATCATTAGTTTATAATAGTGTTTAATTTTAACTAGTTTAATCTACTATTTTCTAGTCTCTTGACTACTTGAATCTTAGCTCAATTTTTATTCAAAAATTTCACTTGTTCTCTTGCTTTAATTTCTTTTTGCTTGGCTAAAGTTTCTTCTTTCTTTTTCTTCTTCTCTTGGTTGAATTTTTTCTTTCTTTTTCTTTTTCTTCTTGGCCGAATTTCTTTCTCTTCTTTTCTTGCTTGTGGCCGGATTTCTCTCTCTATTTTCCTCTCATTTTGCTTTAATATTTATTCCATAATATTACTAATTACTAGGTGATAAAGAGATTAAGAGTTCCACCAATTAGATTAAGCCAAGTTAACAACTAGTGCATTAAAAGACTAAACCCTAACTTTACTCTTGTTATGCTCTAATTGGTTATTCTTTTACCTACATTTTCTTTATTTCTTTTCTATTTTTTTAGCCTATTTCTCTCTCTTTTTCATTTCTCTTGGCCGGCCCTCTTGTCTCTCTTTTCCACTCATTTTTCTCTCAACTTCTTGAAGCTTTCTCTCCAAGATTAGAGCAATTTCACCATAGAAATTTAGTTTTTCTTCTTCCTAAGCAACCTTCTAAGCTTGATCAAGGTATGTACTATGAACTTTTCCTAGTAATTTCAAGTTTTATTTAGTGTTTTGTACAAGTTTATATCTAGATTCTTGGTACTACTACATGAAGAACATAGTTTGAATTGAAGATTTACTTGCTAGATAAAGTGTTCTTGTGCTTAGATAGACTAGTAGATAACATTTAAACCTTGGAATTTCATGTGTTATATGTTGCTTGGTTGAAGATTCTTGGAGTAGAATTCTTGAATTTGAGTGGAATTTGATTGAATTTGAGCTTGAATTGAATATAGAAGTTGTAGAACTTGTTGAATTGGGTTGGATGGCTGATTTTCTTGCAGGTAAAAATTTGGGTTAGTCCGATGTTAAGGGGAGATGCTGCCGAAATTTTGGTAGAAATAAAAGGAAGAAAAATGGACAAGTGAGATTTCTAAACCTAGAATATGTTCAATTTAAGGAAATTGAAGTGTGCAGGAATTTTTAGAAATGATCTAGTGATAGATTAAATTTTCTTAGAATAAGAAAACCCTAAACCCTAGAAACCCTAAGACCAAACCCTAGAAATAAGTGGGATATTTCTTGAATTTTCTTTACTAAATTACTTAGGGTTTTAATCGGATTTTCATTAGATTATTTCTTTTAAATTTCAGGACCCGAAAGCGAATCGCGACCATTTTACGAAATATTTTCATTAGGCATTTCAGGTGAGTGTCTCTATGTGTGCATGATGCATGAAATGCTTGTCCTACTTGAGAATGTTAAATTATGAAATATTATGTTATACTTGAAATTGTTATTTTATGACATGTGTTACTTGAGGAAAGAGGTGTACTTTATCACTTCTATTCCGCAATGTGTTACACGCTTTCAATATCCAATGTGTTACTTGTGCATGAGACTTCCGTGACTAACTTCACCGTTACTTCACGGATAGTCAACCCAGACAGGCTTGGGAGGATATAAGGTGCTGGGTGTTTTAGGGCGTGATGTTCTTTCCCTTATGAGTTGTGAATCCTCAAAGAGGCCAACTCCGGATTGAACTTTCTTGCGTGTTGGCCCTCCAGGGTTGAGATTTCTCCCTGGATGTGGTAGCCTGTACGGAGGTTATAAGGTGAATGGTGGTTAGGGTTCTTGCTTGATAATACTGGCATGACCTTTGATAAAGACCTGAGCTATTATCTCAGTTCCTAACATCATGGTTACATGATCAGTACTTGCTCCTTCTGCGGTTAAGCTTGCTTCCGTAGTTGAGCCCTGTATCCGCCATTGACTACTTGTTAATTAAATTGTTCATACCTTGTCTATTTAACTTGTCAATTATTTTGTACAATAAAATAATAGGTTCTTGGTATGATTGCATGACTTGGGCACTCACTGGGCTATTATAGCTCATCCCGTTCATTTGTTTTCTTTAACCAGGTTTCCCAAAATACTAAAGCTGGAAAAGCTGATTTTGGACATTGTACATGTTTTGTTTTGTGTATTTTGATAGCCGCTTGTTTAGGCTATTCTTGTACATACTATGTAAATTTTAGTGTGTAAAACCTTTTGTAATACTTGTACTTCAAATGGATTTTATGAATACATTTCTTTAAGAATGTGTTTTATTTTGCATTAATTATGTGTACGTATTGAGCGAGTGCGTGATTCGAGTCTTGGCGAGAGCTAGGCAGGCAGTCCGCTAAGCCCTTTGGTGCGTCTTTGGGTAAGGTGGGGCTATTACAGATGGCACCATTGTTGTCACAATACAAAGGTATAGGATCAACAGTGGAAGGAACCACTCCTAGTTCGGTATCAAACTTCTTGATCCAAATAGCCTCTTTTGCAGCTTCATAAGCACCAATGTACTCAGCTTCAATTGTAGAATCAGCGGTAGTTTCTTGTTTCGACCGCTTCCAGCTCACAACACCACCATTTAACGTGAATATAAATCCAGACTGTGACTTGCTATCATCCTTGTCAGACTGAAAACTCACATCATTGAAACCACACACTTCTAAAGTGTGTCCTCTATAAACCGAGAATAATTCTTTAGTTCTTCTTAAGTACTTAAGAATACTCTTGACAGCTACCCAGTGACCCTCACCAGGGTTAGCTTGGAATTTGCTTGTAACACTTAGAGCATAGGAGACATCGGGTCTCATACATAGCATAGCATACATAATGGATCCTATTGCCGAGGCATACGGAACTTTTGCATGCTTTCAATCTCGATAGGTTTCTTAGGACACATGTCTCTCGAAAGAGTAATCCCATGTCTCATAGGTAAGTACACCTTCTTCGATTGCTCCATGTTAAACCTCTTTAGCATCTTGTCTATGTATATTGATTGACTGAGACCAAGCAACCCATTAGATCTATCTCTATAGATCCTAATTTCCAAAATATAGGTTGCCTCTCCTAGATCCTTTGTGGAGAAACTTTTGGATAGCCATACCTTTACGGTTTGTAGTAAAGGTATGTCATTTCCCATCAACAATATGTCATCCACATATAGTATTAAGAAAACGACAGCGCTCCCACTCACCTTCTTGTATACATAAGGCTCGTCTTCGTTCTTAAGAAAACCCAACTCTTTGATTGTCTCATCAAAACGAATGTTCCAACTCCTTGAAGCTTGCTTGAGTCCATAAATGGACTTTTGTAGTTTGCATACCTTATGACTATCAATGGAGTCAAAACCCTCAGGTTGTGTCATGTACACATCCTCTTGCAAATTCCCGTTAAAGAATGCAGTCTTGACATCCATTTGCCAAATCTCATAGTCATAATAAGCAGCTATGGCAAGCAAAATTCTAATGAATTTAAGCATAGCTACTGGCGAAAAGGTTTCTTCAAAGTCAATTCCTTGCCTTTGTTTATAACCTTTTGCCACTAACCTTGCTTTATAGGTAACAATGTTACCATCCATGTCAGTCTTTCTTTTAAAGACCCACTTGCATCCTATGGGTTTTATCCCTTCAGGTGGCTCGACCAAGGTCCATACCTCTTTCTCGTACATGGAATCCATTTTGGATTTCATGGCTTCGCGCCACTTCAAAGAGTCTACATTAGACATAGCTTCTTCGTAACTAGTAGGGTCGTCATCATCTATGACTAACACATCATTGCTCTCACTAATGAGAAATCCATATCTCTCAGGAGCATAACGTGTTCTACTAGATCTACGAAATTCTTATGTAACTTGAGCTTCCGACTGCGCCTCATCAATATGTGGTATAAGCTCTTGTTCCATCTGTTGATTACTTTGTGGTTCTTGAATTTCTTCGAGTTCTACTTTGCTCCCACTACTTCTTTCAAGAATAAACAATTTTTCTAGAAAAGTAGCATGTCTTGAAACAAACACCTTTTGCTCAAGGGGATTGTAAAAGTAGTATCCACGACTTTCTCTAGGAATACCCCACAAACAAGCATTTGTCAGACTTAGCCTCTAGCTTGTTTGACATGTTCCGCTTCACATAAGCAGAACAACCCCACATCTTTAAATGATTAAGATTTGGTTTCTTACCATACCAAATCTCATAAGGTGTGGCATCAATAGATTTTGATGGAACACGGTTGAGTATATAAGAGGCCGAATCTAAGGCATTATCCCCAAAATGAACTAGGAAGTGATGCATGGCTCATCATGGAACGTACCATATCCAATAAAGTACGATTTCTCCTTTCAGACACACCATTTAGTTGTGGCATGTATGGAGGAGTCCATTGAAGAATAATCCCATTTTCCTCTAGATATTGTTGGAACTCTTGACTCAAGTATTCTCCTCCTCGATCAGATCTAAGTAGTTTTGATGCTCTTGCCAAGTTGTTTCTCAACTTCAGCTTTAAAGACTTTGAACTTTTCAAAAGCTTCGGATTTGTGCTTCATTAGAAACACATAACCATATCTAGAATGGTCATCTGTGAAAGTGATGAAGTAGGAGAAATCACCTCTAGGATGGATCGACATTGGGCCACAAACATCAGTATGTATAAGGCTAAGAAGATCACTAGCACCTTCACCCTTTCCAGTAAAAGATGTCTTGGTCATCTTGCCAAGTAAACAAGATTCGCATGTCCCAAATGATTCATAATCAAATGAGTCCAAGTATCCATTTTTATGTAACTTGGGTATGCGTTTCTTATTTACATGACCAAATTTACAATGCCAAAGGTATGTTTGGTTAACAATATCTAATTTTTGTTTCTTGGTGTTTATGTTGAGAATGGACTTTTGTTCATCTAGAATGTATAAACCATTAATTAATGTACCAATACCATAAGTAATACCATCACATGAAAAAGAACAACTTTTATTCCTTTGAATGACGGTAAAACCATCCAAATCTAACAATGAGATAGAAATGATGTTCTTTGTAAGTACGGGAACAAAATAACAGTTTCTTAATTCTAAAATAAGCCCAGTGGGCAAAGAGAGTACATAGGTTCCTACGGCTAATGCAGCAACTTTTGCTCCATTCCCCACGCGTAGCTCGACCTCTCTCTTTGCCAGGGATTTACTATCTTTAAGACCCTGCATATTATTACAAATATGAGATCCAGATCTGGTATCTAATATTAGTGTATGCCCTAAAACCAAGTTAGTTTTTGGGATTTTTATTACGCTTATTTCATGTTATACTTATATATGTGGCATTTTCTTTGTCATTTAATACTTGTTATTAATATTACTTGTTTATTTAATAAAGTCCATAGAATATTAACTGCGTATAAGAGATTGTAAGAGTTACAATGATGAGACTCTTATTACACATAAAGTTATATTCTTAAATATCCCTAGTCATAGTATTAATGAGATTGGACATCATTAATATGGGAAGACTAGCACATATTTTGCCTCTACTTATGGTAAGTAGTAGTTGATCTCGTCAACTATGGTGTGTGACACCTAATACTGGTGTGTGGATGCTTGTTAGAGAACAAGTTCATTGGATTGATCCGCCAAGAGTTACTATTTATAGTGCTAATGAATTATACTCTTAATGACAATGGTGTAAGTGATCCTTAGACTTGAGATTACCATGGTATCTTGAGTGTAGATTGCAATGCTTTGACTCTATTGCTCGGTGCTCGTAGAAGAGTAGCCCATACGGTAGAGATTGGGTGAAGTATGAAGCATGGAAGGATAGTGAGTAATCGATATAGGATTCACCACTCCTTATTATAGGAGAGTATATCCCGGATTGGTCACTTGTTGAAATATGACTTAAAGAATCTTTTGCGCAAAAGTGAAAGTATGACTTGAAAGAGTTTCAAGGTTATACTTTTATGGAAAGTTATATTTCGGGAACAAGAAATCATTAATTAGTCATTTAAAGAGTGCGCACTACACTCTTAGACTAATTGGGATATAGTGTGGTGAAAGGATATTTAATTACACGGTAACATTGTGATTGATAGGCATAGGTGTAGTCTACCATATGACTTTTCTATTCACTTGGGTGGTCATGATGCATTGCTAGACGCCGCTCATGATCTATAAGTGCAAATTAATTAATTAGTGAATTAATGATAAATTAAAGTGTTAATTTATCTAGCTCTTAATTAATTAATTAATGAGTTTTAATTTGTACTTATTGCCAACGTGAATGGAACCTAATGGGTCACACACAGTAAGAACATGGTCTTTGGGTTAAATTGTTATTAAGATAAGTATAAGATACTTATGGGGTTAATTTATGTGATAAATTAACTTAAAGGACTTATTTATAAATATTCTAAGTCTTGATGGAAATTAGTTTCCTAAAAGGAATTAAGAAGCTATTTGGTTTCCTTTTAGAATAGGTTTCCTAAAGGAATAGGATTAGCTTAAGGCAAGCTTCCTAAACCTTCTTGGTTTCCAATTGCTCTTGTTTCCTTAAAAACTAGGATACTACATCTATAAATAAGTCCATGCCTTGACTCTTGAAAGATTGATGAAACACAAGATAAAATTTAGAGAGAGAATAATTGAGAGAGGCGTGTTTTTCTCCCAAGGAAAAAAATGCCACACCATCTTCTCCCTACGGGTTAGGGTTTTATCTTCTTCCTCTTCTTGTTCTTGTGTTCTTCATGAAATTCAAGGGAGCTAGCACTCAAAAGGCAAGGCAAGCAAGCCCAAAGGTTCCTAAAGATCATGTTCGTGTGGATACCGTTGGACGTTCTACACTTGGAGGGCTTTTCATGGTAGATCAACACCTTCATTGAATAGGATCTTGCCCTTTGAAGCATAGAAATCTTCTATGCTTGAGGTATTTGTGCTAAACACCCTTTAATCATATAGGATTACATCAAAGAGATCCATGGCTGAGGTAATAAATTTTTAAATTTTCCGCTGCATTACTCCCCTTATTACCTTACATCTAATACCCATGAGTCTTGGTTAGTAGATAAATTAATCTCAATCATAAACATACCAGAGGTTGAAGCTTCACCAAGCTTCTTAGACTTCAAAGAGTCAAGGTAGGCCTTGCAATTCCTCTTCCAATACCCATCTTTTCCGCAATGGAAGCATGTGCCCTTGAGTTTGTCCTTTTTAACCCCACCCTTAGGCTTGCTCTTCCTTTTCTTGGACTTCTTAAGTCTAGAATTGGACTTCTTTTTCTTGGAGCCCGAGACAAGCATAACAGTGCCCTTCTCTCTCTTAAGATTAGGCTTAGCAGTCTTGAGCATGTTCATCAATTCTGTCAACGTGCACTCAACTTTTTGCATGTTGAAGTGCAGGATGAATTGTGAATAGCTCTCAGGGAGGGACTGAAGAATTAAGTCAATACTTAACTCATTATCGGAGACGTGTCCCAGATCGGCTAATTTTTCAATTAGCCCGATCATCTTCAGTACATGGGTAGTCACTGAAGATCCCTCTGCCATCTTGCATTGATAAAGCTCCCTTGAGGTCTCATACCTCTCAGTCCTAGCTTGTGCGTTGAACATTTCTTTTAAATACACAATCATGGACGAAGCATCCATCTTAAGATGTTGCTTTTGCAATGCCGGGGACATAGCAGCTAACATGATACATGTTGCAGCATCATTGTCGGCATTGTGTATCTCATATGCATCTATGTCCTCAGGTGATGCAGTAGCGGGTGGAGGAGGGGGCATGGGTTTATTGAGGACATACTCAATTTTTTCATGTTTGAGAACAATTCTCAAATTGATATTCCAATCCTCAAAGTTGGTTTCATTGAGTTTGTTGTCAAGAATCGGTCGCAAATTCACGTTAGACATTCTACAAAAAGTAAAGACAGAAAATAAGTATTTGTTTTATGTTATATATGCAAACAAAAAATGTGGATTCGTAAATTTATTTGGTTTGCTCCCACTATATTGACTTCAAATCAATAACCCTCAATATTGATTCGAAAATCCGTTGGAGATTTCTAGTGGGCTAGGATCCCATCTAATTAGCTTTAGGTTTGACGGAGGCCAATGCCCCAAAGATAAATTCGATTAGGTAGACAACTATTTATCAATCACAACTCTTGTGACTCTTAGATAGTTGGATATCAACTCTTTGAAATTTACATCTTATGTATTACCCTAACATTGCCTCCAAAATATCATAACATTGACGGAGGCCAAACTCGTTATGTAATTTTTGTTAAGTCAAACCCATTATTCAGAGATCATATCTCATAACAAAAACATATTCCGAGTAAAGTGACCTTGATGGAGGCCAACGTGTCAACCTTAATAGGAACTCATCATTTTTGTTATAATAATGGAAGGCAACTTAAATAAATGACTTAATATTTGAAATTGAGGGATTTTAGTTTAAATATTAATGTCTCATCATATTATGCAATTAAAATATATCAATCATATAAAATAAAAGCATAATAAATGTGGATGATTATGGACTTTAACTAGTAATATTTCCTTTGAGCCTTGAAGAAAATATTTGGTTAAAATTCCTAGGGAACGTTTCAACTCTTTGATGTGCCTCCTTGGTTGCTCCTTGGTGCCACCTCCATCATCTTGTATATTACATATGTAATTCTAGTCTAAACAATTTAAAAATAAACCTATTCCTAACCTATACTTTGTACATTACAAGTATTGATCAAGAAACCTCGAGTTACATTCGAAGGGAGTTTAGGTAAGAAGAGAATTACATCAGAAAATAGAAAGGGAAGAACACGCAGGCCCTATTTATAAAACCAATACAAGCCAACCATAAAAGAAGTAATAACCATTCAATCACATTGGTCTAGTCCATAATCATCCACCATGCCATCATACTATTTAACAACTAAATAAATTAATTTATTTAATTCTAGTCATAAATCATATGGTCTAAATAAATTAGATTAATGCTCTTGAAATTTATTTGTCTAAAAAATATAGTTATAGAAGGTATAAGTTTCCAAATTTTAACTTTCCAAATATTAACAATTAAAATTGGAAAGTGTTTTAATAGAGAAATTATCAAAATTCGCATTTTTCAAAAATTTAGAAAAAATTCCGCTAAAATTCTGCCTACAAACCGTGGGACAAAACGTGCGTGGTTTCATCTGCAGTTTGTAAATCGTGGGACAAATTGCGCGCGGTTTCATCCGTGGTTTGTGGATAGAAGGTACTGGATTTTAAACGCGGGTCAAAACGCGTGCGAGATTTCGTGCGGTTTGTGTCCAGAAAATACGATCTTTGAAATTCTTTGTTATTTTTGAAAACGCTTTTGAATCAAAACATGTTAAAACCGTTTTAGCACGTAAAAAAACAATATAGAAAACATAAAAACAACCTTAAGAACTCATCTTAATTATTTAAAATAGTTTTAAACAATCAAGAACTTTTCTTAAAAATCAAACTCTTGATTTTTCTAAAACAATTTTGAGACAAATTTCATCAAGAACAAACCATCCATATTTATGACAATTAAATAAACACAAATCATATAGATATAATCAAAAAAGGCTCTGATACCACTGTAAGGTAATAACATAGGTAATGCAGCGGAAAAATAAAAATTTATTACCTTAACTATGGATCTCTTTGACATATCTATATGATTAACAAGGGGGTTTGCATGAAGATTACCTTAAGCACAGAAGATTTTTATGCTACTAGGCAAAGATCCTTCGAAGAAGATGTTAGATCTACCATGAAAAAGCCCTCCAAGCGTAGAGCCTCTAACGATATCCACATGAACAATTTCTTTGGGAATCTTGTAGGCTTGCTTGCTTTGACTTTTGAGTGCTAGCTACCTTGAATTATTTAAGAACACAAGAAGAAGAAAAACCTAACAATTAGGAGAGGGAGAAAGTGGCGTGCCTCTTTCTTCAATCTTTTCTCTAACTAGTTTTCTTTTTGTGTTACAATAATAATTCAAGAGTCAAAGCATGAACCTATTTATAGAAGAAGTATTCTAGTCTTTTAGGAATAAAGCTAATTGGAAACCAAGAAGGTTTAGGTAACTTACTTTAAGCTAAACCTTCTCCTTTAGGAAATCTATTCCACAAGGAAACCAATTTGTTACTTTATTTCTTTTAGGAAACCAATTTCCTACAAGACTTAGAATATTTATAAATAAGTCCTTTAAGTAGATTTATCTCATAAATTAACCCCATAAGTATCTCATACTTATCTTAATTACATTTTAACCCAAAGATTTTGTTCTTTATGACTTTGGTCTATGAAAAACGAGAGAAAAAGGTACCGGGGGTCACATTTGAAGAAAGGGAAGGAAAAGGCTTGCGCATAAGGCACCCTTTCTACCTAACCGAGGCTAGTTGCGAGGTTTAATCAAAATTTCCTAAATTAACCCTAAGTTCTATCGCGTTTTGGATGTGTCTAAATGTAATGCAAATCCTAAAATCTAAATGTTGGTATCGAGAGGGTCGGAATGTCCCGTTCAAGCTTAATCGGGATTATCGCATTAATTGCGAAACTCGAGTCGAAACCTCAAGGGAGTCACGAGTTTTATGCAAAATGTGATGCAAAAAGAAAAGAAAATAATAATATATAGTAAGTGAAGAAAAATGGTGGGTATGCAACATGATGGGTATGGGGGACTGATAACTCGTGACTAAATGTTTCTACTCACGGAGGGGGAAACGGCATGTACGCCACCGCTTCCCATACGAGTAGACGACTATTTCTAGTCAAATCACACAAATGTCCTAATTTCTAAGTGAGATGCAACCTAGATGCCATGCATTTAAAGACGTGTCAAAATAAATAAATAAATGATAATAATAATAAAAATCATGCAAAATGGAAAGAAAACTAAAAATGTATGAAGTGGGATGTAAAATGCACACAAGTGCACCTAACACTAAAATGTCCTAAGGGTCTAGCATTGGACTAGCCCGTTCTAAAAAATTCCACTAGCGTTGGACTAGTAGGGAAACAATGAAGCCACAACTAGCATTGGACTAGTGTGGTGACGGAATAACATAAAACATAAAAAAAATGGTAAAGCTTGAATTAAAAGCAAATTAGACATATAAAGACATGTAAAATCAAATAGGAGCACATAACACATAAACATGATATCTAGATGCAAAATCCTAATGACAACGGTAAAACAAATAAACACATAAGCACGCAAAAGCAAATAAACCCTAACTATTACACCGGGGGCTTGATCTACAATTTAAAAGGGTGAAAATTAAAAAATGCCCTATCTATTGAACTTTCTATCTAATTACATGATTCTTGCTAAAATATGCGAAAAATAATCTAACTATTACATTAACTAGTTAAATACAAAATATTATATTTTCCAAAATAACAAAAGAAATTTAAAATTGAATAAATTAAATACGTAAATACGCAAAAGTATGTAAAAATAAGAAATAAACAAATAATAATAAATAATGCATAAAAATCACATTGGAGCACATAAAGCAAAAATAATGAGAAATCGGGATACCTTTCGAAGATCCAGTACAAATACTAATCAAAATAAACAAACAAAGTCAAGGCACCTCAGTATAAACAAACCAAACCTAAAATATATAAATATTGACAGATTGAGATAGAAAATAAATTCTAGTATATTAAAGGGGGACTAAAACAAAATTCTATAACACTAAGAGGGGTAAGATCAAAAAATTCTAACTAATCAAGGATCGTGGGGCAAAATAAAGCAAATTAAGGGGGGTAAAATAGTATCTTCTAGCAACTTGAAAGGCAGAATTGTAATCATTCTGGACTTAATTGAAAAGAAACAAAATCTGTGGGGTCGATTTATAACTATGGAGGACTTAATCGCATAAAACAAAAGTATTGAGGAGCCCATTAATGATGCTTTAGAAAAGCAAGGGCTAAAATATAAATATCACATTATATGAAAAATAACCCACAAAAAAAATTCTAACTAAGATAAACTGGATTAATTTGTCTAAGCTAATTCAATTAACTAAATTGATTACTCAATCAGAATTAAAAAAGAAAAATGAACACCAATTAACATCTTAATTAAGTTAGAATTAAAACAAACAAATAACAATAATGAAAACGCTCCCCATAATCACAAATTTCCTGCTCCTTTTTCCTTTGATCAGACTTCAATTTCTTCAAAAATTTATTAATTTCATCATTCTCTCTCTCTTTCTCTTCTTCTTCTTCCTCTTCTTCTTCCCTCTCTCTCTGCTTAGCTGTCCTCGTCACCGACTCTCTCTCTGTTACCTATCTCTAGTTTCTCTCCCTCTCTCTCTCTCTCTCTTCTTCTTCTTCCTCTTCTTCTTCCCTCTCTCTCTGCTCAGCTGTCCTCTTCACCGACTCCCTCTCTGTTACCTATCTCCAGTTTCTCTCTCTCTCTCGCTCTCTCTCGCATCTCACTTTCTGGTCGCGTCCCAGTCACTCTCTCCCATTAGCTTCCGTTCCCTCTTTACTTTCTTCTTTCTATCTTTCATGTTTCACTCTCCAAATTTCTCCCTCCTGATTTCTTCCCTTTTTCTCTTCTCACTTTCGGATTCACTCTCTCTCTCTTTCCCCACTCTCGCTGTTTCCTTCTCCCCCTATTTCTTCTATTTCTGGTTTCTTCTTCCTCTTTCCTTATCTCTCCCTATTGTCTCTCATGCGCTGTCTCTTTTTGTTCTCTTTTCTCTCTTGGTTTCTCTGGTGGTGGGCTATAGAGAGTAGAGATGACTGATTGTAGTGGCAAATCTAGAGGAGGTACAATGATAGAGGTGGTGACTATGAAGGCGGTGGTGAAATTACAGGAGGAGATGGTGGAAATGTCTGTAGGTAGTAATGCGTGGGGACAGGGAAGGTGGGTCAATTGGGTGAGTTTTGGTTGCTTGTTGATCAGGTGGATTTGGAAGGTGGGTAGATGGGAAGACAATGGTGGCTTGGGGCTTTAGGTATTTGTTGTGATGAGTGGTGATTTACTGAAGCTGGGAACAGTTAGGTGGCAATGACTAAGTTGTTGGTGATTTTGAGAGTTGATCTGATGGCTTATAATGGGTGATTTTGATGGCTGATGTTTGGGTTTGTGGTGTGATTGGCGCAGGTTTTAGCAGCTGGTATTGACTGATAATTGTGAGGGGCAGGCCACGGCTTGGGCTGTGACTATGATTGTAGATGATTCAGGGGCGAGCAAAGGAGTTTTGGGTGTTTTTGTTGTTGGTGAGGTAGTGTGTGGTCATGGGAGGTTGTGTGTGTATGCAGGTAAAGGAGGAACTGTGGATGTGGGGTGATGGTAGAGAGTTGATGACTATGGTTGAAAGGGAGTGTTAGCAGGAGGCTTCGATGGTTAGTTGTTGCTGCTTGTCACGGGTGGTCTGGTGGGTTTTATGGGGACTGATTAGTCTTTGGTAGTGGATCACACTTTGGATGTGAATTCTGTTTTTCTACAGGTGGTGAAGCTGAGTGAGGTCTTGAATGGCCTAATGGTGGTGTCGGTGGTGAGTCTGAGATTGTTGTGGTGAGGGGCAAATTGTGCGAAACTGATGGGGAATTGCTAGTTTGGTTTTGCTATTTTTATTTGTAGATGGTCAGTGGAGGGCTGAAAGAAAGCTGGAAGAATACGCTATTGGTTTTGTATGTCTGATTTTCTGGATGAATTGCTAGCCTGGGAAGGAAGAGGGAAGCAGAGTTTTGGATGATTTAGCAGAGAGAAAACAGGGAGAAAGTGATTTACAATGGATATTGGGAATTTTGGTGATTCCAGATGAAGCAACGGGAAGAACAAGGAGCTTAAAAAAATAAAACATGAAATCCAGAAACACACAAACAAAACAACAAAAATGAATCCAGCAAGAAATAAATCCAGCAACTGAATTTCCTAGAAACATTAACCATTAAATAACCCTGGAAACTGTAAAGGAACCATGAAATTAAGTTAAGATGTTACCTTTTAATCTGTTGAGGTATCGATGATGAAGACTAATCAGCAAATGAAATGGCAATGAACAGTGGATAGAAAATGGGAATGACAGCTGGCTTTTTAGTGTGTGTTTTTAGGTGTGAAATGTGTGTTCTTTGATCCTTAAAACATAAAAACAAAACTGTTTTTAGGGTTTGCCAATTTTTTCCTCTTTTTCTTTTTACTGACAAAAGGGGTATTTATAGGCCACTTGTCTTGGTCACCAAGAATGCTATAAAATAACGAAAACGCCACCGGTAATAAAAATACTGATTTTATTTAAAAAAATATTTTTTAACCCCAAAAATTAAAAATTAATACAAAGAATTGACAGTAATCTCTAAAATTTTCAAAAGAATTCAATGTACATTTCAAAAATAAAAGCTAGAGCTTAAAGCTGACAAAAACGCACTCGAGGTGTCAAATGACGATTTTGCCCCTGGACAACGAAAATACACAAAAAATGGCTATTAACATAAAAAAAATTACATTAAAAGTAAGCTTAAAACATTAGAAAATGCCTTTATGACTCAAAATTTGACAAAAAATGAATTTAGATTGTAAAATGACGATTTTACTCTTGGACAATGAAAATTTACAGAAAAATAGCTATTGTCTCCGAAAAAAATCAAGAAAATTTAGAAACATGCTTAAAGAATTAGAAAAATTAATTTGAGACATGAAATGAGCTAAAATGGTGTTCGTGAGGTGAAATTGCCATTTTGCCCTTGTGCCAAAAAATATAAAAAGAATACCAATTAAATCTGAAAAAATCACAAAAAATTAAAAAAATACATATGAAAGTGAAATGTGAATTTAAAAACCTCCAAAACTAATGAAACAATATTTACAGATAAAAATTACTATTTTGGCCCCCGAGACTATTGAAAATTTAAAATTTGACCCCAAAAAATGCAAACATGTGCCCCAATATTTGAAAATAAATGGTGTGTCAAAATTTGGTATCTACAGCATTGAGGGCTTAAATAGATGGGAATGGGTTGTGATGGCTATATGACTAACAAAGATGCATCCCATAGGTAGATGATTGCTCGTTTTGTGAATAACATGAATAGGATTGACATGGATGTTAAAAGAAAATATAGAGAAGAAAGAGTCTCTTTCAATAAACTTGAGATTGCCTAGTTTTAAAATTCTTTTTTGAATGGAAGCACTAAAATGAATTTTTTTTTGTCAAAATAGTTTCAACGCTAGGCTCTCCCAATTCTTTTGCAAATATTGTTTTTTTTTTATTGTTTTAAAGCAAGTTCATTATTTCTTTGTACGTTTTGTTCTATTTTTGGATGACCAAAAATAAATGCCTATGATCCTTTGGATGTCACCTTACTTGAAACTTAAGATTGCAACTTAGATATCCTTCTATGTTCTAAAATAATGCAAAGCTATTAACTAAAGTGATACTGAAGAAGAATATGGATTCTATATCGAGAATTTGCAACAATATGAAAAGAAACCCAAGTCTAACTTGGAAGAAACAAAGGCATTAACATTGGCACGTATTTATATATAGGGTTTTCTCTCTCTACTTTCTCTCTCTACACTTTTTTCTCTCTAGTTGCCACTTCTCTATTTTTTAAATTTAGGGTTCATGGAGGCCCTTCAACCTAGGGTTGAAGGGCAACCAATCCACCCAAATGGATCCTTTGCGGATGTTTTAATCAACAAAACAGCCTCCCCTTTGAAGATCAAGCTTGTAATGCAGCATAAAGGTGAACCTGCCGTAGCATTCTCTCATGCAGACATTCAGAAACTTGCAGCTCCTTTTCAATTTGCCTTGATTGGAAAGTTTTCACATGGTCGGCCAAGTATGGAGTTGGTGCGAAAGGCATTTTCGTCTATTGGATTTGCTGGATCTTTTTCAATTGGATTGCTAGACCAACGTCATGTGCTCATCAGATTTGTGACAGAACATGATTTCCTACGCTGTTGGTTGAAAGGGATTTGGATGATTCAAGACTTCCCAATGCGTGTATTTAAATGGTCTACGAAATTTAAAGCTGAGATTGAATCCTCTCATGCCCTAGTATGGATTGGTTTTGAAGGATTACCGATCCATTTTTTTGATAAAATAGCATTCTTTTCTATTGCCAGCGCCATTAGTACACCTTTGAAGGTGGATGCAGCCACGGTGACTATTTCAAGGCCTCATATGGCTAGAATCTGTGTTGATATTGATGTTTCCAAGGAGCTTCCTCGTAGGGTTGGATTGCCGTTGGCAATAGTGGGTTTTGGCAGAAAGTTTCTTATGAAAATCTCCCCCTATACTGTCACCATTGCAGTAAACAAGGGCATGATCAATCTCGTTGTCATTTAATGAGTCAAAAAGGAAAAGATTAGGATAAGGAAGAGCCTACTTAATGTAAACACCAGGCCCAATATGTGCCAAAGTTGAAGATCTTGCAGAAAGATAATGATGTAGCAATCCCTGATCACGGGGAAAATCAGAAGGAGGGAGAGATTGGTGAAAATAGTAAACAAATGGAGGGGTCGAAGGAACAAGGAGATTGAAGAAGGGCAAATAATGGAGTGTCAGATGGTGAATCCAACACCAATACTAGAAGTTGGTCTGGAAAGTCAAAATCAGGTTGTGGAGGAACGTGAAGATCATGAATGTGAAGGTTGAATAGGTGTATATGACATAGTGGCGGATAGCACATGCATTATTGATAAAGAGCAGGCTAAGCAACAGGTGAACAATCTTCAAGGTATGGTTCTTGAAGACCATGTGCAGACGCATGATGATGTAGTCAGAGACTCTCAAAGGCCCACAGAAGGAGTGAATTCAAAAGGGGAAGGGCTCTCTACAGATTTAGTTCATGAGGCTGAATATGTTGCGGGTAATCTATCTCCAAGGGGCCAAGTCTTGACTGAGGTTCAACCTACTTTGAATGCTGAAGATCAAGGTCACAGAAACAGTATGGTGGGTGAAGCTGGGGAATGGAAAGCTCCTACTAGAGATAAGAAGAACATTTCTTTCCTCATGTCTGATAGAACCTTACATTCCTATTCTAGAGCTCCTTTTGATAAGCTATCCCCATGATTAGTTTCCTGTTTTGGAATGTTAGAGGGGTGGCTGAGACCCCTAATTTTAGAAGATTGAAAACTCTGACTCGACTGCATAATTTGGAATTGATAGCATTGGTAGAACCTAAAGCTGATGTAACTCGAATGACTGGAATTTGTATGAAGTTAGGCATAGATGGTTGTCTAGCTAACTCTTATGGAACTGTCTGGTTGTTTTTCAAGAATTCTTCTTCTGTCTCGATTGTAGGTGAATGTGAGCAACACTTGACTATTTTGGTTGGGAATTCTCAATTCTCTTCTAGTTGTAAGCTTACATTTGTTCATGCCAAATGTCTGGAAACTGAAAGACAAAGTCTGTGGGAATCTTTGAAACTGGAGAATATAGACAATACTCCTTGGTTAATTGGTGGGGACTTTAATGTGATCCTTTCCCAGGAGGAAAAATGAGGGTATAGGCCTTTTAGAGTCTTTGAAGGTGTGGCCTTTATGGAGTTCATGCAGGATCTTCAATTAATGGATGCTGGACTTACTGGTTCGATCTTTACATGGTGTAATAACAGACTGGGTCAAGCAAGAGTGTGGAAGAGATTGGATTACATCTTGATGAATGATTCATTCCATTGCTTGAATGTTGGTATTGCTGTACAGCATCTGGTAAGAACGCCCTCTGATCATGCCCCTTTACTTATTAAAGCTTCCACAAAATATGATGGATTGCCTAGACAGTTTCGATTCCTCAATTTTTGGACATCACATGCGTAGTTTCTAGAGGTTGTTCGTAGCAATTGGCAGCTGGATTATAGTTTCTCACCTTTGCATGCATTGGCCTCAAAATTAAAAAAGGTTAAACATGCTCTTCGTCTATGGTCTAGGCAGGCCTTTGGTGATATCTTTGAAGCTGTGAAAGTAGCTGAAACTCAAGCCGCTGTTGCTAAAGGAGAACATGACTTGCATAATTCTTACGTCTCCTTGACAGCCATGCAACGTGCTAGGGCTGAACTTAATAGAGCCATTTGCGTTGAAGAAACATTTTGGCGTTAGAAGGCAAGAATCAAATAGTGGAAAGAAGGAGATTCTAATTCAAAATTCTTCCATTCTGTGGTTGCTGAACGCCGTAGGAAGGGTGTTATCCACGGAATTGAGGATGCTAGTGGAAATTGGCTAAGGGAGAATGATGATATTGGGATTGAAGCTTGTAGATTCTTCTCACAATTGTTCTCTTTTGAAGTACTACCGAATGATTATTGCCTGCAACACATTCCCAAGTTGATTACTGAAAATGAGCGCAATCTTCTCGATGCTGATCCAACTATGGAAGAAGTTAAGAGAGTTGTTTTTTCTATGGATGCAAATAGTGCTCGGGGGCCTGATGGCTTTTCAGGCAAATTTTTTACAACTGCATGGGAGATTATTGCTGATGATCTTTATCAAGTAGTGGTGGCTTTCTTCTGTGGGGAGGATATTCCTCGAAGTATTACATCTACCTTGCTGATCCTTATTCCCAAATGCTCACAACCGCAAGACTTCTTGCAATATAGGCCAACTAGTTTGTGCAATTTTTTAAACAAAATTCTTTCTAGACTGTTGGCTGACATATTGGCTTTTGTTCTCCCACGGATTATTTCTCCACAACAAAGTGGATTTGTGAAAAATAGGCAGATGATAGAGAATTATTTACTTGCCCAAGAATTAGTTTCAGGTATTGGGAAAAAAAATCGAAGAGGTAATGTAGTTATCAAAATTGACATGGCAAAAGCCTATGATAGGGTTTCTTAGAGTTACTTGCTTCGAGTTCTTCGGGCATTTGGATTTGGAGAACAATGGATTGATAGAATATGGAGGCTGGTTTCAAATTGTTGGTTTTCTCTACTAATTAATGGGTCTCCTAGGGGATTCTTTACATCTACAAGGGGATTAAGGCAGGGGGACCCTATTTCTCCTGCACTGTTTATTATTGCTGCGGAAGGTTTAACTATAGCCTTAAATGGCCTCCATCAGAGTAGAAGTTTTGTACCTTATAGAGTTCCTCGTCATTGTCCTATTATTTCTCACTTGGGTTTTGCAGACGATTTAATTATCTTTTCAAGGAGGGGATAAAAGAACTCTACGGCAACTAGTAGGCATTTTGAGGACTTATGAAGAATGCTCTGGACAAGTTGATCAATACATGACCAAAAGTGCATTTTTCTGTCATCCTAGCACTTCTCTTCGACGGATATCTATTATTCAACAAGTCACTTGGATTCATGAGGAAGACCTTTCCGGTAAAATACTTAGGCTACACCTTGTTTTATGGTTGTAACAAAGTGGCTTATTTTTCTGAAATGGTTCAAGGTATTGCTCAAAGAATCTTGGGGTGGTGTAACAGATTCTTATCTCCTGGTGGGAAACTGGTATTGATTAAACATGTTCTATCTACGATCCCTTTGCATATTCTTGCTATTTCTTCACCTCATAAAAGTGTCTTTGTGCAACTAGAAAAATTGTTTGCTAGATTTTTGTGGAATTCTTCTGGAGATGAATCGAGATGTCACTGGATAAAATGGCAGCATCTGTGTCTTCCTGAAGCTGAAGGAGGGGCTGGGATTAGGGCTCTTAAGGATGTTCATACGGCCATGTCTATGAAGCTTTGGTGGAGCTTTCGGAAACATGAATCTTTATGGTCGATGTTTATGCATGCAAAGTATTGTACAAGAGTCCATCTGACTAAAGTGCAGGTGACTTTGGGGATTCAATCACATAGAAGAGAATGCTATCTGTTAGAGACATTATGGAACCTAATATCCTTTGACAGTTAAGGAGTGGTGGTATTGATTTTTGGCATGATAACTGGTTGGGATCAGGTGCTCTTTCTGTCTTTAGTTTGCACCAAGTTCCATGCTTGGTCCGTGACTTTGTAGAAGCTGGCAGTTGGAATGTACGGAAACTGCAACATATCCTTCCGGCTTCAATTGTGCAACAAGTTACCAAGCTTGACCCCACCTTAAATGAGTTAGATGATATCATTATTTGGAGTGCATCTTCATCGGGGAAATTTTCACTTTCTTTGGCATTTGATAGTATCCGGTATTGTAGATCACCTAGCTTTATTCACAGTCTATGTTGGGGGCCTTTTATTCCTACTAAGATTTCCTTTTTTCTCTTACGCTTGCTTTCTAGAAGAATTGCTACTAATGATGTTCTGCAGAAATTTGGCATTCAGGGGCCTTCAAAGTGTTTTTGTTGCATTAACCCTTCTTTGGAGTCAATTGAACATATCTTTAGTATGGGTGATATTCCACTTAATATATGGAATTACTTTGGAATGCCAGTGGGACTTGCTCCTTCTCAATTGATGATTCGCATGAGGTTAGTTAAATGGTGGACTCTTGCATGCCGAAATAATATGATGAGATTTTTATGTCATATTACTCCCACTCTCATTTTATGGCATTTGTGGAAAGCTAGGAACGATTGGTTTTTCATGGGGAGTGTTTCGGATTGGGAGAAAATTGCAGGAAAATATTTATTGACATTAAATTAGCCTTTGAGTTGCAGTTTAGATGCCATATCTCACACTCTTATTGGTCAGAATTTATTTGGGATATTTCTCACCGTAAGCGAAATGTCAAGATTACTTTGGTTAAGTAGGTGTCCCCCGAGGAACTTTCTCAAGTTGAATACAGATGGCTGTTCCAAAGGCAATCCTGGTATATGTGGAGGAGGTGCAATCTTACGGAACTCTCAAGGGAAGGTGATCCTAGCCTTTGCTTCTTCTTTTGAGGTGGGTACGAGTTTGGAGGCTGAATTTCAAGCACTACTACTTGGAGTTCAAATATGTCATTCCAAAGGTTTTATGGATATTACTTTGGAGTCGGATTCTAAGGTGTTAGTAAATATTTTGGAAGGCATTGGTTCTTGCCCGTGGAAAGTAAGGAGGTATGTGGAGGCAATCTGGAAACTGAAGTCTACTTGGAGAGGGATTCTTCATTGTCAAAGACAAGCAAATGCTCCTGCAGATTTGCTGGCAAATGAAGGGATTTCTTTCCCTCAAGTGAAGATTTATGAATCATTCGACAACTACCATGTCAAGTAAGAGGAGCTATTTGTATGGACCAGCTTGGTTTTCCTTACTTTAGATTTAAGAAATTCCTGAAACTAATTCTTTGTAAAAGGAGTAGTACTCCTAGTTTATTTCTTAAAAGAAGTAGTACTCCTAAGTGATGATCTTCATGAAAGTTGTAGCCCTATAAACGTACTTTCAAACCATGTAATCACAATTCTCTAGTTCTTAGTGGATTGACCCCAGCAATGGCACGAAGTTGGCTGAAAACCAACCCTGTTGCAGAGTTGGGTGATGATTCTTGGAGTAGGGATTTTGAATTTGAGTGGAATCTTGATTGAATTTGAGTTTAAATTGAACATAGAAGTTGTGGTACATGTTGAATGGATTGGGTTGTTGAATTTTCTTGCAGGTTTAAAAATTTTGGTTAGTCCGATTTAAGGGGAAATGCTGCCGAAATTTCGGTAGAATTAAAAGAAGAAAAAGTGGATAAGTGAAATTTTAAGCTTAGAATGTGTTCAATTGAGGGAAATTTAAGTGTAGGAATTTTTAAAAATGATCTAGTGATAGATTAGACTTTCTTAGAATAAGTAAACCCTAAACCCTAGAAACCCTAAAACCAAAACCCTAGAAGTAAGTGGGGTATTTTCTTGACTTTTTCTTACTAAATTTACTAGGACTTTAATTGAGTTTTTATGTTATTATTTTTTTTTATTTTTTTTTAAATTTCAGGGTCCGAAAACACATCACGACCATTTCACGAGATATTTTCTTAGGCTTTCAAGGTGAGTGTCTTTATGTGTGCATGATGCATGAAATGTGAGATTTTATTTGATAAATATTATGCGAAAATTTGCAATTACTATGTGAATACCTGTGCTACTTGAGGAAAGATGTGTACTTTATCACATCTATTCCGCAATGTGTTACTTGCTTTCATTGACCAATGTGTTAATTGTGTGTGCGTGAGACTACCGTGACTAACTTCACCGTTATTTCACGGATGGTCAACCCGGCTGCACGTGGGAGGACATAAGGTGTTGGGTGTTTTAGGGCTTGATGTTCTTTCCCTTTCGAGTTGTGAATCCTCAAAGAGGCCAACTCCGGATTGAACCTGTTTGCTTGTTGGCCCTCCAGGGTTGAGAATATCTCCCTGGATGTGGTAGCTTGTACGGAGGTTATAAGGTGATTGGCGGTTAGGGTTTGTGCTTGATAAAACTGATATGTTCTTTGATAAAGACCTGAGCTATTATCTCGGTCCAAATATCGTGACTACATGATTCAGTACTTGCTCTTTCTGCAGTTAAGCTTGCTTCCGTAGTTGAGCCCTGTATCCTCCTTTGACTACATGTTAAATTAAATTGTTCATATCTTGATTTATTAATTAATTGCTCGATTATTTTATTTACTAAAATAATGAGTTCTTGATTTGATTGCATGACTTAGACATTCACTAGGCTATTATAGCTCATTCTGTTTTATTTGTTTTCCTTACTCAGGTTCCCTGAAAAATTAAAGCTGGAACGACTGATTTTGAGTATGCTAGATGTTTTAGTTATTGTAATAGCCGAACTGTATTAGGCTATCTTTGTGAAAAATCATGTATATTATGACACGTAAACTTTTGATGTGAATTGTACTTTATGTTAAATAAAATGAATGTATTTTATTTATTTCATTTTATTTTAGTTATTTTATTTAAGTTAAGTACGCTCGGACATTGGCGTGAGTGCGTATCGAGACCTGGCGCGAGCTAGGCAGGCAGTCCGCTAAGCCGTTTGGTGCGCCTCTGGGTAAGGTGGGGCTGTCACAAGAGCTAGGTCATTTTCATCTGCATCCATGTCTTCATCATCAATGGAGAAATTTTCTTCATCATCTTGTGAAGACTTCAATGCCATGTTCTTCTTAGCTTTTGTCTCTTCTTCCTCTTGAACCTTAAATTTCAACTTTAAGTCAAACGAAGTTAGAGAATTTATAAGAGTTTCAATGGACATATAATTCAAGTCTTTGGCTTCTTCTATAGCCGTAACTTTGCTTTCCCACTCATTAGGTAATGCATTTAAAATTTTTCTATTCTTTTTACCCAAGGTATATTCCTTTTGCAAAGCCTCAAGATCCTTAATAATATCATTGAAACAGAATACATTTTATCTATGTTCTTATGAGGCTCCATCTTAAAAGATTCATCCTTAGTGACTAGCAAGGCTTTCTTTTGTTCCTTGACACTATCACTACCCTCATTAATTCCATTTGTCCCAAATCTCTTTAGACATTTTACATCCCTTCACTCTAGTAGACTCATTGGCATCTAAAGCACTGTACAATACATTCATAACCTTAGCATTTAGAGTGAGATTTGTTCTATCTAAAGAAGTAAGCTCTTGCCTAGTCTTTGGTCTCCTTCTACTGGTAATAGGATTATCAACATAAGCTTCATATGGTCCCTCATTTACAATGTACCAAAGCTCAATATCTATAGATTGCAAGAATATTTCCATTCTATCTTTCCAACTAATGTAATTTACCCCATTAAACATAGGAGGTCTAGTAATGGATTGGTCTTCAAAGAATAAAGCATTATTAGAGGTTGTCATGGATCTCTCCTAGCTTGTTAGGCTATCAAAAATAGAGTCCAAGCTCTAATACCAATTGTTGGCCCAATATGCAACCTAAGAGGGGGGCAGTATTAGGTACTTTCAAAACTTAACTCGGCCATAGCAAATTTTCCCAAAAAATGAAATTTACCAAGTTATCTAAGTGATCAAATAAGTTTATGGTGCAAGAACCAATATAAAAACAATCACAATAGACTAAAAATTAAATGAGAAAGAAGTTGGAATAAACAAACTCAATTCCTTCCCAGTTCACAAACTTGAAGCTTCAATCACTTGAATTCTTTCTCTTGTTTGGTAGCTCAGTACCAATTGTACAAAGAATTGGATCACTTCTCACTCATCCTAGACACTCTCTAGTTGAGCTAAGAAGTTTTACAGCTATCTAGCTAACCTTTCAACTATACAATTGAATTGATCACTTACAAAGAATAATTCACTCTTGAATATGCAAAGTACACCTACTGAGAGTATCTTTTTCCTTCAAGAATCACTCTAAAACCACTATTATATCAATTGCCAAAAGTCTCAAAACATTATGCACTATTTTGCTTTTATATGAGATGAAAAAATAATTTGATTCCACTTCTAACGGTCAAAATTAAAAATTAGCTGTTAGAAACAATTTTGCTTAGTCTGGACGTCCGCATAGAGAGGTTTGGATGTTCGAGTCCTCGTTCGGAGGTCATCCGGATTATCATTCGGAAGCTGTATCTGTTGGTGGTTCGGATGTCTACAAGCTCATCTAGACCCTCGTCCGCATACATTCTGACCATGTTGAATTTGTAAACTTTTTCTCGTTCAGACGTCTGCATGTGCGTCCGGACTCTCGTCTATATAGTTTCTGACCATCTTCATTTTGAGTGTTTCTAGTCATCCGGACGTTCGCATTGTGTGTACGGATGGTTGTCCAGATCACCAAAATTCTTCCTTTTTCAACCTTTCTCTTTTAACTGCGAAGAGAACTCATTGAGCACATTAGTACTTTTCATGATATGTTTGATGATCATCAAAATTTAGATGATTTAGACCATAAGGTCTTCAACTATGGTGTGTGTGACACCTAAGCTAATATGTGGATGCTTGTTAGGAACAAGTTTATTAGATTGATCTGCAAAGAGTTTCCAACTATACTGCCAATGCTTGAACTCTTAAATGGCAACGGTATAAGTGATCTTTTAACTTGAGATTGCCATAGTATCTTAAGTGTAAATTACTATACTTTGACTCTATTTTTTAGTGCTCATAAAATGATAGCCCATAGGGTAGAGATTGGGTATTGTATGAAACGTGGAAGGATAGTCAGTAATAAATATAGGATTCACCACTCTTTAATCGGAGAGTATATACCACTTTCGCCACTTGTTAGAAATATTAACTCAACAAATTTTCTGTAGAAGTGATAATACAACTTGAAAGTAGTTTCAAGGTTATGCATCATGGAATGTTTATATTTCGTGAACAATAAAATATTAATTAGCCATTTAAAAGTATGTACTACATTTTTAGACTAATTGGGATATAGTATGTGATAGCCCCACTGTAACACCCTAGAAAATGCACATATAAGAGACATTTTTTTCTTATTTAGGGTTAAGTGTTAATCCTTGATTTATTAGTTAGAAGATTTCTTGAGTTAATTAGGTTAATTAGTTGAGATTTTCATTTTAAGCAAGAACATTTAAGTACTAAAGTTAGAATAATTTTACTTGACCATTTAATTTATATTAGTGTTTAAATTTTGATTAGTTCATTTTACTATTTTCTAGTCATTTGACTACTTGAATTTTTGCTCAATTTTTACTCAAAAATTTCACTTATTTTCTTGCTTTATTTTCTTTTCCCTTGGCTGAAATTTTTCTCTTTCTTTTCTTTTTCTTTTGGCCGAAATTCTCTCTTCTTTTCCTTCCCTTATGGCTGGTTGTCTCTCCCTCTATTTCACTCTCTTTTTGTTTTAAAATTTTGTGTCTTAATATTGCTAGTGTTAAGTGATAAGAGGTTAATGAGCTCCACCAATCAAATTAACCCAAGTTAGCTCTCTTGCATTAAAAGACTACCTCTTTTACTTTACTCTTGTTATGATTTTATTGGTTAATCATTTTCTCACCTTTTCTTTAATTCTTTTCCATTTTTTCTAGCCTATTTCTTCTCTTTCTTCTCCCTCTTGGCCGGCCACCTCTCCTTCTCTTCTTCCCTCATTTTTGCTCTCAACTTCTTGGAGTTTATTCCCTAAATCTTGGGCAAATCCACCATTAAAAGTGAGGTTTTCTTCTTCCTAAGCAAGGTTCTAAGCTTGTTTAAGGTATGTACTATGAACTTTTGCTATTAAATTTAAGTTTTATTTAGTTTTTGTTCAAGTTTTATGCTAAGTAATTGTTAGTAGTACTTGAAGATTTAAGCTTGAACTCAAGAACACTTAAACAGTCATGCTGGACCAGCTTCAGTAAAACTTTCATAACTTGATGTAGATAACTTGGATTCGAGTGATTCTTGTTGTTTTAGAAACTAGATTGATAGGGCTTTCCAACGGTGTAAAGCTTGCACTGTGGTTCATTGTGTATTAATCACAGAAAGTTTGCAAATTTGGCTGGAAATTTGATTCTGCGTAAAACAGTTTTGATGATGAGTCAAATTGAGGGCTGATTTTGAACCTGTTCTAGTTGGAATTTTAAGTGATGATCTTCACGAAAGTTGTAGCCCTATAAACGTACTTTCAAACCATGTAATCACAATTCCCTGGTTCTTGGTGGAGTGACCCCAACAATGGCACGAAGTTGGCTGAAAATCAACCCTGTGTAGATTTGGGTGATTATTCTTGGAGTAGGAATTTTGAATTTGAGTGGAATCTTGATTGAATTTGAGTTTAAATTGAACATAGAAGTTGTAGAACATGTTGAAATGGATTGGGTGGTTGATTTTTCATGCAGGGAAAAAATTTTGGCTAGTCCGATTTTAAGGGGAAATGCTGCCGAAATATTGGTAGAATTAAAAGAAGAAAAATGGATAAGTGAAATTTTAAGCTTAGAATGTGTTCAATTGAGGGAAATTTAGGTGCAGGAATTTTTAGAAATGATCTAGTGATAGATTAAGTTTCTTAGAATAAGTAAAAACCCCAAACCCTAGAAACCCTAAAACCAAAACCCTAGAAGTAAGTGGGGTATCTTCTTGACTTTTCTTACTAAATTTACTAGGATTTTAATTGAGTTTTTATGTTATTATTTCTTTTAAATTGCAGGGTCCGAAAACACATCACGACCATTTCACGAGATATTTTCTTAGGCTTTCAAGGTGAGTGTCATTATGTGTGCGTGATGCATGAAATGTGATATTTTATTTGATAAATATTATGCTAAGATTGAAATCACTATGTGAGTACATGTGCTACTTGAGGAAAGATGTGTACTTTATCACATCTATTCCGCAATGTGTTACTTGCTTTCATTAACCAATGTGTTAATTGTATGTGAGACTACTGTGACTAACTTCATCGTTATTTCACGGATAGTCAACCCGGCTGCACGTGGGAGGATATAAGGTGCTGGGTGTTTTAGGGTGTGATGTTCTTTTCCTTTTGAGTTGTGAATCCTCAAAGAGGCCAACTCCGGATTGAACTTTCTTGATTGCTTGTTGGCCCTCCAGGGTTGAGATTTTCTCCCCTGGATGTGGTAGCTTGTACGGAGGTTATAAGGTGATTGGCGGTTAGGGTTTGTGCTTGATAAAACTGATATGTGCTTTGATAAAGACCTGAGTTATTATCTCGGTCCAAATATCGTGGCTACATGATCAGTACTTGCTTTTCTGTAGTTGAGCTTGCTCCCGTAGTTGAGCCTTGTATCCTCCTTTGACTACATGTTAAATTAAATTGTTCATATCTTGATTTATTAATTAATTGCTCGATTATTTCAATTACTAAAAATAATGAGTTCTTGATATGATTGCATGACTTGGACATTCACTGGGCTATTATAGCTCATTCCATTTTATTTGTTTTCCTTTACTCAGGTTGCTCGAAAAATTAAAGCCGGATTGACTAGTTTTGATTATTAAAAATATTTAGTTATTGTAATAGCCAAACCGTGTTAGGCTATCTTTGTGAAATTCATGTAAATTATGACATGTAAACTTTTGATGTGACTTGTACCCTTTAAGTAAATAATATGAGTGTATTTGATGTTATTCCATTTTATATTATTTTAGTTTATTTATTTTAAGTTAAGTACGCTCGGACGTTTGCGTGAGTGCGTGAATCGAGACCTGGCGAGAGCTAGGCAGGCAGTTCGCTAAGCCCTTTGGTGCGCCTCTGGGTAAGGTGGGGCTGTCACACCCACCTTACCCAGAGGCGCACCAAAGGGCTTAGCGGACTGCCTGCCTAGCACTCGCCAGGACTCGAATCACGCACTCACGCAAACATCCATGCGTACTTAACTCAAAATAAAATAAAATAAAATGGAATAAAATAAAATACACTCATATTATTTACCTTAAAGGTACAAGTAACATCAAAAGTTTACATGTCATAATATACATGATTTTTACAAGGATAGCCTAAAAGAGTTTGGCTATTACAATAACTAAGACATCTAGTATAATCAAAATCAGTCGATCCAGCTTTAATTTTTCAGGAAACCTGGGTAAAGGAAAACAAATAAAAGGAATGAGCTATAATAGCCAAGTGAATCCCCAAGTCATGCAACCATATCAAGATCTCATTATTTTATTGAATAAAATAATCGACAAATTAAATAAACAAGATATGAATAATTTAATTAACAAGTAGTCAAGGGCGGATACAAGGCTCAACTACGGGAGCAAGCTCAACCGCAGGAAAAGCAAGTACTGATCATGTAACCATGACGGTAGGACCGAGATAATAGCTCAGGTCTTTATCAAAGGACATGCCAGTTTTTTATCACGCAAGCCCTAACCACTGTTCACCTTATAACCTCCGTACAGGCTACCACATCCAGGGAGTAATCTCAACCTTGGAGGGCCAACACGCAAGAAAGTTCAATCCGGAGTTGGCCTCTTTGAGGATTCACAACTCAAAAGGGAAAGAACATCACGCCCTAAAACACCCAGCACCTTATACCCTCCCAAGCCTGTCTGAGTTGACTATCCGTGAAGTAACGGTAAAGTTAGTCACGGAAGTCTCACGCACAAGTAACACGTTGAATAGTGAAAGCATATAACACATTACGGAATAGATGCGATAAAGTACACATCTTTGCTCAAGTAGCACATTTTATCACATAATATTTGCAAGTGTAACATAACATTTACAAGTGGAACATAACATTTCATGCATCATGCACACATAGAGACACTCACCTGGAATGCCTAAGAGAATATCTCGCAAAATGGTCGAGATGCGTTTCGGACCCTGAAATTTAAAAGAAATAATATAATGAAAACCCGATTAAAACCCTAGTTAATTTAGTAAGAAAAATTCAAGAAAATACCCCACTTATTTCTAGGGTTTTGGTTTTAGGGTTTCTAGGGTTTAGGGTTTAGGGTTTCTTATTCTAAGAAAATTTAATCTATCACTAGATCATTTTCTAAAAATTCCTGCACTTCAACTTCCTTCAATTGAGCATATTCTAGGTTTAAAATTTCACTTGTCAATTTTTCTTCTTTTAATTCTACCAAAATTTCGGCAGCATTTTCCCTTAAAATCGGACTAACCCAAATTTTTTCCTGCAAGAAAACAACCAACCAACCCATATTCATCAAGTTCTACAACTTTTATGTTCAATTCAAGCTCAATTTCAATCAAGATTCCACTAAATTTCAAGAATTCTACTCCAAGAATCTTCAACCAAACAACATATAACACATGAAATTTCAAGGTTTAAATGCCATTTACTAGTCTCTCTAACCACAAGAACACTTTATCTAGCAAGTAAATCTCCAATTCAAACTAAGTTCTCCAAGTAGTAGCAACAAGAATCTAGGTTTAAGCTTGCATAAAAAACTAATTAAAACTTGAAATTAGTAGGAAAAGTTCATAGTAGGTACCTTAACCAAGCTTAGAACTTTGCTTAGGAAGGAAAGAAGCTTACTTTCTATGGTGGATTTGCCCAAAATTTGGAGAAAAGCTTCAAGAAGTTGAGAGCAAAATGAGAGGAAAAGAGAGAGCAAGTTGGCCGGCCCAGAAGAAAGAAAAAGAGAGAGAAATAGGCTAGGGAAAATAGAAAAGAAATGGAGAAAAGGTGGGAAAAAGATTAACCAATAAAAACATAACAAGAATAAAGTTAGGGTTTAGTCTTTTAATGCATTAGGGGTTAACTTGGATTAATTTAATTGGTGGAACTCTTAACCTCTTTATCACCTAGTAATTAGTAATATTATGGCACAAATTATTAAAGCAAAAAGAGAGGAAAATAGAGAGAGAAAGATCCGGCCATAAGGAGAGAAAAGAAGAAAGAATTTTGGCCAAAAAGAAAAGAAAAGAAAGAAGAATTTTCGGCCAAGAGAAAAGAAAAAGAGAGAAGAAAATTCAGCTAGGAAAAAGAAAATAAAGCAAGAGAACAAGTGAAATTTTTTTGAGTAAAATTGAGCTAAAATTCAAGTAGTCAAAAGACTAGAAAATAGTAGAATAAGCTAATCAAAATTAAACACTATTATAAATAAATGGTCCAATAAAATTATTCTAAATTTGGTACTTAGGTGTCCTACTTAATAATGAAAATCTTAATTAATTAACCTAATTAACTCAAGAAATCTTCCAACTAATAAATCAAGGATTAACACTTAACCCTAAATAAAAGAATGTCTCTTGTAAGGGCATTTTCTAGGGTGTTACATAGTATGGTGAATGGATATTAGTTATATGGTAACATTGTCATTCATGGGTATAAGTCTACCATATGATTTTCCTATTCGCTTGGGTGGTCATGATGCATTACTAGACGCCACTAATGATCTATAAGTATGAATTAATTATTAAGTGAATTACTGATAAATTAAAGTGTTTAATTTATCCAACTTTTAATTGATTGATTAATGAGTTATAATTTGTACTTATTACAAACGTGAAAGGAACCAATGGGTCACCCACATAAAAAATATAGTCTTTGGGATAAATTGTAATTAAGATAAGTATGAGATACTTATAGGATTAATTTTTGAGATAAATTGTTGGCCCAAAAAATAATGCAAACAATATGACAATAATCAAACTTGCAATAACGATGATAAAGATAACAATTATTAGGATATAAATAACAAATAAGAATAAAGTAGAGTAAAAAGGAGCACACCAAAATTTTTATAGCGGTTCGATAACAAATTCGGTACCTACGTCCACTCCCAAATTCACCAACTTGGAGTTTAAATCCACTAGAGGCTTCTTCAATTTGGTGAAGCAAAACCAACTGTACAAAGGATGGATCACTTCTTGCACTAACTATTCTAGGTCTAGTTGAGCCAAAGATACCTTATTTGCTCACACTAAGCCTTCACATTTGTGTCAAGATGTGACAGCCCCACCTTACCCAGAGGCGCACCAAAGGGCTCAGCGGACTGCCTGCCTAGCTCTCGCCAGGTCTCGATACGCACTCACGCAAACGTCCGAGCGTACTTAACTTAAAATAAAATAAACTAAAATAAAATGAAATAAATAAAATACACTCATTTTATTTAACATAAGATACAATTCACATCAAAAGTATACGTGTCCTAATATACATGATTTTTCACAAAAATAGCCTAACACAGTTCGGCTATTACAATAACTGAAACTTTTATAGTAATCAAAAACTAGTTGATCCAGCTTTAATTTTTCAGGTGACCTGAGTAAAGGAAAACAAATAAAATGGAATGAGCTATAATAGCCTAGTGAATGTCCACGTCATGCAATCATATCAAGAACTCATTATTTTAGTAAATGAAATAATCGAACAATTAAATTAATAAATCAAGATATAAACAATTTAATTTAACATGTAGTCAAAGGAGGATACAGGGCTCAACTACGGAAGCAAGCTTAACCGCAGGAGTATTGAACATGATCAAGACAACAAGGATATCGAGACCGAGGTAAAAGCTCAGGTCCGAGATACTTGAAAAATTCAATCCAGAGTTACCCTCTTCGAGGAATGAAACTCATATAGGAAAGAATATCATACACCTATACCCCACAACACCTTATATCACCCCAAACTCACCAAGTTGACTAACCGTGAAGTAACGGTGAAGTTAGCCACGGAAGTCCAAAGTCAGGCATAAAGTTCAAGCATGAGTTAGCCCTTTTCGGGACTTTACTCAGATATGAAAATTAACACACACCGAATAACACCCATCACCTTATATCTCTCCCATACTCACCCACGGAAGTCACACGTACAAATAACACGTTGAATAGTGAAAGCATGTAACACATTGCGGAATAGATGCGATAAAGTACACATCTTCCCTCAAGTTGCACATTATATCACATAATGATTTAAATCTTAGCATAATATTTACCAAATAAAATATCACATTTCATGCATCATACACACATAAGGACACTCACCTTGAAAGCCTAAGAAAATATCTCCTGAAACGGTCGTGATGTGTTTTCGGACCCTTGAAATTTAAAAGAAATAATAACATAAAAACTCAATTAAAATCCTAGTAAATTTAATAAGAAAAGTCAAGAAAATACCCCACTTATTTCTAGGGTTTTGGTTTTAGGGTTTCTAGGGTTTAGAGTTTACTTATTCTAATAAAGTCTAATCTATCACTAGATCATTTCTAAAAATTCCTACACTTAAATTTCCCTCAATTGAACACATTCTAAGCTTAAAATTTCACTTATCCATTTTTCTTCTTTTAATTCTACCGAAATTTCGGCAGTATTTCCCATTAAATCGGACTAACTAAAATTTTTAAACCTGCAAGAAAATTCAACAACCCAATCCATTCAACATGTACCACAACTTCTATGTTCAATTTAAACTCAAATTCAATCAAGATTCCACTCAAATTCAAAATCCCTACTCCAAGAATCATCACCCAATCTGCACAGGGTTGGTTTTCAGCCAACTTCGTGCCATTGCTGGGGTCAATCCACTAAGAACTAGGGAATTGTGATTACATGGTTTGAAAGTAAGTTTATAGGGATACAACTTTCATGAAGATCATCACTTAAAATTCCAACTAGAACAAGTTCAAAATCAGGCCCCAAGTTGGCTCTTCATCAAAACTGTTTACGCAGAACCGAATTTTCAGCCAACTTCGCAAGCTTTCTGCGATTAATACACAATGAACCACAATGCAAGCTTTATACCGTTTGAAAGCCCTATGAATCTAGTTTCTAAAACAACAAGAATCATTCGAATCCAAGCTATCTACACCAAGTTATGAAAGTTTTACTAAAACTGGTCCAGCATGACTGTTTTAAGTGTTCTTAAGTTCCAACTTAAATCTTCAACTAAACCACATATAAACATAAATTTTCAAGGTTTAAAGGCCATATACTAGTCTATCTAACCACAAGAACACTTTATATAGCAAGTAATTCTCAAGTTCTAACTAATTTCTCTAAGTAGTATTAACAAGAAACTTAGTCTTAAACTTGCATAAAAACTAATTAAAACATGAAATTAATAAGATAAGTTCATGGTAAATACCTTAGATATGCTTAGAACTTTGCTTAGAAAAGATAGAAGCCCACTTCCTATGGTGGATTTGTTCCAACTTGAGAGATGAAAGTCCAAGAAGTTGGAAGCAAAAATGAGTAAATGAAAGTAAAAGCTTCAAGAAAATTGAAAGAAAATGGAGAGAAAAGGGGAAGAGAACAGCCGGCCACAATGAAGAAAAAGAAAGAAAACTAAGCTAAGTAAAAATGAAAAGAATTGGAGATAAATTGGAAAAAGTAGTGGCCAATCAAAACAAGACAAAACCAAAGTAAGTCTTGACTTTCTTAACCATGGAAGACTCCACTTGGCACTAGGTAATTAGAAGTGATTTTCATTAGTTATCCCATAATTAATCTTGCAAGATTTCCTAGGTACAACTCTTAAGGCACTAAGTACAACATGCTCATCATTTTTTTTTCCTAATGAACATAATACAAAATGAATGGTTTTGGCATGAATTTCTAGGGTGTTACACAAGAAGTTTTACAATTACCCAATCAACCCTCTCAAGGCTACAATTGAATGACTCTCGCAACACAATTGATAGCTAATAGGCTCTAAATTAAGTCAATAAAAGAACAGCTTAAGGGCTACTACCTATCAAATTAAATCACCTAATTCCTTATATTTACAAGAATACATATCGCATAGTAGTGTAGGGAATAGGATTGATCTCACAAGGAACGGTCAAGAAAAACTAGATTTCTCTGCACTCCTCTATTATCTAGGCAACACACTAGAGTGAAGTAATCTAAAGAAAACTGACTACAGATTACCTAAAACAAAATAGCAATGTCTAAGAAGAGTATGGGGAATGAATGCCTAGAATCTAGAATCATTTTATGACTGAGGTTGCTATCAATTAACCTCCTTTATGTCCTCTCAATTACCTTGGTTGGAGTCCAATCCCAATTTATCTAATTTTCACTCTCGTGACAAACTAGTAATTACCAACTAATTAATCCTTTCCTACTCTCATGGTAAAGTGATTAATATTGGTTCATTTTACCTTATGGATCGCTCTTGACTCATCTAGGAATACTACTACTCTCGTGTCAAATATTACCTAAACTTCTTGTCACATTTCCACTACCACTATCAACTCTCGTTGCATAGGGATAATTTTGACGATTATAACAGTTGGTCATCCAATTAAATCCCAAGTTAAGCCAAGACAGTGAATAAACAAAGTAACACAAGCATGAAATTCAATCAATCAAACAACCATCAGTCATAAAAATCATCTAAACCCTAGACAAGATCAACTTAAGTACACATAATTATGTCACTAAAGATGCAATCTTTCATTTCAAGAGACATAATTAATAAACAATAAAAAGAAATTGAGAGAGAAACTTATTGATTATTGAAGAATATCAAAAGTTGTTGCACAAATCCCCTTTGTTCATCCACAATCTTCTCTCCTCTTGCTATTGTCTACTACCGCTATTAAGAGAGAAAAACTAAATCTAAAGAGTAAAACTATAAAAAACTATGGTGAGCATAAAATTACAGAGTTTTTCTTCTGTTTTCATGAATTTTCGTGTGGATACCATCACAGGTAGAGCTTTTCTTCTGCTTTCACAAATTTTTGCATAGCTTATCCTCCCTTCTTCTTTCATCCTCCATCATCATCCATGTTCTTGCCAATTGGACTCCTTTGGTGCCCCAGAGCTCATCAAACCTGCAATTTATAATAAAAGTAAAGAAAAATTATAAATATCAACTCAAACTAAAATAAACAAAAAAATCAATCAAATCCTAACCTAATCTATTACAAACTACTCCTATTGACCCAAACTAACACCTAAATATTATTCTAATTTTGTACCTATCAATAGCACTCAGTCCAACCTCTTACCTCACAAACTATTACAATAAAGAACCAAAGGGAGAGTATTTTCACTAAAATCACTCTTAAACACTTATAATAAATGTGGGTAAAAATTTTTTTCATTTCTTTGCAAAATAGTATTTTTAGGGAGTGAAAAATGAAGTTGAAAAAGCCTCCAATGGTCAAATTTTATTTTTTTGTTGAACTTGCTATGACTTGGTAAAATTCAAGGACTGGATGTCCACTTCAACATCCAGATGCTCGTTTGGTACCTCGTCCGCATGCTTTTTGAAAATTTCTGTAAGTTGAGTTTTCAACAGACTAGACGTCCGCACCCTTGTCCACATACTCGTTCGTATGGCTTTTGGAATCAACCGGACATCTGCACCCTTATCCACATGCTCGTCCACATGGCTACTGGAATAACTGAACATTCGCATCATTCTTTGATGCATCCGGTACCTCGTCCACTTCAATACTGCATTGCCATTTTCTAGTTTTCTGCAAATTTAGCCTGATGAAACATTAGTATAAATGATCATTAGTTTGTTAATCATCAAAACAAAGATGATTTGAGACCAAAAGGTCTTCAATGACTTATTTATAAATATTCTTAGTCTTGCTGGAAATTAGTTTTCTAAAAGGAATAAAAGAGTTATTTGGTTTCCTTATGGAATAGAATTTCCTTAAGGAATAAGATTAGCTTAGGGTAAGCTTTCTAAATCTTTTTGGTTTTCAATTGCTCTTGTTTCTTTAAAGACTAGAATACTGCTCTTCTAAAATGTTTATACTTTCACTCTTGAATAATTATTGCAACACAAGACAAAACCTAGAGAGAGAAAAATTGCAACAAGAGTGTTGCTACAACTAAAAGTGAAACACCACCCCTTGTGGGCCACATTAGAAGTGCTGCCACACGTTTCTCTCTCTTCCCTAATTCAAGGTTCTTACAAGATTGTGTTCGTGTGGATGTCGTTAAAGGCTCGATGCTTGGAGGGCTTTATGGTAGACCTACCTCATTACGAAAGATCTAGCCTTTAAAAGCATAGAACTATTTTATGCTTGAGGTAATTCTCATGTAAATCCCCTTATAATCATATAGATATAACAAAGAGATCCATGGCTTAGGTAATAAAATTTTTATTTTTTCACTGCATAACCTACGTTATTACCTTACATTCCCTTTCTTCAATTGTGAGTCTCAAGCTCATTTTCTGTTGTTTTTAAAGACCTAGAGTCATCTAAAAATTTTTCTTGCTCTTTTGTAGAAATGTTTTCTATAAAGCTTTTGTTATTATTTTCCTACTTTTCGTCACTAAGTTGTTTAATAGGTGACTTGGTACACCAAAACTCAATACCAAGTGGCGACTTCCTTTTTAATAAAAACCCTTTTTGGGACTCTATTTTTGCACCCAAAGCAGTCACATTTTCAAAGTTCCATTTTAGGTCCTTTTCTTTTCTTTTGTTTTAAAAAATCATTTTAAAAAATCACATTTTTACAAAAACCACTCTTTCCTCACTTCCTTTTCCGTTTTCGAAAAATGGGGCGCAACATTTTCAAAGCGGTCACATTTTCAAAGTCCCATTTTAGGTCCTTTCTTTTATGTTTGAAATAAATTACTCATGTTATTTTGCATGTTTCTCTCCTATCTCCTTTTAGTTCTTTTCCGGATCCTGTTTTTCCTTTGATTTTTCCCCATTCTCTCTTGCCATTTGTCAAACATTTATAATACTTTTAACAACAAATTAATTATAAGTTCTACCTTTTGCATGTTTCTCTCTTTTTTTGATTGGCTAATCCCGTACTCAAGGGAGGGCGCCACTCCTAAATTTTATTAAAAACCTAAAAATATGAGGGGGACTTGAAACTTTACCTCAAATGTACATGGTAAATAAAAAAAGTGAAGAAAAGATATAAATGAGGAGTACTACTCCCTTACAATTTTATTTATGACATAATCTAATATTTGGAAGTCTTACTCTATCTAAAACTAGGTCTCCTTTCACTTGCTATGACAATTGAGAGGAGTGTAGAAAAATCTTTGGAGAAGCGGTCTGAAGTCCCTCATTAGCCAATGTATCTGCAACCTTGTTAGCTTGTCTAAAGCAGTGAGAAATAGTAGGAAATAAGTAAGATAACTTTCTAAGCTCATCAACTTCATTATGCTGTGATCCAAGGAGCGCATACATTTGTTGGACTTGGACTTATACTTGATGGACTTGAAGAGGCCATTTATATGGATCAAGAAGAGCTTGAAGAAGTGATAATCATACATGGAATGTTTGAACATGGTGGTTGTAGCACCCTAGAAAATGCACATACAAGAGACATTTTTTTTTCTTATTTAGGGTTAAGTGTTAATCCTTGATTTATTAGTCGGGAGATTTCTTGAGTTAATTAGGTTAATTAACTAAGATTTTCATTATTAAGCAAGGACACCCAAGTACTAAATTTAGAATAATTTTACTTGACCATTTAATTTATACTAGTGTTTAAATTTTGCTTAATTTATTCTATTATTTTCTAGCCTTTTGACTACTTGAATTTTAGCTCAATTTTACTCAAAAATTTCACTTATTTTCTTGCTTTATTTTCTTTTCCCTTAGCTGAAATTTTTCTCTTTCTTTTCTTTTTTTCTTTTTGGCCGAAAATTCTTTTTCTTTTTCTTTCCCCTTAGGGCCGGTTTCTCTCTCTATTTTTACTCTCTTTTTGCTTTAATAATTGTGTCTTAATATTTGATACGAACCAAGTGATGAAAGCCCAAATAGATGGGGGCATTCGAATAATCCATAGGGCATCACCAATGCGTAGGGGCTTAATCACTCAAAATGGAGGCTTAGAGGCGTCAAGGATGGTCAAAAGGAGCAAGAGGAAGAGGCCATCCAATGCTGGGACGAGTACACTTGCAAGGATTCAGAAGAAGACGCGTAGAAAAGGCCATCAGAAAGTTTCTGATGAAGGCCGCGGGCAAGGCCGCGCCGCGGCCTTCCCCGCGGACTCCGTCAGAAACTTTGCCAAAGATGGGATGACGTTCTGATGAAGGCCGCACAGAAGGCCGGCCCGCGGCCTAACCCGTGGCCTTAGTCCATAACTTTATGATTTTATTTGTTTTTCTACATTTTTACTTAGTTTATAACGTGTAATAGACTAGTTGCTTGCTATATTGGTTATTTAGGGTGTTTTTGCCTATATAAGGATAATTATTATTATTGTTAAGACAGATTATTGAAGTTGAATAAAATTTACGAGGGTTTTTCCTCTCTGATTCTCTTTGTGAGACTTGTGAGTTCCACGAGTGATTCGTGAACTTCCTTGATATCCTTGAGTTCTAACCAGCGTGTGAGGTTAGGGTTTGGGATCCCCTTCAAACTAGTTTCAGTTCTCGGGTAGAATTGAGGTTAGGTTGTTCATTGATACACAAGAACGATCCCTTTGGGAGGGTTGTCCTGTGGATCGCGATCATGGTGAAGGTTCCCGTTACGTGTTTAACGAGGAGTCTTGGGGCGGATCGCATCAATTGGTATCAGAGTTTCTGGGTTCTTGGTATCAGGTGTATTCAATCCATCTCTTGAATTTCGATTCTTTGAGATTGGATATATCTTTTTATCTTTATTATTTTTGTCAAATTCCTGCAGTAGTTCTTGTGTTTTCCCTATTGTATTTAAATTAATTCCACCCTTAGGGTTTCCTATTGATTTGGGATCTTGTGTCTTTGTGGTAATTCTTGTGAGTTTATTGTTACCTCGTAGTTGTTGTCGTTTTAATCAAATAGTTTGTAATATTTTCTCCAATTTCTGCAATTTTTGCGATATCCTTTGCGTTCTTTGTGCTGTCTTTGCTTCAGGGCGTCTAAAAACCCTAGAAGATTCGTGTCTTTTGTGCTCTTGTTGATTGGGTTATTGATTATTGGTGTTTTGTTCACTATTCGTTAACAAAAATCATCAAAAGTCTCATCTCTTGTTAAAAAAAAAAAAAATCGTGACACTGTTCATCGTCACTGTTCATCGGGTACTGTGCACGGAACTGTTCTTCCGAGTTACTGTTCACCCGAAACTTTTTGTCCAATTTTCCTATTTTGGGATGTGAGTGTTAGTGTTAGGTAGTGTTCTTTTCGTCCTTAGTCGAATCTTTACCCATTTGTTTTCCTTCAATCCCTTTTATTTGTTCAAATTCATCATGTCTAACGAAGGAGAATCTAAGGCATTTGACCTTAGGGATTTTGCTGAGACCATGAATGCTAGCATCCAAGGTATGAGGCAGACCATGGAAGCTATGTGTGAGCAACTGGAGAGATGAGGTCATTCACATTCGAGGTCATTTACATTCGAGGTCAAGGAGTAGCCACAGAAGTCACCGGAGGAGATCACCATTGGCTGAATCTGGAGATTCTAATGATGAGATGGGGGCTGATAGGAGACCTAGAAGAGGAGAACAGGGTCGTGATGGAAACATTGGGAGCATTAAAATGAAGATCCCAACCTTCCAGGGCCGGAGTGATCCAGAGCAATACTTGGAATGGGAGCGAAAAGTGGAGCACGTATTTGACTGCCACCACTACACCGAAGAAAAGAAGATTAAGCTTGCTGCGGTGGAGTTCTCAGACTATGCTAGTGTGTGGTGGGACCAGCTGACCACTACCAGACGGAGATGTGGAGAGCGACCTGTTCGCACATGGATGGAGATGAAGGCAATCATGCGGAAGAGGTTCGTACCTAATCACTACTACTGAGAGTTACATCAGAATGCTGCAGTCATTGACTCAAGGGAAGTAGGAGTGTAGACGAGTATGCCAAGGAGATGGAGATGGCGATGATTCGGGCCAATGTAGTGGAGGATCAAGAGGCCACAATGGCGAGATTTCTAGGCTGGCCTAAATCAAGATATTTCGAGAGGTTGTTGAGTTGCAGTCCTATGTGGAGTTGGAGGACTTGGTTCAGAAGGCAGAGATTGTAGAAAAGCAACTCAAAACGAGGAGGAGAGGTGGTTCAGGGTCTTCTTATGGGAGGACTGGCTGGTATGATAGGAGGGACAAAGATGAGAGGCCCAGAGACTTGAGCAAGCCAAAAGAGGGCATGGGTGAAGGCAAAGGGCAGATGAAGGCACCTATGAGGTCGCGCGACATCCAGTGCTTCAAGTGCCAGGGACAGTGGACACGTGGCATCCCAATGTCCTAACACTAGGACTATGATCGTGTTGGATGGAGGAGGCATAGAGAGTGCTTCTTCAGATGATGAGAAGATGCCACCACTGGAGGGAGGAAGTGATAGTGAAGGTCCTATTAGCTGCGAACCTGACAAGGGAGAGCTTCTTTTCACAAGAAAATTTCAGATGAGCACCCTAAGGAAGCTGGACCTGATGTGCAAAAAGAATCAATCTTCCATACTCGATGTTTCATTGGGGATAAGGTATGTGGCATTGCCGTTGACTCTGGTAGTTGTACTAATATTGTGAATTTCATTGTTGGTAGATGAGCTTGGTTTGAGAACAGTGAAGCATCCCAAGCCATTATAGACTGCAGTGGGTGAGGGATAGTGGTGAATTGAAGGTGACCAAGCAAGTTGAGGTCGTGTTCACCATTGGAGCCTACACAGATAAGGTTTTATGTGATGTGGCGCCTATGGGGGCATGTCACTTGCTACTAGGGCGTCCATGGCAATTTGATCGCAAGGTGATGTATGATGGGTTCCGCAATCAATACTTGTTCACTTGGCATGGAAAGGGCATCACACTTGTGCCATTGACACCGTTGGAAACTCATAGGGACAATGTGAAGCTATCTAAGGAGCTTGAGGTTGCGAAGGGGAAGAAGAAGACGGTAAAGAAGGATCTTACTAATTCTCATTCTTCTCTTCCACACATTTCTTCTATGCAAGTATACAATGTTCCCTCAGTTGGAGTCATGAAGCAGCAAGATTCGAGGACGAATCTTCTTGAAGAGAAGGGGAATGATACGAACCAAGTGATGAAAGCCCAAATAGATGGGGGCATTCGAATAATCCATAGTGCATCACCAATGCGTAGGGGCTTAATCACTCAAAATGGAGGCTTAGAGGCGTCAAGGATGGTCAAAAGGAGCAAGAGGAAGAGGCCATCCAATGCTGGGACGAGTACACCTGCAAGGTTCAGAAGAAGACGCGTAGAAAAGGCCATCAGAAAGTTTCTGATGAAGGCCGCGGGCAAGGCCGCGCCGCGGCCTTCCCCCGGCCTCCGTCAGAAACTTTGCCAAAGATGGGATGACGTTCTGATGAAGGCCGCACAGAAGGCCGGCCCGCGGCCTACCCGCGGCCTTAGTCCATAACTTTACGATTTTATTTGTTTTTCTGCGTTTTTACTTAGTTTATAACGTGTAATAGACTAGTTACTTGCTATATTGGTTATTTAGGGTGTTTTTGCCTATATAAGGCTAATTATTATTATTGTTAAGATAGATTATTGAAGTTGAATAAAATTACGAGGGTTTTTCCTCTCTGATTCTCTTTGTGAGACTTGTGAGTTCCACGAGTGATTCGTGAACTTCCTTGATATCCTTGAGTTCTAACCAGCGTGTGAGGTTAGGGTTTGGGATCCTCTTCAAACCAGTTTCAGTTCTCGGGTAGAATTGGGGTTAGGTTGTTCATTGATACACAAGAACGATCCCTTTGGGAGGGTTGTCCTGTGGATCGCGATCGTGGTGAAGGTTCCCGTTACGTGTTTAACGAGGGGTCTTGGGGCGGATCGCATCAATATTGCTAGTGTTAAGTGATAAGAGGTTAATGAGCTCCACCAATCAAATTAACCCAAGTTAGCTCTCTTGCATTAAAAGACTACCTCTTTTACTTTACTCTTGTTATGATTTTATTGGTTAATCATTTTCTCACCTTTTCTTTAATTCTTTTCCATTTTTTCTAGCCTATTTCTTTCTCTTTCTTCTCCCTCTTGGCCGGCCACCTCTCTTTCTCTTCTTCTCTCATTTTTGCTCTCAACTTCTTGGAGTTTATTCTCTAAATCTTGGGCAAATCCACCATTAAAAGTGAGGTTTTCTTCTTCCTAAGCAAGGTTCTAAGCTTGTTTAAGGTATGTACTATGAAATTTTGCTATTAATTTTAAGTTTTATTTAGTTTTTGTTCAAGTTTTATACTAAGTATTTGTTAGTAGTACTTGAAGATTTAAGCTTGAACTCAAGAACACTTAAACAGTCATGCTGGACCAGCTTTAGTAAAACTTTCACAACTTGATGTAGATAACTTGGATTCGAGTGATTCTTGTTGTTTTAGAAACTAGATTGATAGGGCTTTCCAACAGTGTAAAGCGTGCTACTGTGGTTCATTGTGTATTAATCACAGAAAGTTTGCAAAGTTGGCTGGAAATTTGATTCTGCGTAAAATAGTTTTGATGATGAGTCAAATTGAGGGCTGATTTTGAACCTGTTCTAGTTGGAATTTTAAGTGATGATCTTCACGAATGTTGTAGCCCTATAAACGTACTTTCAAACCATGTAATCAGAATTCCCTGGTTCTTGGTGGAGTGACCCCAACAATGGCACGAAGTTGGCTGAAAATCAACCCTGTGTAGATTTGGGTGATTATTCTTGGAGTAGGAATTTTGAATTTGAGTGGAATCTTGATTGAATTTGAGTTTAAATTGAACATAGAAGTTGTAGAACATGTTGAAATGGATTGGGTGGTTGATTTTTCATGCAGGGAAAAATTTGGGTTAGTCCGATTTAAGGGGAAATGCTGCCGAAATTTTGGTAGAATTAAAAGAAGAAAAATGGATAAGTGAAATTTTAAGCCTAGAATGTGTTCAATTGAGGGAAATTTAGGTGCAGGAATTTTTAGAAATGATCTAGTGATAAATTAAGTTTCTTAGAATAAGTAAAAACCCTAAACCCTAGAAACCCTAAAACCAAAACCCTAGAAGTAAGTGGGGTATTTTCTTGACTTTTTCTTACTAAATTTACTAGGGTTTTAATTGAGTTTTTATGTTATTATTTCTTTTAAATTTCAGGGTCCGAAAACACATCACGACCATTTTACGAGATATTTTCTTAGGCTTTCAAGGTGAGTGTCTTTATGTGTGCATGATGCATGTAATGTGCTATTTCCATTTTGTAAATATTATGTCATGTTTGCAATCGCTATATGATTAAATGTGCTACTTGAGGAAAGATGTGTACTTTATCGCATCTATTCCGCAACGTGTTACATGCTCTCATTACCCAATGTGTTACTTGTGCTTGAGACGTCCGTGACTAACTTCACTGTTACTTCACGGATGGTCAACCCGGCTGCACGTGGGAGGACATAAGGTGTTGGGTGTTTTAGGGCTTGATGTTCTTTCCCTTTTGAGTTGTGAATCCTCAAAGAGGCCAACTCCGGATTGAACCTGCTTGCTTGTTGGCCATCCAGGCTTGAGACTATCTCCCTGGATGTGGTAGCCTGTACGGAGGTTATAAGGTGAACGGCGGTTAGGGTTCTTGCTTGCTTGCTTGATATTACTGGCATGACTCTTGATACAGACTTGAGCTATTATCTCAGTCCTAACATCGTAATTTCATGGTCAGTGCATGCTCTTCCTGCGGTTAAGCTTGCTTTCGTAGATGAGCCCCGTATCCGCCATTGACTATTTGTTAATTGAAATGTTCTTAACTTGTCTACTTAAATTGTCAATCATTTTGTTCCATAAAATAATAGATTTGTGGTATGATTGCATGACTCCGATACTCACTGGGCTATTATAGCTCATTCCATTTTATTTGTTTTCCTTACTCAGGTTTCCTGAAAAATTAAAGCTGGAACGACTGATTTTGAGTATGCTAGATGTCTTCGTTATTATAATAGCCGAACTGTATTAGGCTATCTTTGTGAAAAAAACATGTATATTATTACATGTAAACTTTTGATGTGATTTGTACCTTTATGTTGAATAAAATGAGGGTATTTTATTTTATTCCATTTTATTTTAGTTTATTTTATTTTAAGTTAAGTACGCTCGGACGTTTGCGTGAGTGCGTGACTCGAGACCTGGCGAGAGCTAGGCAGGCAGTCTGCTAAGCCCTTTGGTGCGCCTCTGGGTAAGGTAGGGGCTGTCACAGTGGTTGGATTGCAAAGTTACATGATTTTGAATTTAGTCACAAGCTTGAAGTTCACAATATTCAAGCTTTTGCATTGGGCCAAGGGTTCAAGAATTGGTTGTGGATCAAGTTCATCTACAAAAAAGGCCCAAAAAGAGTTGCTAAGTTGTCCAAAACAATCTTACAAAGGGCTGGTTACTTGGACTTGCTTGGAGGGCCCTTAAAGTTGCTAAATGGAGGCCCAATGGAGCTTAAGAGAGGATGTCCAACCCATGGTCTGATTTTGGACGAATTTTCAATAATTTTTGTAGTTAATTATGTTTTTGTTAAGTTTGCTAAGTCTTACAAGTTGTAACTTTTAGTTAGTTACCCAATTGTGATAGGTTAACAACTAGTTTTAGTAGTTTACTTTATTTTAAGCTTCTAGACTTTTCTTTGTAAGCCTATAAATAGGCATGTTACTGTTCATACGATTTTGAACAAGAATTATTTAGAAATATTGTGTGTTTTCTCTATTGTGAGAATTTTCTTGGTTCTCTATCGATTAAGAACTACTCTTGGTCTTATCAAGCTTGCTTGTGGCGACCACCAACTTCGCTTAGAGTTTTTCTTGTGTTTTTTATCAAGTCTTAGGTAACTTAAGTTAAACGATTGAACTCGCTCAACTTGGTTAATCTAGCTTGTCTTAGGCATGTTCATCTTCTTCCAGGAAGATTCAAGGCAAAACAACTCCATGTCAGGGGTTCCTTGGTTCACGAATCAAACGAGGTCTTGAGTTCAACGAGTTGCATACCTAAAATCCAAGACTTTCTTGGCAATGCAACCGTGTGCACATCACATTACGTATAGCCCAAGGACATTTTGCCTTTTTAAGTAAAATCTGAACCAAATTTAAAGAGTCCAACTCAACCTAGAACAAATGAAATCCCTTGTCCAAACATAATTTCACTCCAAACAACAAAGCATGAACTTTAGCCTGTACACTTGTTTTGATGCCCAAGTTAATAGAGAAAGTAAAAAGAAGTATACCTGAATCATCTCATAAAATTCCTCCTCCTCCACTTGATCCTAGGTTCCCTTTAGAGCATCCATCCATATTCAACTTCATTTGACATCTACTAGGCTTGATCCACTTAACAACTTTGAAATTTTGCAGTCGAGACCAAGAAGAAATCGTATCCACAAAATGGTGACATGAGTAACCTCAAAATTTGACCCCCAGGAATGCATTTTGAGTGCACACTCGAATATCCTTAAAAATGGCATCCATAATCAAATTCTCACTAGGTAAAATTGCTTCATGTAGCGCCACATTCCTTGCCCGGCAAAGATCCAACATATACATGTAGGTAATATTTGAACCACAAACTTCAACACACCATTACCTTGTTGAGAAAACCACCAATTACTTAAATTACCTCTTAGAGCTGAAGTTGGTAAGATTCCACAAGAAGCACCAAAAAAATTCCAAATTTGTCTTGCAATCAAACTGCCTACAAAAACATGCAAAAACATGATTAAAAGTCTCCTCTTCAGGAATTGACACAACAGTGGCAGCGTGAAGGCCCATGAAACCCCATCTTAGTCAAAGCTTCGCCAAGAGGTAATCTAGCATGTAATAACCGCGACATGAAAAATGAAAATTTGAAGGGAAACTGTTGATGCTAGATTTGAGAGGTCGACCAAGATACCACCTTTGACTAGCACATAATTTTTAACGCTGAAGAGACCGAAAAGTTCCCATTTGAATTTGGGGACCAAACACAAATATCCTCGATAATTTAATTTATAAATTATATATGTTTTGTAATGCAATAGATATTTATTGCAGTATGGAGTTTGTGATTAATTATTAATAGTTAGATTAATAGATAAAAACAAAATAAAATAGAAAAAAATGAGTCAAAGTAAACATATAAAACTTGTCATATGTATACAAATAAAATTGTAAAATATTCTAGGTATCCTAATATAAATTCCACATGCTAAGTTCTCGGTTGACATAATTTGTGTCGCGCCTCGAAAAACAGAGCACAGGTCAGTCCATAACTGTCACGCCCCGAAAAGGCGATCCGGTTTGGTGACCCTTTTCGAAAGAAATTTTTTGGAAAAAAACTGTGCGTATGTGAGAAAAATCAGGTTTTTGGTGAAAAGGTGTTATTTAGGAAAAATGGTATTTTAAAATAAAATAAGGCCAGGACTAAAAGTGCAACAGTTTTGGCCAACTAATTTTAAAAAAAAGTTTTATTTAAACAATGAAGTCGCCACTTGGTATTGAGTTAGGGTGTACCAAGTCACCAAAAAAATTGTTTAACAAAACAAAACTAAAATTTTTAGAAAAAATATTTAAAAATCCTTTTTTGACTCTGGTCTATGAAAAACGAGAGAATAAGGTCTGGGAGTCACATTTGATTAAAGGGAAAGCAAAGGCTCGTGCCTAAGGCACCCTTTCCACTTAACCGAGGCTAGTTACAAGGTTCAATCAAATTTTCCAAAATAACCCTTATATTCTATCGCCCTTGGATGTATCTATATGAATGCAAATCCTAAATCTAATGTGAATATCAAGTGGGTCAAAATGTTCCGTCAAGGCTTGGCCACGATTATTACATTAATTGCGAAACCTGAGTCGAGACCTCGAGAAAGTCACGAGTGTATATGCAAAATGAAATGCCAAAAGAAAAAGGAAAATACTATAGATAGTAAGTGTCAAAAAAAGTGGGGAATGAAAAATGACGGTGCGGGGGACTAATAACTCGTGACTTTGACTTTTTCTACTCACGGAGGGAGAAACGGCTTGTCAAGCCACCGCTTCCTACATAAGTAAACGACTATTTCTAGTCGAAACACACAAATGACATAAATTCTAAGTGAAATCTAATCTAGGTGTTTATGCACTGAATATTTGTCAAAATAGATAATGGGTAATAAAATATATACAAAAATCATGCTAGAAAAAAATACTAGAACAGAGAAATAGTGTGTGAAATAATATGGAATACACACCAGCGAAACTAGAACTAAGATGCCCTAAGGGTTCGTTTGGTTCACAGATAGGATGAGACAGGATGACTCATCCCAGGATCCATAATCCTAGGATGAGTCATCCTTGGATTGATAATCCTTTCAATCCAGTGTTTGGTTGTTACTGGATTTGATGGGATTTCTTAGGAAATAATCGCATCCTATGTTTGGTTGGAAATTAGATTATTGTTTTATTGGCTAAATTATTATTTCTTTATATAATTATTTTTACTTGGCAATCTAGCACATATTCAAATAATATTATAAGAATTATAATATGGTAAAATATAAAAATAGAAATAAGATGAATTATTATTTTATTTGATAATTCAAAAAAATAATGTTCAAATGGTATTATATGAATCATCATATCAATAAAAAAATATAATAATTAAATACATTACTAAAATAGACTAAGACTAAAAAATAATTTTTTAAATAAAAAATTGGGAGTTTTAAGATTCCAATTAATCACAAAATAGAAGCCTAACAATCATAAACAATAAAATTAATTAATTTTTATTCAACACAATACATAATGATCAACACTAAATAATATGCATTTTCAGATCCACAATCATCCAAAAAACTTCATGTAGAGGTAGGCATGGACTAGTTAACCGGTTCATACACCCAAATTCCTAATCGGAACAGCTTGTATCGGTTTGTCTGACCGTTTTCAACTCTCATTGGTCTGTTAACCAATTATCGGTCACCGGTAAAAGAGAGTTGGGTACTACGAGGTAACTAGAATCATATAAGTATTAAATAAAATTTAAAAAATAGATAACAAAATATTTTTACATAAATACTTGTTCAAATTTAAAAAAAGGCTACTTGTACAATTTCAATTATTTTGGAAAATAAGCAATAAAATTACAAATTGAGACTTTTGCATCCACTCTTTTTAAAATAAAAAAGTTAGGAATAAAAATTTTTATAATACAAGTAAAAAATACTTATGCTATTTTTCATATCTAAGTTATATCAAAGTAATTTTTTAGTTGTTCTAAAAAAATATGATAATTAGAGTATAAAAAGAAGGAATAATATACAAATTAAAATTAAATAGAAAGAAAGATCAAATATGATATTTAAGTTTTTGATTTATTTTAAACTTGAAAATGAAATAATTCATATGAGAAAATAAAATCATGATGAACTCAAAGTGGAATTGAAAACTAAATACAAACCCACAAAAAAATACAAATCATTGGAAACATAAAATAATAATATTAACAAAATTTAAAACGTGATACAATTTACAAAACAATTTTTGAACAAAAAATATTAAATTGTATCTTTTACAAAATAGAGTACTATGGAAGATTTAGGAAGACAACATATTAATCTTGATTATTACAAGATATGTCTACAACTAAATTAGTTTAAATTATTGTTATCCTACATACATCTTCATCCCAGGATAACTAATACCAACCCCCCATGGGATTATTTTATCCCATGTTTGTAGGATTAAAGTAGTTAAGTAGGATAAGTAATACCGTGTAAAAAAATCAACCAAACATGAGATGACATGGGATTAGTTATCCAATCCCATGTCATCCCATGAACCAAACATACCCTAAGGGTTTAGCATTGGACTAGCCCTTTCTAGGAATCCCTCACTAGCGTTGGACTAGTGAGGAGAAAACCACAACAAGCATTGGACTAGTGTGGTGACAAAACAACATAAAACATGAATTAAAATAGTAAAACATGAATCAAAAGCAAATGAGCATATAAAGACATATAAGAGCACGTAAGAGCACGTAACATGTAAACATGATATCTAGATTCAAAAATCATAAATAAAGCGGTAAAACAAGTAAACACATAAGCACACAAAAGCATATAAGCCCTAACTATTACATTGGGAAAAATTAGCTACAAAAATTTTTTGGGGAGAAAAAGTAAAAACGAGCTTTCGATTACACTTGCTATCTAAATACAAAATTTTGCTAAAAAAATATGAGAAAAAATAATCTATCTATTACATTGGCTAGCTAAATACAAAATATGGGCCAAAATAAAAGAAGTTGCAATCTATCTAATGCTTTTTTTTTTGCCTAAATAATAAAATTTGAAACTAAATAGGAGCACATTGGAGCACATAAAAGAGAAATAAATGACAAATAGGCAACGGGGATGCCTCTTTGAAGACCCGTTACTAAATGCTAATAAAGAGGAACAAACAAGTTAAGATACCACTATTTAGAGCAATAAATCGAATAAATATGAAAGGCCAAAAATTAAGGTAAAAGATGTAAATTCTATTAAAGTAAGGGGCCTAAAACAAATTGTAACTCTAAGGAGCTCAAGGGTAAAATTGGAAATTCAACTAATCAAGGGGGGTTAAAAATGCAAAATTAAAGTAAATTGGGGGGCAAGCAGTTAATTCAAAACATAATTGAAAGAAATAAAAACATAGGGGGGCCAACTTATAAATAGCAGGAACTAAATTGTAGAAAATGACAAATTCATGGAGGCACACTTAAGGTTACTCAAAACTTGGGGACTAAAATGAAAATATGAACTTTAAATGAAATAACATAAAAAAAATCTTGACCAAAGACTAATCTAAATAAACTAACTAAAATAGCTTCATTAACTAAAATGAATTACCAAATTATGCTAAGCAACACCCCAAATCATAATTAGCTGGAATGAAAAACTAAACGAATAAATAATGAAAACATCATAAAAACGAACAAATAAACAAACAAATTGGCATAAACTTAGACTAGCAAAACTAGAACAAAACAAATGACCCCCAATCCCATTCTCCTTCAACCTTGTCTTCCTCTCTCTTTCTTCCTTCTATCTTTTTTTTTTAAGTGGCAAAAACCCGTACATAAGGTGGGGTGCCAGCCCGAATTTTATTAATACTCAAATAAAATCATGTACAATAAAGAGGGGGGCCAAACCTGACCTCATAATAAAATAAAATCAAAATCAAAACACCTAAAGTAAACAAGGAGTACTACTCCTTTACAAAAGTATGATGAACATAAGGAAAATTAAACCTATCTAGCTCAATTAGTGATTTTGAATTTTTAGGTAACTGTCTCAGTGAGACAAAGTTTCTGTTTGTTGCACTTTCCAAACTTGCTAATGAATTTGCCATTGCGTTTGCTTCCCTGCATATGTGAAAAATAGATCCTGAAAGTTGAGATAGCAAAGTTTTGATCTTCTGAATAGTTAAACACAAAGGCCACGTTGAAGGTTTAGAAGAATTCACCAACCTATACAATAACTATGAGTCCACTTCTACTTCATTATATTTTAAACCTCGATCAAGACAAAGTTGGAGGCTATAATGTAATGATTGTGCCTCTACCTCCAATACTGATCTTCCCTCCAATTCCTTGTGAAAAGCAAGGATAAAGTTGCTTGTATGGTCCCTAACCACCCCACCTCCTCTTGCTAATGAAGCATCCGTATTGAGCTTTAACAATCCTACCCTCGGCTCTTTCCATGCAACCACCACAGGGTGTACCTGTTTTCTTCTAGCTTTAGGCACGACAAAATTTTTAAACAACTCCTCATCCCCTTTAATACTCTTCATCCTTATTTTTGATGCCAACCCCAATTTCCTTATATAATCCAAAACCGCATGTATTACATCGCTCTCACCTTCCATATTCCCTTCAAACTTGGCTTTATTACGAAACCACCAGAACAATCATAGGGAAACCCCATCGTATATGTTCTTTCATGCCTCTAGGAGTCGAAATAATCCAATGCATAACAAGTGCTCCAAACGAAGAATGCACCAAGAAAGGTATACCAAAAAACGAATGATAGTGATTCCAAACTTTTTTAGCCATAATACAATGAAGAAAAACATGCTCCAACGACTCTATAGCTGGACAAAATGAACCTTTGGATGCCAAAGAAATACCTTTATGCTATATATTGGCTTCAACAGGCAATAGATTATTTAACGCCTTCCATCCCAAAAAAGACATTTTATTTGGCACAAACTCGCACCATGCGACCCTACAACACAATGATATTTGCTTCCTCTTTCTTATCAACTCATATGCAAACTTAACTGAAAATTCACCCGATGATGAAGCATTCCAAATCATCACATCCTCCTCCCCATCGACTATAGAAAAATCTGAAATTAAATTGATAATGTCAAGAGGAACATAATTCTGTAATAAATCACAATTCCATTTACCTTGATTGAAAAACTCCTTCACTCGGAAGTTTGGCTTGTCAATAGATATCCTAACTCCATTCAGTGGGAATGGAGTTATCCACTTGTCTTTCCGGAAATGAATCTCCCCCTTTCCAACCTTTCAAAAAATTTGCTCCTCTGCTGCCATTCTTATTCAACATAGCCTTTTCCACACCACTGAACCACTTCTACTAGAAGCCTAGCTCGGATGAACATCCCTGATGTACTTCCTTGTCATAGTTTGTGCCCAAAAGGATTTACCTTCCCTTAATCTCCACCATAACTTCATATCAAAGGCATTTTGCATGGCCTTGAGAGACTCAAATCCAAGCCCTCCCTCCTCCACTGGATAACACATTTTTTCCCAAGCTCTCTGATGCATTTTGTTTTGATCTGAAGATCCTTCCAAAAGGAAACCATTCATAATTGACCCAAGCTTTTGCATTATACTCTTTGGAGGTGATAATACCTTCAACAAATACAAAGGAATAGATTCCAAAACATGACATATTAGAATTATTTTACCACCGTGAGAGATAAATTTGGAGGACTAGTTATGAATTGAGGCCCTAAGCTTGGACATCAAATTCTCAAAATGCACCGCTCTAGATTTTCCAACCTGCAAAGGAGCCCCCAAATATGTAATAGGCAATTCATCAATCTTGAAACCCAAGATTAAAGAAATCCACCTCTTATGAATTGGACAGTGAAATGATGGCAAGAAGGCTGAGCTCTTATTCACAGTAACTTGTTGACCTGAACACCTTCGATAATTATCCAAGAACTCTTTCACAGCTCTCAAACAGCGCTTTTAATACTTGTAAAAATGATAGTATCATTAGCAAAGGATAGAAGTGGCACTTGACAGCCCAATGCTTGAAAATTCATCCTCATTTTTTTTTGAAACATATGATGCAAGCCTCTATTAATGTACTCAGCTGCTATAACAAAGAGTCCCAAGGAAAGAGGATCACCCTGTCTAACCTCTCTAAAGGATTTGAAGAAGCTAGCCTGTTGACCATTGATCAAAACAGAAAACCAATTGTTAGATAAAACCCTATATATCAAATCGATAAACCATCTCCCAAACCCAAATGCTCGCAACATATCCATGATGAAGGTCCAGTCCATTCTATCATACGCTTTCTCCATATCCAACTTTAAGATTAAATTAGGTTCCCTTCTCCTCATATTAATTTTTCCCACCAACTCCTGAGCCAATAGAATATTATCTTCAATGTGCCTCCCTAGGACCAAGCCTGCTTGAAAGGGAGATATTATCCTAGGAAGTACTTTGTTCAGTCTCATCGACAAACTTTGGAGATAATCTTAGAGCTCAAATTGCAAAGGCTTATTGGTCTAAAGTCTCTCCACTGCACTACCCCTTTCCTTTTGGGAATAAGGACTATTGAAGTGGCTATGAATCCCTTCAATTGCTGAGAATCTTTAAAGAAATCCAACACCGTACTCATTAAATCATCTTTTATAATGTCCCAACATACCTGATAAAATAAGACTGGGAACCCATCAAGACCAGCTGCCCCCTCCTTATTCATCTCAAAAACTGCTTCCTTTACTTCATCTACCATGAGTAGCACTTCCAGGCCTTCCATTTGCTCTCTACTAATCTGCGGACATTGAAAAACTAATGCTGGAACCCACAGGATGTTGGCATTATAACCAAACAGATTAGCAAAATACTCCACTGTTGAATGTTGTATAGCTTCTATTTTCTCCACCCATCCATTGTCACCTTGCTTAATCCTGGAAATATAATTTATATTCCTCCTGTGACGGACTGCAGCATGAAAGAATGCTGTATTAGCATCCCCTTGTTTCAACCATTTGATGGCGGCCTTCTATTTCCAGAAATCTATCTCCATAGCTAGCCACCTTGTATGTCTTGCCCTTGCTTCATTTAACCTGCTCCTTAACTCTTCTCCTTCTTAAACATCATAAAGTTCATGAATTTTTTGAAGTTCCTTAGTGGCTTGCTGAACCTGTTGTTTGATACCTCCGAATGCTATCTTGTTCCAGTCCTTCAAGGTTTTCTTTAGCGCAACCAGCTTTTTATGAAAGGAAACCATCCCTTGAGAACCTTGTGTCGAAGACTAGGAATCCTTAATAACTTTCCTAAAATGATGGTGAGTGATCCACACATTCAAGAATCTAAAAGAGCTCTTCTGTTGTGTATTCATTAATGATCTGGTGAGCAACGGGGAGTGATCCGAGCGTCCTCTTGCCAGATAAGACACACGGACCATGTTATATGCAGCTACCCAAAAAGAGTTGATGAACACTCTATCCAGTCTTTGCCATACTCTCCCATTTGTCCAGGTGAATGGTGAACCATCGAACTCTACTGTAGAGAGATTTGCTTTGTGTATAGCCTCATTAAACTCATCCATGTCTCGAGCTCTTGGAAGATTGCCTCCTTTCTTTTCTTCTGGTGCTGCAATAATATTAAAGTCTCCCCCTAACATCCCAGGAGATTGAACTGATGTAGCCAGAACCTCCAAGGTAGCCCACAATTCACATCTAGCTACTGCTGTATGTTTGGCATAAACAGCTGATAGAGAAATCTCCACCGAAGATGGCAATAGTATAGTACCATGCACAAACTGATCAGACAACTCATTGAACTGGCATTCAAAGGATTGCAACCATAATATCCACATTTTCCCATTTAACAAGCACAATGCTTTATCAAATCCCAATTGTAACCTTATTAACTCCATACGATCAACCGCAGAAAAAGGTTCTATTAATACTAACAAATGGACATTGTTACTATAACATAAATATTTTAGATAATTAAAAGCCTCCTTATTTGATGCCCCCCTTATATTCCAAAACAAAACATTAATAGGAATAGCCATTTAAACACAGAATACCTTACCGTTGATGTTAAGAGATCCATGCATGGGCTCCTTTTCTATGATTGCTGATCGACCTCTTCTAAGAATTGTGACTTGTGGTTGCTTTACTTCTTTGTTCCCTTTTGGTTTCCTGCCCTTCTTCTTCACCTCCACTAGAGAAGTCAACAGACTATCTTGAGCATCCCCTTGTTCCCTAGCTATAGCCTCCTCCTCCATGCGTGAAGTAAAGTTATATTGCCACTGTTTTATCTTTTCCACTATTACAGGTGCATACAACCCGTCTGCATCCAAGGACTGTCTTCTTCCTAACTGAACATGGACCTTTCTTCCTGCTAGAGCAGATAACGAAATCCCTTTACCCATGCCTTGTCTTTCCCCAGATTATCCTTCCTTCCTTTGGTTATTGGCGATGTCCCTTTCGGCTTCCTCAGTAATAGGGTCCCTAAACCAAATCTGGATTTCCCCCTCCTGACTTGCAGGTCTAGTACTGAAAATAAAATCCACAGACGCATCACCATCTCCAAGTTCTGGCTGAAGACATTGTTCAGTCTTGTTAAGACTAAGCACCTCCTTGTCCAATTCAATAGCCCTAGTATCGTGAGCCTTTTCTGCTTTCTAATTAGTCTTGTCTTCTATCTGCCCTTCCTTCTGGGATTTTTCCTTCATTACTTGCAGGATTTTCTAGAGCCTTAGGAACCCATTGAACCCCTTGTCCTGGACGTTTGTTGCACTTAACGTCCACCTGATGTGTATCTGATTCCTGAACTCATCTACATTTTAGTCTATCATGACCAACCTTGTGGCAAGCATCACAATATTCTGGGGATTTTCATATTCAACCCTTTGCCAAAAACCTAGATCGCCATTGTTAATCCAGACTCTTTCATGCCTGGGCTTACTGAGATCGAGTTCAACGCATACTCTAGCTATGCTTGGTCATGACAGTGAGGCTGTAGATGCATCCATCTTGAGGGGCTTGCCTATCATTCTTGCTATAGCAAATAGTGGAGCCTTTCCAAATAAGTGTATTGGCAGAGTTGGAAAGCGAATCCATGTTGGAACTATCGCAGATTCATGTTGCACCGAAAACTTTGGTGTCCACTTCAATGTTCTCATCACAAATCCCTAAAACATCCAAACCCCTCTGATCCAACATCTATGATAATCATCTTCCAAATCAAACCTTATTAGAACATGTCTAGTATCAATCAATCCGAGAGAGAGAGTTCCCTTGAAGCCCACGTTAACAAAGTCCTTTCTCAATGCCTCCATTGATGGCCTGCCTTTGGAAAACTTTCCAACCAGTGCATATTTGAAAAGTGCTGCCAATGAAGTAATTTCATCCATAGAGAAAGAAATTATAGGGGCTCCCTTAAATTGTTCCCTTGGTTTCTGAATATCGGCCGAGCCAGCTGATGAAGTTTGGGCTACAATATCAGCAAAAGTTTTCTTCATTGGTGATTGTCCTGTCTTCCACGTTGGTTGTTGTTGATTCCATGGTTGATGTTGAGATAAGTTTTGCGGTGGGGGCTGACCTCCGGTGAGTTGGAGGGCAGCCATGGGGTTGAACCCTAAAAATTTGAAATTTAAAAACTAACCGCCGAGAGAGAGAGAGAAAGAGAGAGATTGATGATTGATATCTTCTTTCTATCTTCTTTCTCATTTCTTTTTCCCTTTTGTTTTCTCTCTTTTCCCACTTTTCAGATTTCTCTCTCAGCTATCCCTTTCTGCTCCGTTCCTCTCTTATGTGATTTTCTTCTCTGGTCTATCTCCCTCAGCCTCTCTAATTCTCTAGCTCCCCCCTTTTTGGTGTCTCCTTTCTTCGTTCTCTCCCCAGATTTCCCAATTTCCTCTCGTTCTCTCTATTTAATCATCGTTTCTATTTTTCTCTCTTTTTCTCTCTCTCGAACTAGATGCAGGTCCAGGGTTGGGTATTGGTTTTTTGATGGAGGTGTGGGCTTTTGGTTGTCTTTTGTGGAGGCATTGGAGGTTGATAGCAGGGGAAGTGTGATAGGGGAGCTGATGGTGGTGGATTCAGTGTTTTGGCTGGTGGTGGATTCGGTGTTTTGGCTAGTGGTGGTGGTGCTGCGGTTAAGCTATGGTTGGTTTGCAACTGTTGATGGTTGAACGGCATAGAGGGCTATTATGGTGGCTTTAGGTGGTGAGAGAGGGGAGGTGTTGGTGAACTGATTGCAGGTTGGGACTGGTTAGTGAATTGGATGGCTGTGATGTGGTCGAATTTGACTGTGATTTGGCCATTGGTTACAAATGGTGATGATTGCGTGTGGGCAACTAACGATAGCAATGTGATTGTCGAGGGGTTTATGCGGTGGTGAGGTTAGGGCTACAGGAATGGTAATGTTGGAGTTGGGTTGGTAATTCGGTTGGTTTGTTTGTGAATTTGTATTGCAGGTTGTGGGCAGTGGCAGTGGAGTGTTGGTTTTGTTCCTTTCGTAGGTGGTGTTTGTGGTGTCTGGGTTGTTTGTGTTGTTTATGTGTTGATGGATAGCTATTAGGCTATGATTGGTGGCATTTCTGGTTGTAATTTGTGTTAATGGGGGGTTGTACGATGGCTATGGGTGGCTAACTGAATGCTAATGGATCTGCTTGGGGAGGGGTTTGATTTCGGAGGACTAGGATTGTCTTGGTGGCTTCAGATATGAATTGAAATTGGGGATGATTGTATTATTTTATTGTTATTTTGTTTTCAGGTACTGGGTTTTTGGGCTGTGGCTTTTATGGGATTGGTGGTTTACTGTTGTTTCTGGTGAGGTTGTTCCTAGTGGATGGCTGTGGTCTTGGTTTTTAGGTTGGGTTTCTGATGGACCGGGTAAGGTAGAGAAACTGGTTGTGAGAGGTTATCTATTGGTGGAGTTTGGTGGTTGGTATTGAGGGTTGTTTATGGTAAGTTGAATAAAATGGTGAGAGAAGGGGGTCTAGTGGTGGGAGAAGAAATTGGCGGTGGAGGAGGGAAAGGAAACTAAGAACATTGAAGAAACAAAACCCAGAAATAATAGCATAAAGAAAACCCTACAAAAAGCAACCAAAATCTCAAAAAACAACACTAAAATGAAAGAAAAAGGAATAAATAAAAAATAAATAAAATAAGATGTTACCTTTAAAAGCTTGGAGCCTGATAATGAACAGTGACTAGAGGTTGAAGACGATGAACAATAACTCTTCTTGAAAGAAACGGCTACATGTGTGTGTGTTTTGGTGTATGAGTGTGTGTTTAATCCCAAAATGGATAAAAGGGCATGTGTTTTAGGTTTTTTTATTTTTTCTTCTTTCCCCAAAAGGAGCTATTTATAGTGTAAGCTAGTCTTGTCCTCCAAGAAGAGGAAAAAAGACAAAAATACCCCTAATCATAAATATTACTATTTTATCATAAAAATAGTTTCCGATAAAATTAAAACTAAAATTAAAACCAAAATTAAAAATTAAAATGTCATGATTTTACTAAAACACCCAAAAAGTGGAAAAAATCCAAAAAAATGCAGATAATAAATTTATTAATGAAATTCGGGGAAAAAATATATTTCAATGAAAAATTACCGTTTTGCCCCCTTAAACGCAGCATTTACAGAAAAAATGAAGAATGATCCCAAATAAAATTAGAAAAAATTAGAAATAGGTTCAAAACCCTAAAAAATGAGTTTAGAAATACCAAAACTTGACAAAAATGCGTTTTGGGTGTGAAATGACTATTTTGCCCTTATACTAATAAAAATAACACGAACAAATAGCTATGGGTCTCGAAAAATTATCAAAAATTAATAATAAGTTCAAAACCCTAGAAAATGAATTAAGGACTCAAAAATTGATGAAAAATGCCCTCAGGGTGCAAAATGACTATTTTGCTCCTGAACACAATATTTACAGAAAAATAGCAGTTCTCCCCGAAAAATCAGGAAAATTTAGAGATATATCTAAAAACATGAAAAACACATTTAAAGCATGAAATGAGTGAAAAATGGTATTCGCAAGGCGAAATGACCATTTTACCCTCAAACTGACAAAATTTACAAAAAAATAATAATAAATCTGAAAATTCACGAAAAATTCACAATATATGCCTTTAGAGCTCCAAAACTAATGAAAAAAAATATTTATATGCTAAAAATTACCGATTTATCTTCAGAATAGTTGATTTTGCCCCTTTTGCTCAAAAATCAGAATTTGATCCCAAAAATAGAAAAAAATGCCCCCAATGTTGGACAATAACTGGTGTGCCAAAATTTGGTGTCTATATTTTGGTTGAATTTACTGTGACTTTAACCCTTATGTTAAACAATACTATTGTTTTGTAATGTTTTATTATTATTACATCAAAGTAAGAGAGGTCCCACACAAGCCCCTATTTTGCGATTTTATTCTCATACAGAATTCATAACTTTTTTTAACTATATTGTTATTTTGTAATGACATCTATGTTGCCTATATTAAAAAGAATATTTAGTATAGAAATTAAATTATTGAAACATTGCAAAAAATAGAGCCGGCAATTAATCAATTTCGACTAATAATGTAATTGGCTAATTATTGGCAACAAAGAATGGGAAAAACTAAAAAGCAAAAGAAAAAAATGAAAGAGAGAAAAGAAATAAAGGGGAAAAATAATTAGAATCGCAGGGAGAATTTTGTCTCAAAATATGAAGGATAGATTAAAACGCTTATAATAATCAGTTAAAGGGATAAAATACAAATCAAGGTAAAGTTTAGAGTTTAATGTTTTAACCATAATAATGTATAATGCTAACTTGCACCTTCTGTAAGGTAATAATCATAGTTGTATAGCAAAAAATTTAAAAACTTATTATGCTAACCATGGACCGAACAACAATATAACCACATGGTTATAAAGAATTTTGTAGAGATATACTTTCCAAAAAGAATGATTTTCTATGCGCAGGTTGAGGAGATTGCTTGAAGGTAAAGATCCTACCACAAAAGTTCTTTAAGTGTCGAGTCTCTAATAGTATCCACATGAACACGATCACTAAGAATCTCCTAGATTCAAAGTAATAAAGAGTATAACATAGGAGAAATTTAAAATTTTTATTGCCTTAACTAGGATGACTTTAATATAATTTATAAGAATTATACACTTTGCATAGAAGGTTACTATGCATTCAATGGCCAAATCCTTGTTGTAGGCAATGTGCCTACCACAAAAAGCCATCTGTAGACACCAAATTTGGACACACCGTTTATAAGAAAATGTATTTTACCTCATTCGGGGATACTTTTTATTTTTTTAGGGGCTAATTTTAATTTTTGGGTAAATTATGTCTAATTAGTTGCATTAGGGGCAAAATAGTTATTTCACCGTGTAAATATTATTTTTTTATTTTAGTCTATTTTTTTAATACATAATTTTACTATTTTTATCATTATTTCTAATTTTAATGTTTTTTTTGGAGTCATCTAGTATTTATTTAAAATTTTTGTATTTTTTTACTTAATGGCACGTTTCCCAATGCATTCTTTTTATGAGAACTTTTCAAGTGAAAATAAATTTTTTTTATATGCACATTTTTTATATTCATAAATTTTCTGTATAAATTTCATAATTTTAGAAATTGTTTGATATTTATTTCAATATGTTACCTTTTTCTATTAATAGCACATTTTTCAATGTTATATTAATTTTTGAACTTTATGGTGAATTTTATATATTCATTTCTATAATTCCAAATTTTGGTATTTTTCTTATTAATTTTAGGGAGTCCAAGTATCTTTTATTTTATTTTATTCTATTTCATTTGTTTTTCTTCATTTTTCTTACAAAGTTTTTCCTAAAAAAAAAAGGGGAAAAGGAGTCAAACAGCAGCAACATTGGTTGCTGCTGTTTACTTTCTGCCATGGCTGATAGCAGCCATGCTTTCTCCCATCATCAAAACCAACTCCCCCCTCTAATCACATCATTTTCTCTCACCACTTGCATTCCATTACCATATTTGTAGGGATTGGATTGGATTTTTCTTCCCTCAACACTCAAGCTCACACACTCACCTGCACACACTGCAGACTTTTTCACCACACACACCTACACATTCCTTCTCTCTCTCGACCCCCCTTCCCCTGCACACCCTTACTCCACACTTACTTGCACATCTCACACACTACACGATTCACACACACTTCACCTGCAAACTTGCACACAAAGCTCTCCCTCACTTCTCTCGGCCAACACACAATCAGCAAATACACGCATAATACACACAAGAACACACCACAGACACATTGCACATCACTCACTCAGTTGCACCCACACCTACAAATCACACGCCCAGACAATACACACAAGAACACAACCACAGGACCAAATTTCACACACAGGCACACAATTCACACCAACATACACACATAGAGAACAAGTCCATCAGCAACATACACAATCACACGCGCACAAAAATCAAACACAACAGCTCCACCACCGCCGGAAGTCACACGCCAATCGGCTGAGTTCCACCACTGTAATCACCACCGTCGGCCATTCCAGCAAGCTCCTACCATTTCTCAGCCAAACAAGGTAAAATTCTACAACCCTTCTTTATTTTTTTTATACAATCTGAATTTCTACTCGGATCTCATAGTTGTTAATCAAAATTGGACCAAGCAATTATAGTTTAGTTTCTGGATTTGGGGAGTTGGATTTGAGAAGAAGAGACACCGATTGGGGAAAGATTTGGGGGCGTTCAGTTAAGAGGTTAGAAAAGAGAATCCGAGAGGCCGAGAGGGAGACCGAAGAGAGAAAGACCGAAGAGGGGGAGACCAAAAGAGGGAGACCGAAGAGAGGGAGACCGAAGAGGGGGAGACCGAAGAGAGAAAGTCCGAAGAGAGGGAGACCGAAGAGAGGGAGACCGAAGAGAGGGAGGTCGAAGAGAGAGAGACCGAAGAGACCGAAGAAGAAGAGACCGAACAGAGGGAGACCGAAGAGAGGGAGACCGAAGAGAGACCGATGAGAGAAAGAAACCGAGGAGAAAGAAGAGAGACTAAGGAGAGAAAGAAACCGAAGAGAGAACGAGAGAGAGACCGAGGAGAGAATCAGAGAGAGAGCCGGAGAAGCAAAAAAAAAAAAATCGTAGCCAAAACTACGTCGTTTTGGTATGAAACGACATAGTTTTGGTTAGTTTCTTTAGTCTTTTATTTTTATTATTTTCATCAGATTATATATATTTATATTTTGCCCCCTTAGGTTCTTAATTGTTTGATTATGCCCTTCAATACTTTTAGTTTACTTCATTTAAGTCCTTATTTATTTTAGTTGGCCCCTAGAATTTGTAGTTCCTTTCAATTATGTCCAAATTAATTGCAATATGGTTCTAATATGTCTGGAAATTGCAATTTTATACCCCTAAGCTTGCTGAAATTGTGAATTTGTGCTTTAAGTCTTGCTGAAATTACATTTTTACTCCCCATGCATTGCTGGAATTGTATTTTGGCCCTAAAATATTGCTGGAATTGTATTTTAACCCTTGAAAGTTGCTGAAAATTTGTAATTTGGCCCCTAGTGTTGCTGAAAATTGCATTCTTGTCCCCCAAACCTTGCTGAAATTTTATTTTTGTTATTATGCTTTGCTGGAATTACATTATTGCCCTCCAAGATTGCTAGAATTTATATTTTTGCCCCCCAAGTAGCTAGAACTTGAATTTTAGCCTTTGAATGTTGCTGAAAATTGTATTTTTACTCTTGAATGTTGCTGAAAATTTTAACTAGGTGTTTAATACTTGTTGGAATTTACAAATTGGGGCTTATTATTGCTGTAAAGTTCATTTTTGTCCTTGAATAATTGCCGAAAATTTTTATTTTTAGCATTGTGCTTGCTGGAAATTATATTTTAACCTTTTAAATTTGTTGTAAACTATGTTATTACCTTAATTAGGGTTTAAAATTGTAATTTCAGCCTTTTGTTTGTTGTAAATTATATTTTTACTCTAAAAATGTTGCTTAAATTTTCACTCTCAACCTAAAACCTTGAAATATTTTTATTTTTTTGTCAAAAAAAGAATTTAATTAATTCCTCAATTTTTTTTAAAATTATTTTCTTTTCATATTTTATTCTTATTTTAATGTTCCAAAATTTAGTCTTTTATCTAATTAATGTTCAAATTAGTTTCTTTATTTCTCTTTTAGTTATTTTGATGATTCTTATTTGGGTGCTAAAAGTTTAAGTATGTATTATTGTGTTTTATCTTTTATTATTTTTATTTTCCTTATTTTACTTTATTTATTTATTTACTTATTTATTTTTACTTAAACAATTTTCATTTTTCTTCCTAAATATTTAACTATTATTATTTTTTTAATTTTCTTTATTATTGCTATAATTGTTTGAATTATTGTGGCATGTTCATAGTGATTGGTATGAAATTATTTAATTAGTAGTTTATTTATTTAAACAGTTATATTTTTGACATGTTTGTTCATTTTATTAGCAATTTGTACCGAGTTTGAGAATGAGAGGTACCTCTATTACCCTTTTAATTTCTCTTTATATGCTCCTACATGCTCCTATGTGTTTTTCTATATGTTTTTTTTATATATCTCTTTGTGCTTATAATTTTTATTCATGTGTGAACATTTATTTATTTCATGTTATTTACTTGAATTTAAACTTTAATTATTCGGAGAAATGTAATAGATAGGTAATATTCTATTTGACAAAAATTTTGTATTTAGATAGAAAATGTAATAGATAGTTTATATTTATCTATTTAACAAAATTTTATGTATTTTAGATAGAAAATGTAATAGATAGGTTACATAGGCTATTTTTATTATCTTTTTCCATTTTAGATTTTAATTAGGTTTTTTCCCGGTGTAATAGTTAGGGCTCTTGTGTGCTATGTGCTTATGTGTTTTCTTTGCTTTCCTTAGGACTTTGCATCTAGAATATCATGCTTGTGTGTTATGTGGTCCTATGTGCTATTATCTGCTTTTATGTGATTATTGTTTTAATCTATGTTTTATTTATTTATTTGCTTACTTGTTATAATATATGTGTATCGTCGCCACACTAATCCAACGCTAGTTGTGGTTAATTCCGGTTTCTTCACTAATCCAATGCTAGCGGAGAATTTTTAGAAAAATAGGCTAGTCCAATGCTAGATCTCTAGGTCATTTTAGTATTAGAATCACTATTTGTGTGTATTTCATCTCATTTCACACACATTTCTCTTTTTTAGGCCTTTTTTCATTTTTGTATGGGTTTTTATGTATTACTTATCACTTATTATCTATTTTAAACATATGTTTAGTGTATAACATTTAGATTCCGCTACACATAGAATCTTAGGTCATTTGTGTGATTCGACTAGAAATAGTCATCTACTTACGTGGGAAGCGGTGGCGTACATGCCGTTCCCCCTCTCCATGAGTAGAAACATTTAGTCACGAGACGTTAGTCCCCCGTACCGTTATGTTGCATCCCCACTTTCTTTGTTCACTTACTTATCTATATTACTATTTTTCTTCTCTTTTTGCATTCCATTTTGCATCTATACTCGTGACTCCATCGAGGTCTAGAATTCAGGGTTTCGCAATTAATGCGATAATTCCGACCAAACCTCAATGGAATATTTTGTCCCTTAACGATACCTATTTTTAGGACTAGATTTGCATTCATATAGTTGCATCCAAATGTGATAAAATCTTAGGGTTATATTAGGAAAATTTAGACTAAACCTCGCAACTAGTTTCGGCTAGGTTGAAAGGGTGCCTTAGGTGTAAACCTTTGCCTTCCCTTTCTTCAACTGTGACTCCCTGAACCTTTTTCTCTTGTTTTCAAAGACCTGGAGTTGTCTAAAAGGGTTTTTCTTGTTTTTCTTACATTTTTTCTCAAAAATCATTTTCTAAATAAATCATTCTCGATTTTCTTACCTTTTATAAAATATTTTCTGGTGACTTGGTACACCAAAACTCAATACCAAGTGGCGACTCCCTTTTTACTAAAAACTCTTTTTTAGACTCTATTTTCGGGCCCAAAAACTGTCGCATTTTCAAAGTCCCATTTTAGGCCATTTTCTTTTTGTTTTCAAAATAAAGCATTATCTAAAATCACATCTTTTGTCAAACTATTTTCTATAAATCATTTTTTTAAAAATCATTTTACAAAAAACCTATGATTATTTTCCAATAAATAAATACAATCATAATTTCCTTTTTTTGTCATTTTGAAAAAATGGGGCACGACACCGTCTAATTGTTGAGCCTCTAACAGTAATCGACATGAACATAACCTCCAGGAATCTTGCAGCCTGTCTAAATTACCTTTTGAGTACTACCTTTCTTGAACAATCTATCAAGAGCACAAGAATAGAAGAGGAAGAGAAACCCCTAACTTTTAGGGAGGAAGACATGTTTATTCTTGAAAGGAGAGAGATGTGTTTTTGCTTTTTCTTTCCTCATAATTTGTCTTTCACAATTTTGTGTCTTATCTTGTGTGGTATGTTGTTGAATGTTGAAGAACAAGGCTAAAGGCTTATTTATAGTTATCAAATCCTAGTCTTTAAGAAACTAGTTAACAGGAATCCAATAGGTAATTGGATGCTTGCCTTATTTTATAGGGCTTTTTTTGTGGCAAAACCCATACACGGGGTGGGGATGCCAGCCCCAATTATATCAATAATTCAAATAAATAATACAAAAAAGAAAATGAGGGGGTAATATCAGCTTGACCCTTCATTACATGCAAAATAAGAAACAAAGGCATTAGAAGCAAATAACTAAAAAAGTAATACTACTCAAAAGTAGTACTACACCCTTATACCAATTTTCCTAATCTACGGTAATCCTAATCTATCTGAACTAATAATCGATCTGACTCTCATGGGTGTAGACACTAAATTTTGACACACCATTTATATTTCTAACATTGGGGGACATTTTTTTCACTTTTGGGGTGAAATTCTAGTTTTCCAGTAAAAAAAGGGGAAAATTAGTCATTTTAAGGGCAAAACAATAATTTAAGGGGCAAAACAGTAATTTTTGGTGTTCGCGTAGTGAAATGACCATTTTGCGTTTAAATTGACAAATTTTACAAAAAATAATTATTAATCCACACTACCGCTTGACTTGTATCACCAAGTAACAATCAGCCCCAATCATCTACTCTCCCTCACCATAAAGCCAAACAGACTCATCTCACCACTTCACCTGTTTCTTCTCACACAACTAGAGCCACTGCCCAAAGCCCAAATCAACCAATCCCTCACAATAAGCCAAAGCCACCAACCATTATCACCGTTAGTCTAATTTCCCATCAGACAAAGCCAAACCAACCCAGAAAATATCCCAAAATCCCCAATTGTCTCCCATTACCACCCAAAAACAGCAACCAAATTAGACTACAAATCATAGCCCATGACTTCAACAATTAGTCTCATTGCACAGCTACACCAAGTAGCTCATCCATAGCCTCTGCCCATAGCATCAAACCACCACAACCCAATACCTGCAAACAAGATAACAACAAAATAGTCAAACATCCAATTTCACCATCACCACAGTAACAACCTAGACCAGTAGCTTGCCCCCTTACCATCGTTCAATCTACAACTCAGCCCAGCACCACCCAAGCACAGCCACAAAAACCATGAAAAATCAATCATCCATTGTCACCTACGTATCACTGCAGCCAAGCTCATGTCTTCCTCTCTCCCATTACCACAAATCATCTTACCACCAAAATCCAAATCAGTAGCCCTCAATCATCTCCCTTGCCTGCCAACACCGACAACAACTACCACTGCCTGCCCACTAGCAATTCACCACAAACCACACCTAAACTTCCAGTGGACCTCCCTCAGCTACAAAATGCCCAAAACCAGCGCTATTTCCACCGAATTAGAACCACCAACTTCATTACCACAAATCACCACTTAACTAGCCCTATTTCCCCTGCAAGCCCCTAAGTCACCACTATAAATTGCCCTAGACTAGCTTGAACCACCATTGCTCCTCTGTTTCTCTCAAATCTGCACCCCACCTGCAATCATCAAACAAGAACCCATAATCAATACCAACTAAACATCCACCACTAGGGCCACTATCCAAAGCCCATAGCTCCACCATTTCCTCTTTCATCTTCCTCACCATAGTTAATGCATCGCCCCAAACTCCATCATACCCAGCAATCACAGAACTTGCACCACTAATTCCCCCTTTGTCATCATGCCGTGTTGCCATAGCCTCCATTTCTCCATCCCCTGCCACTATACACCATTGAAAGAAGGAAAAAAAAAGTGAACAGAGAAAGAAAGAGAGGTGAGAGAGAAAGAGAAAAGGAAGAACAAATATGGAGTCTGACCGAGAAAAGAAAACGCGAAAAATAAAGGGAAAACAGAGAAGAAATGAAGAGAGACCAGAGAGGACAAGAGAAGACACAGAGATAGGGCTATTTTTGGTTGGGAAGGAAAAGGCAAAAATTAGAGAAAGAATTAGAACCAAAGAGAAAAGGGAAAGAGAAAAGGGCAAGAGAAGGAAAACTAGGGGAAGAGAGAAATGAACGGAGAGAAGGGGGGAGAGAATAGCAAATCGGAGAGATGGAATTAGGAACAGAGAATTGAGAGAGAGCAGATGAGAATGAGAGATACTGAGAGAGAGAGAAGGGAAAGAAAGAAGAGAGGTAGTGGAGAGGGAGAAGGAGAATGAGGAGAGAATAGAGAAAGAACAAAAAGAGAAAGGGGAAGGGGAGACAGGGGATAATCCTTTCAACTACACTAGGGATACTTAGGCAAGTGCACCTATCATTTCTTGTAGTACAGTGTATTAGGAGTACCGAGTGTCGATCCCACAGGGACTATGTGAGTACTAGTACTAACTTTCTTTTTATTATCTAACCTAACAAAGCGAATGACGAATTTATTGGAAATACAAATTAACAAAGCTAATTACCTAATTAAAGCACAATCTAGAATTCAGTAGAGAGAATGGACAAAAGTAGAGGTGAATCTAGATGAAGAATACCCTAAACCAAGTATGCTAAGACTATACCTTGATTAATGAATAACCCAATCACTTAGACCCTAGAATCCCTTAATTACGTTTAATCTTTCTCAAGTATTAACCTCTATCCCCTTGGTTGATTGATTGGAATCTCTTTTCAATCAAAACCCTAAAGAGAAGCATTAAAGCTCTATGGATTCTATGGTTTTGGCTAGGTTTGAATCTAACCGGGGAGACTCATGTTATTCTATCTCTAGCAACACATGCATGCCTCTTTATTCAAGAGATGATCTAATCAAATAGGTGATTTCTCAATCTACCTATATGAAATCAATATTGAATCTAAGGATGCATGCAAATCCCAATTCAATAACCAATAAACTCAAGAATAAATCTAAGACAAAAATTGAGGATTCATTAACTAATGATTCAAATCATAGTCATAGAAAGGTAGGGTTCATCCCATCCAAATTATTCACAACTCAATCGTATGTACAAGAATAAATCCAACAAAATACAAGAAAAGAATGGAAAAACTCATTCTCATGTAATTCTCTTGATTCCTCCCTTGCATCTTGATGAGTCCTTCTTGCTTTATACCATGGAAGCCCTTGAGTTGCTCCTCCACTCTTGCTTTCTTCTCTCTACATCCCTCTAGATGTGTGTAAAAGTGTGTTTCTTGTGCCTTAGAACCCAAAGAAACCACCTATTTCATTCCCCAAAGAGGTAGGATTCTCCCCCTCAAAAGATTCTCCCAAAAGTGCTTAAAAATGCAACATTCTGTAACTAGGCCGTGGCTAAGGTAGTGGCACAGCCTTACCCACGGCCTTGTGTCCTCCCTTTCTGACCAAGGCCACACCCGAGGCCGTGGCAAGGCCTTACCCGTGGCCTTGGTCAGAATGTTTCACTTCTCTTCTATGCAAAATTTCACCTTGAAAACGGCCGAACTAGCTATTCCTCAAAACATAAAAGTTTTAGCCCTTTGAATAAGCTTTCCAAATCAACAAGAATCACATCATTTTAAGCTCTGTACGCTGAGATATAGCTGAAATACTAAGAACTGGTCGGAACAGCACTGCAGTACAAATATGCTTCAATAACTTGGAATTTTGACCTTTGAAACTTAAGAACTGGACTTTGATATCTTCATATGAATTGTAGATCATTGTCTTAGCTTCAAAATGTTTCATGAATCACCTTAATCCATTATCTCTAGCTCAAGTTATTGCAAAATCACTGAAATATGTCCAGGCTGCCAAACCGTTTCTTTTCCAATTCTTCTTCGCCTATTGCTTCTTTGCATCACTTTGAGGGTTTTTTGACTTTAACTCATCACCAACTTCAAATCACCTCAAAATATCATCCAATTTCCATCTAAATTGATCCAAATTGGTGATGCAATGTGAAAATCCTACGAAAATGACACAAATCACATGTGAATCACACCTTTACACAATTTGGCATTCAAATCACAAATGAGAAGAAATAAGTAAGAAATAGAGGAAAACTCATAGAAAAACCCTAAAAACCTACCCTAAAAACCTACTAAAAACTAATGTACTATAGCACTTATCAATTCCCCCACACTTAAGCCATTGCTTGTCCTCAAGCAATGAACCATACAAAACTCAAAACAATGACATAACCAAAGTAAAAGCAAAACATACATCTCCAAGAACAACTTCTTAACAACCATGAAACACAATTATGCAATCATCCATCTTATTTTAAATACTCATCATATCAAGTAAAGGAGAAAGAATTATACGTCAATTAAACAAGTTCGGTTCCATTTCTCTACTATATTCGAAACTCATAAGTAAGCAGATCATAAGCTAACAAGTACAACTATACACCCATGATCCATTCATTTTTCACAACTAGGGACTTTTTCTTCTTAAGCTTAGCCTTTACTTAGAACATGAAGTTGCCTTTTTACGCAAAGATCGACATTGGTCAGATGAAGATCCTCGGTTACTCAGCACTTCATCTATCTAAGCTGCTATGCATACTCATAATTCTAGCACCTTTTTACGCAAAAGTCGACATTGACCAGATGAAGACCCCCGGTTACTCAGTACTAAAACTAGCGGAGTAGAACCTAAGCTTAATTACTCTTTTCTTCTTTTCAATAAAATTTTTTCAAATTTTTTTTTCAAATAAGCTCATTTAGTCCCTTTTCCCTAACACATTACCAATCATAGGCATAAGTCATACCAAAAAGCTAATTCACTACTTAACTCATGACGAAAAACAAATGAAGCAGAGAAACTTCACTAAAGTCAAAAAAATTCAGCATAATTCAATCTACTTTATCTAATATACTTTCTTCAAAATAAACTTCAAAATCACACAATCACATCTCCCTAGTCAATTAAGAAGAAGCTTCTAAAAACTGCACATAATTACTCTACTTGGGAAGGGAAAAATTGACAACTAACGAGTTAAATAGATAATTACTTTCATAGAACTCAAAATAAAAAAATTAAAGCACCTAAGTTGGAAAATTTCTGGAAAAAAAGAAAAAAAAATTGATAGAAAATCAACAACCACATCAAACAATCAATTTCCAACAAATTGACCAACAAGTAGCACACACACCACGACAAAATTAAACTCCCCCCTGCACTTAAATCACACATTGTCCCCAATGTGTGAAAAAGAAAGGAAAAGAAAAGTTAGAACAAATACTCCCCTCGTGGTAGTAGTGGCCACTCTAATTACGATTCAGCTACAAGAAAGAGATCCAAAATGTAGAAATCACTGCAAGCTCATCAAAAGAAAGATAACTACACTCCATAGCTCGTTAGATGCATGCCAAAATGTAATAAAAGTCCTGAAAATAAAAATAATACCCACAGACCCAGAAAGAACTAAATAAAGAAAAAGAAAGGAGAATGACATAAAGCATTTAAAAACCATCGATGCCTATGCATCGTCTCCACTCTTGTCTTAGCACCATTGGATGATTTACTTCGTACTTTTTCCATTGTACCTACACTCAAAGAAAATGAAATATCAAACCAAGGTGCAATGGAAGTCATTTCCTTAACCAATGAAAGTACGTAAGAAGCTCACAACACCCATAGTAAAAGCTCAAAGTACACCCCCACACTTAATTAGTTGTAATCCCATAAGCCACATAGTAGCTCACTCAACAAGGCCATTAAATATACATGCAAGTTGCTATTGACACCCTAAAAAGCACAATTGCTAATTACCAAGCAATTGAACAATGAAGCTCAATCATAATGCAATTCACTTAAAAACAATCATTCTTCCTCAAATGGCAACTTAACAAATATAAATTAGGTGTCATGAATGCCTACTATGACAACTATTAAAATATGAATTACCACTAATAAAGGAATAATCAATAAAGCATACAAATAAGAGGTGGGGATGTAAGGGTTGGGGGGAAGAATGATGCTTCAAATACAAAAAATCAACTCCCAAACAACCTAAGCACTTCAAAACTAAGCAAAAGGGAAATTTTTACATGAAAATCACACAAGATAAGCAATGGAATACAAAAATCAAAGAAAAACTCCCTCTTGCTCAAGTTATTTTCGATTGCTATGGTTGTGAGCTTCACGCCTTTTCTGGAGGTTTGCAAAACAAATATCAAACAAACTAATTAAAATAATCCTACTAAACTTGAAAAAAACTAAAAGTACTAAAATACTAAAGTAAAAGTTGGGTTGCCTCCCAACAAGCGCTTGTTTAACGTCGTTAGCTCGACGCTATCAAGTGGTATCATGTGACCCCTTGATGAAAAACCTCTTCGGCCCATTCCTTCTTCCTTTTGGGCCGTTGGATCTCAATCGTCGGATGTCTATCATATTCAACCCTCTGCAACTCATCACTTTCTAGCTGTGGCGGTGGCACCACCATGATAGAATGGCATTCTTTCATTGTGGCCTTGCCATCAAATTCCTCTAGTCTCCTCTTACATGCAATGTTATTATCATGAACTCCATAATAAGAAGGAACCTGCAAAATGTTAGTACCACAAAGGAGATTTATGTATAAAGGCTTAAAAATATACACATGAGGTGCCTCCTGTGGAATAGAAATAGTGATTGGAAGTGAGGATTCTCCTAATTCTTTTGGTTCAATACGTAACTCTTCCTCACCTACAACTTCTACTTCATTCTCTTGTTCTTTGTTAATCCACTCATGTTCTTCCTCTTTACTTGCCATTAAAGGGTCACTCAATTGATCACCATTAGACAAATCAATCACTTCCACTAGTTCACTAGGGTTTACCTCCATGTCACTCATCAAGTCATATTGGTTCCTAGTGTTCACTAGCTTCAGTGAATTTGTCCTATGAGACTCTCAATAGCGTTGGTGATAGCAACAAGTTGTTCCCCAGTTTTCTTAATTTCAGCCTCTATTTTATCCATCCTATCATTTGATGCTTTCATAAAATTTCACCATGACCAATTCTAACTCAGGGATTAGACTCCTACAGGAGGAAGGTACAATTCAAATCTATACTCCTCTACTCTATCATGGGCTACTTGCCAAATTGGTTGGGGTTGATTCTCATACTCCCTCCATTCATATGATGAATGATCCCACCACCCTGAGTTATAGGCATTGGGGTAGGGGTCATAAGAAGGTGGATAGTTGTTAGTGTTATCACAAGATACTTGTCTACTATAAAAACACTCATAAGAGCTATGGTTTCCTCCACAACAAGTACAAATAACAACACTAGCTTGGGAAAAAGAAAAACTACTTCCAACTTGTTCATTGTTTTTATGAACAATATCATCTATTAGCCTCTCAAGAGCACTTAGTTTATCCATACATGTAGACTCCATGTTGTTACCTTGTGCATTAGGCCTCTCGTAAAAATACTCCGCCATCCTTAAGTGAAAGTTGTAGAGTTGAGATCCTTGATAACACCAACTTCTACAACAAAAATCAAAGAAAAGCTAAGAAAAGAAAAAAAATTAAACAAAATAACAAGAATAAACACAAAAAGACACAAAATGGTTAGAGTAATAAAAATATGGCATTCCTAATATCCTAGTCCCCGGCAACGGCGCCAAAAACTTGATAATCCTTTTAGCTACACTAGGGATACTTAGGCAAGTGCACCTATCGTTTCCTGTAGTACAGTGTATAGGAGTACCGAGTGTCGATCCCACAGGGACTATGTGAGTACTAGTACTAACCTTCTTTTTATTATCTAACCTCACAAAGCGAATGACGAATTTATTGGAAATACAAATTAACTAAACTAATTACCTAATTAAAGCACAATCTAGAATTCAGTAGAGAGAATGGACAAAAGTAGAGGCGAATCTAGATGAAGAATACCCTAAACCAAGTATGCTAAGACTATACCTTGATTAATGAATAACCCAATCACTTAGACCCTAGAATCCCTTAATTAGGTTTAATCTTTCTCAAGTATTAACCTCTATCCCCTTGGTTGATTGATTGGAATCTCTTCTCAATCAAAACCCCAAAGAGAAGCATTAAAGCTTCTATGGATTCTATGGTTTTGGCTAGGTTTGAATCTAACCGGGGAGACTCATGTTATTCTATCTCTAGCAACACATGAAAGCCTCTTTATTCAAGAGATGATCTAATCAAATAGGTGATTTCTCAATCTACCTATATGAAATCAATATTGAATCTAAGGATGCATGCAAATCCCAATTCAATAACCAATAAACTCAAGAATAAATCTAAGACAAAAATTGAGAATTCATTAACTAAAGATTCAAATCATAGTCATAGAAAGGTAGGGTTCATCCCATCCAAATTATTCACAACTCAATCGTATGTACAAGAATAAATCCAACAAAATACAAGAAAAGAATGGAAAAACTCATTCTCATGTAATTCTCTTGATTCCTCCCTTGCATCTTGATGAATCCTTCTTGCTTTGTACCATGGAAGCCCTTGAGTTGCTCCTCCACTCTTGCTTTCTTCTCTCTACATCCCTCTAGATGTGTGTAAAAGTGTGTTTCTTGTACCTTAGAACCCAAAGAAACCACCTATTTCCTTCCCCAAGGAGGTAGGGTTCTCCCCTCAAAAGATTCGCCCAAAAGTGCTTAAAAATGCAACATTTCGTAACTAGGCCGTGGCTAAGGCCGTGGCACGGCCTTACCCACGGCCTTGTGTCCTCCTTTCTGACCAAGGCCGCACCCAGGCCGTGGCAAGGCCTTACCCGCGGCCTTGGTCAGAATGTTTCACTTCTCTTCTATGCAAAATTTCACCTTGAAAATGGCCGAACTAGCTTTTCCTCAAAACATAAAAGTTTTAGCCCTTTGAATAAGCTTTCCAAATCAACAAGAATCACATCATTTGAAGCTCTGTACAGCTGAGATATAGCTGAAATACTAAGAACTGGTCGGAACAGTACTGCAGTACAAATATGCTTCAATAACTTGGAATTTTGACCTTCGAAACTTAAGAACTGGACTTTGATGTCTCATATGAATTGTAGATCATTGTCTTAGCTTCAAAATATTCATGAATCACCTTAATCCAATATCTCTAGCCCAAGTTATTGCAAAATCACTGAAATATGTCCAGGCTGCCAAACCGTTTCTTTTCCAATTCTTCTTCGCCTATTGCTTCTTTGCATCACTTTGAGGGTTTCTTGACTTTAACTCATCACCAACTTCAAATCACCTCAAAATATCATCCAATTGCCATCCAAATTGATCCAAATTGGTGATGCAATGTGCAAATCCTACGAAAATGACACAAATCACATGTGAATCACACCTTTACACAATTTAACATTCAAATTACAAATGAGAAGAAATAGCTAAGAAATAGTGGAAAACTCATAGAAAAACCCTAAAAACCTACTAAAAACTAATGTACTATAGCACTTATCAACAAGAAAGAGAAGATAGAAATAGAAAGAGAGAGAAATGGGCAGATGTCTAGAGGTTAAAGACGATGAAAAGAGGGGAGGATTTTTCAGTTCTTTTCATTTTTCTGGAAACAATCTTAAGTTTTGGGGGAACGGTTTTTTTTAAGACATTTCTTTATTATTGTGCTTAGGTCTTTTTGGTTGCAGGATTTTGATTAGTCTTGGACCTAGTTTAGTTAGTTAATTGAGTTATTTAGTTTAGTTAATTTTTTATTTAGTTAATTAATTCATATTTGAATTTAGTTAACATTTTCTACTTTTACTAATCTCATTTTAGTGAATATTTGTGTTATAGTCCTGATGTCTCAAGTATTGATGACATGTCCTTTAAAGATTTTCTACTTTATGCCATTAAGTCCTCATTAGTTACAGATTGTCCCCTTCTTGTTTAATTTCCTTCAATTAGGTCTGAATTAATTTATATTTCGTGCCCCTTACTTGCTAGAATTTATGTTTTTGCCCCCCAATTTACTTTAATTTTGCATCTCTACCCCCTTAGACTTATATGAACTTTTAATTTTACCCCTTAAGCTTTATAGAATTTTATGTTTGATCCCCCTTAGTTGCTGGACTTACGTTTTTATCCCAATTTGTCAAATACTTACATATTTTACATTTTATTCATTTATATCACAATACCTTTACATGTTTCCTTGTATTGTTAAGCATTAGTACCAGGTCTTTGAGAAGAGGTATTTTCGTTACTTTTAAATTGCTCCTTTACGTGCTCCTATGTGATTTTTTATGCATTTTCTTCAAATATTTCTTATTTTTACATGCTTCTTGTGCATTTATTTATTTTTATTTTATGCTATTTAGTTTCGAATTTCATTATTGGGCAAAAAATGTAATAGAATGGATCGCAATTTCTTTTATTTTGGCCTATTTTTGTATTTAGATATCTGATGTAACAGTTAGATTATTTTCCTTTTGTAATTTTGACAAATATTTGTGTATTTAAATAGCAAGTGTAAAAGATAGGTCATTTTTACTTTTTCCCCTAAAATTGTTGCTAAATCCTCCTGGTGTAATAGTTAGGGCTTATGTGCTTGTGTGCTTGCGCGCTTATATGTTTTACCGCTTTTCTTAGGATTTCTGCATCTAGATATCATGCTTACGTGTTATGTGTTCTTGCGTGCTCTTATATGTCTTTATATGCTTATTTTCTTTTGATTTATGTCTTCCTATTTTAATTCATGTTTTATCAGTTTTGTTATACCGTCACCACACTAGTCCAACACTAGTTGTGGTTTTCTCGCTAGTCCAACACTAGTAGGGGAGTCCTAGAAAGGGCTAGTCCAATGCTAGACCCTTAGGTCATTTTAGTGATGGTTTCACTTCCCGTGTGCATTTCATATCATTCCACAAACTATTTCTCTTTTTCAGGTTTTTTTCATTTTTGTATATATTTTATTATATATATTATCCATTTTTGACAGATATTCAGTGCATGACATCTAGATTGCATTTCACGTAGAATTTAAGTCATTTGTGTGATTCGATTAGAAATAGTCGTCTATTTATGTGGGAAACAGTGGCTTAACAGGTCGTTCCCCCTCCATGAGTAGGAATAGTCAACCACGAGTTTTAGTCCCCCGTACCCATTATGTTACATTCCTACTTTCTTTGATCACTTATCATCTATAATACTATTTTTCTTTTCCATTTCGCATTTCATTTTTGCATTCACACTCGTGACTCCCTCAAGGCCTCATTCCGGGTTTTACAATTAATGTGATCAAGCCTCGACAGGACATTTCGACCCTCTCTACACCACATTAGACTTAGGATTTGCGTCCATTTAGACACATCCAAATGTGATAGAGTTTAGGGTTATTTTAAGAAATTTTAATTAAATCTCACAACTAGCCTCGGCTAGGTAGAAATGGTACCTTAGGCATGAGCCTCTACCTTTCCTTTCTTCAAATATGACTCCTAGACCTTTTTCTCTTGTTTTTCTGGATTGGAGTCGAAAAAAGGTTTTCAAATATTTTTTCTAAAATTTTAATTTTTGTTTTATTAAATGATTTTTTAGGTGACTTGGTACATCTTAACTCAATACCAAGTGGCGACTTCATTTTTTTTACAAAACCCTTTTTCAAAAATTAGTTGGGCAAAACTGTTGCACTTTTAGTCCTAGCCTTTTTATATTTTAAAATAACATTTTTCCTAACACTTTTTCACTAAAAACTTGATTTTTCCTCACACACACACGGTTTTTCCAAAAACTTTATTTTTGAAAAGGGTCACTGGACGGACCGATTTTTCAAGGCGCGACAATCACGGACCAACCCGTGCACATATTTTTTGGGGCACGACAAATTTTGGCGATTCCACTAGGGATCACTAGTGAGTCCGAGCACTGGACTTAATCATTTCCTTTTTTAACCCTTCTATTCTATCGCTTTGGATGTTAGGATTGTATTTTTCTTTTTAGGTTTTCTTTGCATTTCACACACATCTCATCTCTCATCTATTTATGTGATGTATGGTTTACTTATCGTTGCTTTATTTGACCAGGCCTACATTTGGGGAGGGTGTTAGTCACCTTTTAGAGATTTTGCATGTTAGAATGTCTATTCCCTCCTTTCATAAGGAGCACTTCATATTGTGCATTCGATATATTTTTACCCTTTTTCTCTTTTTGGTGGTTGTCATCCACCTATCTCTTTAGGACTAGGATCGATCTGCCTAAACATGCGGCCATCGCATTCATGCATGTAGCAGTGTCAAGGGGATCACTCGAACCATCGATCTGGGACCCTTGGAATTGAAGGACTTGTTACTTTTTAGATTCCTCACTCTGAAGATTAGGAAACTGAAGCCTTATCAAGTCTAGAAGCATTAGTGAGCCCAACCTCATGCATCCATGTAGAATTACCTAGGATAGTGTTGCGTCCCATTTTTCGAAAGATGGAAAATAAATTATGCTTATTGTTATTTGTTGGAAAAAGAGTGTACGTTTTTGTAAAAATGACTTTTTTTTAGAAAATGCTTTGTTTTTGGAAAAAAGATGAGGTAGTTTGGCAAAAATGTAATTGTTAGAAAATGCTTTATTTTGAAAATAAAAAGAAAATGGCCTAAAATGGGACTTTGAAAATGCGACAGTTTTGGGCCAAAAAATAGAGTCTAAAAAGGGTTTTTAGTGAAAAGGGAGTCGCCACTTGGTATTGAATTTTGGTGTACCAAGTCACCAGAAAATGTTTAATAAAAGGTAAGAAAATCAAGAATGATTTATTTAGAAAATGATTTTGAGAAAAATATAAGAAAAACAAGAAAAACCCTTTTAGACAACTCCAGGTCTTTGAAAACAAGAGAAAAAGGTTCAGGAGTCACAGCTGAAGAAAGGGAAAGCAAAAGCTCGTGCCTAAGGCACCCTTTCAACCTAGCCGAAACGAGTTGCGAGGTTTAGTTCAAATTTTCCTAATATAACCCTAAGTTTTATCACATTTGGATGCAATTATATGAATGCAAAACCTAGACCTAAAAATAAATATCGTTAAGGGACAAAATATTCCATTGAGGTTTGGTCGGGGTTATCGCATTAATTGCGAAACCCGAATCTAAACCTCGATAGAGTCACGAGTGTAGATGTAAAATGGAATGCAAAGAGAAAAGGAAAATAGTAATATAGATAGTAAGTGAAAAAAAAAATGGGGATGCAACATAACAGGTATGGGGGACTAATAAACTCGTGACTAACTAACTATTCCTACTCACGGAGGGGGGAACGGCTTGTCAATCCACTGCTTCCCATGTTAGTAGATGACTATTTCTAGTCAAAAAATCACACAAAATGACCTAAAATTCTAAGTGAAATGTAACCTAAATGTCATACATCGTCGGGTGCTAAAAATAGATCATAATAATAATAATAATAATAATAATAATAATAATAATAATAATAGAATGTATACCAAAAATCATGTAAATATGGAAAAGGCCTTAAAAAAGCAAAGTGTGTGAAATGATAAAAATGCATACGAGGAGTGCTCTAACACTAACATGACGTAAGGGTCTAGTGTTGGACTAGCCCATTTTTCTAGAAAATTCTTCGCTAGTGTTAGACTAGCAAAGAAACTGAAATTAACCACAACTAGCATTAGGACTAGTGTAGCGGCGATGCACATATATCATAATAAACAAGGAAATAAATAAAAAATAGATTAAAACAATAATCACATAAAAGCAGATAATAGCACATAGGAGCACATAGCACATAAGCATAATATTTTAGATGCCAAGTCCTAGGAAAAGCGAATAAAATACATAAGCACATAGCATACATAGCATACAAAAATCCTAACTATTACACCGAGGAAGCCTAATTACAATCTAAAAATGGAAAAAAGATAAGAGATGGCCTATCTAACCTATCTATTACATTATCTATCTAATATACAAAATTTTTGTTACATAGAATATTACCTATCTATTACATTTCTTTGAACAATTAAAAATTAAATTCAAATAAATAACATGATGTATATAAATAAATACTCACACATGAATAAAAATAATAAACACAAAGAGATACATAAAAAACACATAGGAGCACGTATGAGCACATAAAGAGACATTGAAAGGATAATAGGGGTACCTCCCATTCGAAGACTCAGTATAAATTGCTAATAAAATGAACAAACATATTAAGGCACCACTATTTAAATAAATAAACCATTAATTAAATAATTTCATATTAATCACTATAACCATGCCACAATAGTTCAAAACAATTACCGCGATAATAAACAAAATTTTAAAAGCAATAATTAAATATTTAGGAAGAAAATGAAAAGTGTTTAGTTAAAAAAAACATTAAAAAAGTAAATAAAATAAAATAAAATAATAAAGATAATAAAAATAATAAAAAATAAAATACAATAATACATAATTAAGCTTTTAGTACACAAATAAAAATTACCAAAATAGCTAAAAGAGAAATAAAGAAACTAATTTGATCATTAATTAGATAAAAGACCAAATTTTGGAACATTAATTATAAATTTAATAAAATAAAATAAAAAAATGAAAGAAATCATTAAAAACCTTGAGGACTTAATTAAATCCCCCCCCCCCCTTTTTGGTAAAAATAAAAATGTTCCAAGGTTTTGAGTTAAAAGTGGAAATTTAGGCAACATTCTTAGAGTAAAAATATAATTTACAACAAACTAAAGGGTGGAATTACAATTTCAAACCATAGTTAAGGTAATAACATAATTTACAACAAATTTAAAAGGCTAAAATATAATTTCCAGCAAGCATAATGCCAAAAATAAAAATTTTCAGCAATACTTAAGGCCAAAAATGTAATTTCAGCAAACTTATGGGATAATACATAATTTACAACAACATTTAAAGGCAAAAAATGCAATTTCAGCAAGCTCGGTGAGGTAAAAATCAAATTTCCAGCAATGGTTGAGGATCAAAATGAAATTCCAGCAAACTTAAGAACTAAATTGCAATTTCCAGCAATGTTCAAGGATAAAAATGAACTTTACAGCAACAATAAGCCCCAATTTGTAAATTCCAACAAGTATTAAACACCAAATTATAATTTTCAGCAACATTCAAGAGTGAAAATGCAAGTTCTAGCTATTTGGGGGGCAAAAATATAAATTCCAGCAATATTCTAGGGCCAAAAATAGAATTTCCAGCAATGCATAGGTGCCAAGATGCAATTTTCAATAACATGAGGGACCAAATTTACAATTTCCAGCAACATTCAAGGGCTAAAATACAATTCCAGCAAACTTGGGGTGTGACAGCCCCAACTTACCCAAAGGCGCACCAAAGGGCTTAGCAGACTACCTGCCTAGCTCTCGCTAGGACTCGAATCACACACTCACGCAAACATCCAAGCGTACTTAACTCAAAATAAAATAAAAATAAAATAGAATAAAATAAAATACATTCATATTATTTAACTTAAAGGTACAAGTAACATCAAGAAGTTTACATGTCATAATATACATGATTTTCACAAGGATAGCCTAAAATAGTTTGGCTATTACAATAACTAAGACATCTATTATATTCAAAACCAGTCGATCTAGGTTTAATTTTTCAGGAAACTTGGGTAAAGGAAAACAAATAAAAGGAATGAGCTATAATAGCCCAGTGAATGCCCAAGTCATGCAATCATATCAAGATCTCATTATTTTATTGAATAAAATAATGGACAAATTAAATAAACAAGATATGAACAATTTAATTAACAAGTAGTCAAGGCCGGATACAAGGCTCAACTACGGGAGCAAGCTCAACCGCAGGAGAAACAAGTACTGATCATGTAACCATGACGTTAGGACCGAGATAATAGCTCAGGTCTTTATCAAAAGACATGCCAGTATTATCACGCAAGCCCTAACCACCGTTCACCTTATAACCTTCGTACAGGCTACCACATCCAAGGAAGTAATCTCAACCTAGGAGGGCCAACACGCAAGAAAGTTCAATCCGGAGTTGGCCATCTTTGAGGATTCACAACTCAAAAGGAAAAGAACAACACGCCCTAAAACACCCAGCACCTTATATCCTCCCAAGCCTGTCTGGGTTGACTATCCGTGAAGTAACGGTAAAGTTAGTCACGGAAGTCTCATGCACAAGTAACACATTGGATAGTGAAAGCATGTAACACATTGCAGAATAGATGCGATAAAGTACACATCTTTCCTCAAGAAACACATTTTATCACATAATATTTGCAAGTGAAACATAATATTTACAAGTGGAACATAACATTTCATGCATCATGCACACATAGAGACACTCACCTGGAATGCCTAAGAAAATATCTCATAAAATGGTCGCGATTCCTTTTCGGATCCTGAAATTTAAAAGAAATAATATAATGAAAACCCGATTAAAACCCTAGTTAATTTAGTAATAAAAATTCAAGAAATACCCCACTTATTTCTAGCATTTTGGTTTTAGGGTTTAGGGTTTAGGGTTTTCTTATTCTAAGAAAATTTTACTCATTATTTGGTCATTTTATCCAAAATTTCTGCACACTAACTCTCTAAATTTAACATGTTCTAGGTTAGAAATTTCATCTATTATTTTTCCTTCTTTATTTCTACCAAAATTTCGGCAGCATTTCCCCTTAAAATTAGACTAACCCAAATTTTTTTCCTGCAAGAAAACAACCAACCAACCCATATTTCAACAAGTTCTACAACTTCTATGTTCAATTCAAACTCAAATTCATTCAAAATTCCACTCAAATTCAAGATTTCTACTCCAAGAATCTGTAAGGTAATAATGGGAGTAACGCAGCGGAAAATTTAAAAATTTATTACCTTAGCCATGGAACTCTTTGATGTAATCTATACGATTAAAGGGTGTTTAGCACAAATACCTCAAGCATAGAAGGTTTCTATGCTTCAAAGGGCAAGATCCTATTCGATGAAGGTGTTGATCTACCATGAAAAGCCCTCCAAGTGTCGAGCCTCCAACGGTATCCACACGAACATGATCTTTAGGAACCTTTGGGCTTGCTTGCCTTGCCTTTTGAGTGCTAGCTCCCTTGAATGATTCATGAAGAACACAAGAAGAAGAAAGAAGTTGAAACCCTAACAATTAGGGAAGGAGGTGTGGCGTTTTTCTTGGAGAGAAAAACGCCACCAAGCTCTCAATTTTTCTCTCTCTAAATTTTGTGTTATGTTTCATCAATCTTTCAAGAGTCAAGGCATGGACTTATTTATAGATGTAGTATCCTAGTCTTTAAGGAAACAAGAGCAATTGGAAACCAAGAAGGTTTAGGAAGCTTGCCTTAAGCTAATCCTATTCCTTTAGGAAACAAATTCCAAAAGGAAACCAAATAGCTACTTAATTCCTTTTAGGAAACTAATTTCCATCAAGACTTTAGAATATTTATAATTAAGTCCTTTAAGTTAATTTATCACATAAATTAACCCCATAAGTATCTTATACTTATCTTAATAACAATTTAACCCAAAGACCATGTTCTTATTGTGTGTGACCCATTAGGTTCCATTCACGTTGGCAATAAGTACAAATTATAACTCATTAATTAATTAATTAAGAGCCAGATAAATTAACACTTTAATTTATCATTAATTCACTAATTAATTAATTTGCACTTATAGATCATGAGTGGCGTCTAGCAATGCATCATGACCACCCAAGTGAATAGGAAAGTCATATGGTAGACTACACCTATCAATGACAATGTTACCATGTAATTAATATCCTTTCACCACACTATATCCCAATTAGTCTAAGAGTGTAGTGCGCACTCTTTAAATGACTAATTAATGATTTCTTGTTCCCGAAATACAACTTTCATAAAAGTATAACCTTGAAACTCTTTCAAGTCATACTTTCACTTTTGCGCAAAAGATTCTTTAAGTCATATTTCAACAAGTGGCCAATCCGGGATATACTCTCCTATAATAAGGAGTGGTGAATCCTATATCGATTACTCACTATCCTTCCATGCTTCATACTATACCCAATCTCTACCGTATGGGCTACTCTTTTACGAGCACCGAGCAATAGAGTCAAAGCATAGTAATTCACACTCAAGATACCATGGTAATCTCAAGTCTAAGGATCACTTACACCATTGCCATTAAGAGTATAATTCATTAGCACTATGAATAGTAACTCTTGGCGGATCAATCCAATGAACTTGTTCTCTAACAAGCATCCACATACCAGCTTAGGTGTCACACGCCATAGTTGACGAGATCAACTACTACTTACCATAAGTAGAGGCAAAGTATGTGCTAGTCTTCTCATATTAATGATGTCCAATCTCATTAATACTACGACTAGGGATGTTTAAGAATAAAACTTAATGTGTAATAAGAGTCTCATCATTGTAACTCTTACAATCTCTTATACACAGTTAATATTCTATGGACTTTATCAAATAAACAAGTAATATTAATAACAAGTATTAAATGACAAAGAAAATGCCACATATATAAGTATAACATGAAATAAGCGTAATAAAAATCCCAAAAACCAACTTGGTTTTAGGGCATACACTAACAGAATCTTCAACCAAGTGACATATAACACATGAGATTTCAAGGTTTAAATGCTATTTACTAGTCTATCTAACTACAAGAACACTTTATCTAGCAAGTAAATCTTCAATTCCAACTAAATTCTTCAAGTAGTAATAACAAGAATCTAGATTTAAACTTGGACAAAAGGCTAATTAGAACTTGAAATTAGTAGGAAAAGTTCATAGTAGATACCATAAACAAGCTTAGAACCTTGCTTAGGAAGAAGAAAAGCTCACTTTCTATGGTGGAATTACCCAAAATTCGGAGAGAAAGCTTCAAGAAGTTGAGAGCAAAATGAGAGGAAAAGAGAGAGTAGGATGGCCGGCCAAGAAGAAAGAAAAAGAGAAAGAAATAGGTTAGGAAAATAGAAAAGAAATAAAGAAAAGGTGGGAAAAGAATAACCAATCAAAACATAACAAGAGTCAAGTTTAGGTTTATGCTTTTAAGGCATTAGTTGTTAACTTGGATTAATTTAATTGGTGGAACTTTTTAATCTCTTATCACCTAGTAATTAGTAATATTATGGCACAAATATTAAAGCAAAAAGAGAGAAAAATAAGAGAAGAGAGAGCCAGCCATGAGGAAAGAAATGAAGAAAGAAATTCGGCCAAGAAGAAAAAGAAAAAGAAAGAAGAAATTTCGGCCAAGAAAAAAAGAAAAAGAGAGAAGAAAATTCAGCCAAGAAAAAGAAAATAAAGAAAGAGAACAAGTGAAATTTTTGAGTAAAATTGAGCTAAAATTCAAGTAGTCAAGAGACTAGAAAATAGTAGAATAAGCTAGTCAAAATTAAACACTATTATAAATTAATGGTCCAATAAAATTATTCCAAATTTGGTACTTAGGTGTCCTACTTAATAATGAAAAATCTTAGTTAATTTGTGACGCCCCGGAAATTTGCACTAAAGAGATTATTTGAGTTATGTTATGTTTATTAGTAGAAAAAAAAATGAATGAGAAAAAAAAAAGAAGAAGAAGAGGGAAATCAAAGTGCATTATAAGGAGATTTCTTTTACTTAGGGTTAAGTGTTAATTCTTGCTTTATTAGTTGGATGATTACCTAAGTTAATTAGGTTAAGTAAATGAGATTTTCTTCATAATTAAGTGGTACACCTAAGTACCAAACTTGGGTTAATTTTATTGGTCTATTAGTTTACAATAGTGTGTAATTTTGACTAACCAACTTTACCATTATTAAGCCTTTTGACTAATTGAACTTTAGTACAAAAATTAACCTAAAAGTTTCACTTAAACCCTTGTCTTTTCCCCACCATATGGCCGGCCCCTCTCTCTCTCATTTCTTCCTCTCTTTTTGCTTTAAAATTTGTACCAATTATATTTAACCAACTAGCACCTATTTTGCCAAATATCTAAACCTAACTTGACTCTTGTTTAGCTCTAATTGGTTGCACTTTCTTCCATTATTCTTTTACTTCTTTTATACCTTCTTGACTGAATTCTCTTCCATTTTCTCTCTCCCTCTTGGACGAATTTAGCTGCCCTCTCTCTACCCTCCCTTGTTCTTCATTTTCTTGGAGCTCTCTCTTCAATTTTAGACAAATTCCACCATAGAAAGTGAGGTTTTCTTCTTCCTAAGCAAGGTTCTCAGCTTGTTTAAGGTATGTACCATGGACTTTTGTTATTAATTTCAAGTTTATTTAAGTTTTATTTAAGCTTTAATTAGGGTTTTGTTCAAGTGTTACATTAACAGTCATGCTGGACCAGTTTTAGTAAAACGTTCATAACTTGATGTAGATAACTTGGATTTGAGTGATTCTTGTTGTTTTGGAAACTAGATTGATAGGGCTTTCCAACGGTATAAGGCTTGCACTGTGGTTCGTTAGTTATTAATCGCAGAAAGTTTGCAAAGTTGGCTGAAAATTCGATTCTGCGTGAAAACAGTTTTGATGATGAGCCAACTTGAGGGCTGATTTCGAACCTGTTATAGTTGGAATTTGGATTGATGATCTTCATGAAAGTTGTAGCCCTATAAACGTACTTTAAGACCATGTAATTAGAATCCCTTAGTTCTGGACGTATTGACCACAATAATGGCCTGAAGTTGGCTGAAAACCAACCCTGTGCGGATTTGGACAATGATTCTTGGAGTATAATTCTTGAAATTTAGTGGAATTTTGATTGAATTTGAGCTTGGATTGAACTAAGAAGTTGTAGAACTTGTTGAATTATGGGTTTGATGGTTGAAATCTTGGTGGAAAACAAATTTGGATGGCCAAAAATTAAGGGAAATAATGCCAAAATTTTGTTAGAAAACCCTAGGGTAAACCCTAAACCCTAAACCCTAGACCCTAAACCCTAAACCCTAGAACTAAAACCCTAGAATTTAATGGGGTTTTTCTTGAATTTTCTTTCTAAGTTGATTAGGGTTTAAATTGAGTTTTCATTAGATTATTTTCTTATAAATTCCAGGATCCAAGAGTGAAACGCAACCATTTTCCGAAATATTTTCTTAAGCGTGCCAGGTGAGTGTCCCTTTTCTTGTGCATGTGAGTGTTCTCTTACTTTTGCTTATGCGTGCTTCTTCACATATTCATGATACATGTTCAAAATGTGATTTTATTTGTACTTGATGCTTGTGACTTGTCACAATGTGCCATGTGTTCTTGATATTCATAAATTGTTACAATGTATTATATGAAGGGAAAGTGTATACTTTATCGCACTTACCCCATGATTTGTTACATGTATAATTTCTACTTGATGTGAATATAATTGGTTGTGAATTTTCCACTGCATTAAACTTGTTGGCTGGACTTCCGTGGTTATACCGCGGTTAGTCTAGCCGGACGGTAACCAGGAGGATATAAGGTGCTGGGTGTTGTAGGGCTTGTGGTTCTTTTCCTTGAGTTGTGAATCCTCAAAGAGGCCAACTCCGGACTGAACCTTCTTGCTTGTTGCCCTCCGGGGTGAGATCTCACCCTGGATGGGTCGGACGGTAACCAGGAGGATATAAGGTGAATGGCGGATAGGGCTTTTGCTTGAAAATGCAGGTTTAACCGGCAATCCACACTCACTATCATGGTCACATGATCAGTACTTGCTCTCATGATTGGAACGTATCCTCCCTTGTTTTAAATAACTCTTTACTTAATTATTTTTCCTATGTGAATTTGTGACACATGTTATTATTTGCTTACTTATTCTCTCTTGGTTTGCCTCCGTATCTGCATGTGTGGGAACCTCACTGGGCTATTATAGCTCACCCTATTTTATTTGTTTTCCTTAAACAGGCTCCTATCTCCAAAGCCGGTGGTGAGGATTCAAGGGTAGATTTTGGTAGGATTTTGATAGAAACTACTTGAGATACTATTGTAGTAATGAACGTATATAATGTAAACTGTGAAACCCGTACTTTTACTTTTAAGTTCTGAATATTATGTGACCCTGAGAACTGTCACCGTTGTTATCTACGAGTTTTTACCGAATTGCAAATTTTTAGTGTGTGCTCGAATCGAGTCCTGGCGAGAGCCAGGCAGGCAGTCCGCTAAGCCCTTTGGTGCGCCTCTGGGTAAGGTGGGGCTGTCACATAATTAACCTAATTAACTTAAGAAATCTTCCAACTGATAAATCAAGGATTAACACTTAACCCTAGATAAAAGAATGTCTCTTGTAAGTGCATTTTTGGTTTTTCCCTTTTCGTTTTCTTTTCTCTATATATATTTTTCTACTAATAGTCATACATGGACTAAATTATTCTTGTATGTATTTTCCAGGGTGTTACATCCTTCCCCTCTTAAAAGAATTTCGTCCTCGAAATTCTACCTTGATTTTCGAAGAGCTTGGGATAATTTCTCCGCATTTCTTCTTCTGTCTCCCATGTGGCTTCTTCTAGGTCATGATACTTCCATAGGATCGTGACAAGAGGAATTTGTTTATTTCTCAGTTCTTTCACTTTACGGTCCAAGGTTTGAACAAATTGCTCTTCATATGCCAAAGTTTCATCAAGCTCAATCTCATCGGGTTGAGGTACGTGCCTTGGATCCGGGTGGTACTTTTTCAAAACCGACACATGGAAGACATTGTGCATTTTAGATAACTTTGAAGGCAAGTCCAATTGGTAAGCAACATTTCCGATACGTTTAACAATTTTAAATGGTCCCACGTATCTTGGTTGAAGTTTCTTCCTTTTCCTAAACTGGATGCCACCTTTAAATGAAGAAATCTTGAGAAACACCTCATCTCCAACTTCGAACTCTAGCTCTTTCCTTCGAGTATCGGCATAACTCTTTTGTCGACTATGAGCAGCTTGGAGTCATTGTATTAACTTAACTTTCTCATAAGCCTCTTCTATCCAGGGTACTTTTTTGGGACCTAACATTTTCCGTTCACCCACTTCATCCTAATAGCTAGGCGTTCTGCATCTTCTCCCGTACAGTGCCTCAAATGGGGCCATCTGGATAGAGGATTGGTAGCCATTGTTGTAAGCAAACTCAATCAAGGTCACATGTTGATCCCATTTGCTACCAAAATCCATCACACTCGCCCGCAGCATATCTTCCAAAATCTGGATCACTCGTTCGGACTGTCCGTCGGTCTGGGGATGGTAAGCCATTCTAAAGTTCAACTTTGTTCCCAAGGCTTCATGCATTTGTCTCCAAAGTCGAAAAGTAAACCGGGGATCTCGGTCCGAGACGATACTCACTAGAATTCCATGAAGTCTTTCTACTTCATCAGTGAACATTCGGGCAAGTTTCTCCTAAAGGATAAGTCATGTTCATGGGTAGAAAATGAGCTAATTTGGTCAAGCGATCAACAATTACCCAAATAACAACATGCCCCCTTTGGGTTCTCGGTAAACCAGAAACGAAATCCATGGTAATGTGCTCCCATTTCCACTATGGGATTTCCAAAGGTTGCAATAGCCCTGACGGTCTTTGATGTTCGGCTTTTGCCTGTTGACACGTAGGACAGGTGTGAACATACTCTACTATTTCCCTCTTCATATTATCCCAGCAATAAAGTTTCTTCAGATCTTGATACATCTTTGTACTCCCTGGGAGCACAGTGTACCTTGGAACGATGGGCCTCATCTATGACAGCCCCACCTTACCCAAAGGCACACCACAGGGCTTAGCGAACTACCTGCCTAGCTCTCGCCAAGACTCGAATCACGCACTCACACAAACATCCAAGCATACTTAACTCAAAATAAAATAAAATAAAATAAAATACACTCATATTATTTAACTTAAAGGTACCAGTAACATCAAGAAGTTTACATGTCATAATATACATGATTTTCACAAGGATAGCCTAAAATAGTTTGGCTATTACAATAACTAAGACATCTAGTATATTCAAAACCGGTCGATCCAGCTTTAATTTTTCAGGAAACCTGGGTAAAGGAAAACAAATAAAAAGAATGAGCTATAATAGCCCAGTGAATGCCCAAGTCATGCAACCATATCAAGATCTCATTATTTTATTGAATAAAATAATGGACAAATTAAGTAAACAAGATATGAACAATTTAATTAACAAGTAGTCAAGGGCGGATACAAGGCTCAACTACGGGAGCAAGCTCAACTGCAGGAGAAGCAAGTACTGATCATGTAACCATGACGTTAGGACCGAGATAATAGCTCAGGTCTATATCAAAGGTCATGCCAGTATTATCACGCAAGCCCTCGCCACCGTTCACCTTATAAGTTCCGTACAGGCTACCACATCCAGGGAGAATCTCAACCTTGGAGGGCCAACATAGCAAGAAAGTTCAATCCGGAGTTGGCCTGTTTGAGGATTCACAACTCAAAAGGGAAAGAACAACACGCCCTAAAACACCCAACACCTTATATCCTCCCAAGCCTGTCTGGGTTGACTATCCGTGAAGTAACGGTAAAGTTAGTCACGGAAGTCTCACGCACAAGCAACACATTGGATAGTGAAAGCATGTAACACATTGCGGAATAGATGCGATAAAGTACACATCTTTCCTCAAGAAACACATTTTATCAGATAATATTCACAAGTGTAACATAATATTTACAAGTGGAACATAACATTTCATGCATCATGCATACATAGAGACACTCACCTAGAATGCCTAAGAAAATATCTCGTAAAATGGTCGCGATTCCTTTTCGGGTCCTGAAATTTAAAAGAAATAATATAATGAAAACCCGATTAAAACCCTAGTTAATTTAGTAAGAAAAATTCAAGAAATACCCCACTTATTTCTAGGGTTTTGGTTTTAGGGTTTAGGGTTTTCTTATTCTAAGAAAATTTTACTCATTATTTGGTCATTTTATCCAAAATTTCTGCACACTAACTCTATAATTTAACATGTTCTAGGTTAGAAATTTCATCTATTATTTTTCCATCTTTATTTCTACCAAAATTTCGGCAGCATTTCCCCTTAAAATCGGACTAACCCAAATTTTTTTCCTGCAAGAAAACAACCAACCAACCCATATTTCAACAAGTTCTACAACTTCTATGTTCAATTCAAACTCAAATTCATTCAAAATTCCACTCAAATTCAAGATTTCTACTCCAAGAATCTTCAACCAAGCAACATATAACACAGAGATTTCAAGGTTTAAATGCTATTTACTAGTCTATCTAACTACAAGAACACTTTATCTAGCAAGTAAATCTTCAATTCCAACTAAATTCTTCAAGTAGTAATAATAAGAATCTAGATTTAAACTTGGACAAAAGGCTAATTAGAACTTGAAATTAGTAGGAAAAGTTCATAGTAGATACCATAAACAAGCTTAGAACCTTGCTTAGGAAGAAGAAAAGCTCACTTTCTATGGTGGAATTACCCAAAATTCGGAGAGAAAGCTTCAAGAAGTTGAGAGCAAAATGAGAGAAAAAGAGAGAGTAGGATGGCCGGCCAAGAAGAAAGAAAAAGAGAAAGAAATAGGTTAGGAAAATAGAAAAGAAATAAAGAAAAGGTGGGAAAAGAATAACCAATCAAAACATAACAAGAGTCAAGCTTAGGTTTATGCTTTTAAGGCATTAGTTGTTAACTTAGATTAATTTAATTGGTGGAACTTTTTACTCTCTTATCACCTAGTAATTAGTAATATTATGGCACAAATATTAAAGCAAAAAGAGAGAAAAATAAGAGAAGAGAGAGCCGGCCATGAGGAAAGAAAAGAAGAAAGAAATTCGGCCAAGAAGAAAAAGAAAAAGAAAGAAGAAATTTCGGCCAAGAGAGAAAGAAAAAGAGAGAAGAAAATTCAGCTAAGAAAAAGAAAATAAAGCAAGAGAACAAGTGAAATTTTTGAGTAAAATTGAGCTAAAATTCAAGTAGTCAAGAGACTAGAAAATAGTAGAATAAGCTAGTCAAAATTAAACACTATTATAAATTAATGGTCCAATAAAATTATTCCAAATTTGGTACTTAGGTGTCCTACTTAATAATGAAAAATCTTAGTTAATTAATCTAATTAACTTAAGAAATCTTCCAACTAATAAATCAAGGATTAACACTTAACCCTAAATAAAAGAATGTCGCTTGTAAATACATTTTCGGTTTTTCCCTTTTCTTTTTCTTTTCTCTATATATATTTTTCTACTAATAGTCGTACAGGGATCAAATTATTCTTGTATGTATTTTCTAGGGTGTTACATCCTTCCCCCCTTAAAAGAATTTCGTCCTCGAAATTCTACCTTGATTTTCGAAGAGCTTGGGATAATTTCCCCGCATTTCTTCTTCTGTCTCCCATGTGGCTTCTTCTAGGTCATGATGCTTCCACAGGATCTTGACAAGAAGAATTTGTTTATTTCTCAGTTCTTTCACTTTACGTTCCAAGATTTGAACTGGTTGCTCTTCATATGCGAAAGTTTCGTCAAGCTCAATCTCATCGGGTTGAAGTACGTGCCTTGGATCCGGGTGGTACTTTTTCAAAACCGACACATGTAAGACATTGTGCATTTTAGATAACTTTGAAGGCAAGTCCAATTGGTAAGCAACATTTTCGATACGTTTAACGATTTTGAATGGTCCCACGTATCTTGGTTGAAGTTTTTTCCTTTTCCCAAACTGGATGCCATCTTTAAATGAAGAAATCTTGAGAAACACCTCATCTACAACTTTGAACTCCAGCTTCTTTCCTTCGAATATCAGCATAACTCTTCTGTCGACTTTGAGCAGCTTGGAGTCGTTGTTGTATTAACTTAACTTTCTCATAAGCCTCTTCTATCTAGGATACTTTTTCGGGACCTAACATTTTCCGTTCACCCACTTCATCCCAATAGCCAGGCGTTCTGCATCTTCGCCCGTACAGTGCCTCAAATGGGGCCATCTGGATAGAGAATTGGTTGCTATTGTTGTAAGCAAACTCAATCAAGGTCACATGTTGATCCCAGTTGCTACCAAAATCCATCACACTCGCCCGCAGCATATCTTCCAAAATCTGGATCACTCGTTCGGACTGTCCATCGGTCTGGGGATGGTGAGCCGTGCTAAAGTTCATTTTTGTTCCCAAGGCTTCGTGCATTTGTCTCCAAAGTCGGGAAGTAAACCGAGGATCTCAGTCCGAGACAATACTCACTGGAATTCCATGAAGTCTTACTACTTCATGAATGAACATTCAGGCAAGTTTCTCCAAAGGATAAGTCACGTTCATGGGTAGAAAATGAGCCAATTTGGTCAAGCGATCAACAATTACCCAAATAGCATCATGCCCCCTTTGGGTTCTCGGTAAACCAGAAACGAAATCCATGGTAATGTGCTCCCATTTCCACTCTGGGATTTCCAAAGGTTGCAATAGCCCTAACGGTCTCTGATGTTCGGCTTTTATCTGTTGACACGTAGGACAAGTTTGAACATACTCTCCTATTTCCCTCTTCATATTATCCTAGCAATAAAGTTTCTTCAAATCTTGATACATCTTTGTACTCCCCAGGTGCACAGTATACCTGGAACGATGGGCCTCATCTATGATAGCCCCACCTTACCCAGAGGCACACCATAGGGCTTAGCGGACAGCCTGCCTAGCTCTCGCCAGAACTCGAATCACGCACTCACGCAAACATCCAAGCATACTTAACTCAAAATAAAATAAAATAAAATAGAATAAAATAAAATACACTCACATTATTTAACTTAAAGGTACTAGTAACATTAAGAAGTTTACTTGTCATAATATACATGATTTTCACAAGGATAGCCTATAACAATTTGGCTATTGCAACAACTAAGACATCTAGTATATTCAAAACCAGTCGATCCATCTTTAATTTTTCAGGAAACCTGGGTAAAGGAAAACAAATAAAAGGAATGAGCTATAATAGCCCAGTGAATGCCCAAGTCATGCAACCATATCAAGATCTCAATATTTTACTGAATAAAATAATGGACAAATTAAGTAAATAAGATATGAACAATTTAATTAACAAGTAGTCAAGGGCGGATACAAGGCTCAACTACGGGAGCAAGCTCAACTGCAGAAGAAACAAGTACTGATCATGTAACCATGATGTTAGGACCGAGATAATAGCTCAGGTCTTTATCAAAGGTCATGCCAGTATTATCACGCAAGCCCTAACCACCGTTCACCTTAAACCTTTGTACAGGCTACCACATCTAGGGAGATTCTCAACCTTGGAGGGCCAACACGCAAGAAAGTTCAATCCGGAGTTGGCCTCTTTGAGGATTCACAGCTCAAAACTGAAAGAACAACACGCCCTAAAACACCCAGCACCTTATATCCTCCCAAACCTGTCTCGGTTGACTATCCGTGAAGTAATGGTAAAGTCAGTCACGGAAGTCTCACGCACAAGTAACACATTGGATAGTTGTCGTGCCCCATTTTTCGAAAGAGGGAAATAATTAAAGTCGAAAAAAATGAAAAGGAAGAATTAAATGTGATTTTTGTTTATTGGAAAAAAGAAGCGTGTAAATTTCTCGTAACAATAATTTTTTAGAAAATGCTTTGTAAAAAGATGATTCGATAAAAACACGACAAACAAATACTTTAAAATAAAAAGGGCCTAAAATGGGACTTTGAAAATGCGACGGTTTTTGGGCCCGAAAATAGAGTCTAAAAAGGGCTTTTTAGTGAAAAAGGAGTCGCCACTTGGTATTGAGTTTCGGTGTACCAAGTCACCCGAAAATATTTTATAAAAGGTAAGAAAATTAAAATGATTTATTTAAAGAAATGATTTTTTTTGGTAGAATATAGGAAAAACAAGAAAAAACCCTTTTAGACGACTCCAGGTCTTTGAAAACGAGAGAAAAGAGTTCGGGAGTCACAGTTGAAGAAATGGAAGGCAAAGGCTCGCGCCTAAGGCACCCTTTCAACCTAGCCGAAACAAGTTGCGAGGTTTAGTCTGAAATTTTCCTAATGTAACCCTAAAATTTTATCGCATTTGGATGCAACTATATGAATGCAAATCTAGTCCTAAAAATGGATATCGTTAAGGGACAAAATGTTCCATTGAGGTTTAGTCAGAATTGCCGCATTAATTGCGAAACCCGAGTCTAGACCTTGATGGAGTCACGAGTATAGATGCAAAGTGGAATGCAAAAGAAAAGGAAAATAGTAGTATAGATAGTAAGTGAACAAAGAAAGTAGGGATGCAACATAACGGGTACGGGGGACGAATGGACTCGTGACTAACTATTCCTACTCACGGAGGGGGGAACGACATGTACGCCATCGCTTCCCACGTGAGTAGATGACTATTTCTAGTCAAATCACACAAATGACCTAAAATTCTATGTGTAGTGGAATCTAAATATTATGCACTAAAATAAATGTTAAAATAGATAATAAATGATAAAATATATATAGAAAATTATGTAAAAATGGAAAAGGCATAAAAAGAGAAAAAGTGTGTGTAGTGATCATGAAATGCACACAAGAAATGACCCTAATACTAAAATGACCTAAAGGTCTAGCATTGGACTAGTCTATTTTCTAAAAATTTTCCGCTAGCGTTGGACTAGCGAAGAAACCGAAATTAACCACAACTAGCGTTGGACTAGTGTGGCGACGATACACATATATAATAATAAAGCAAGTAAATAAATAAAGCATAGATTGAAGCAATAATCACATAAAAGCACATAATAGCACATAGAAGCACATAACACATAAGCATGATATTCTAGATGCAAAGTCCTAAAGAAAGCAATTAAAACACATAAGCAATAGCACACATAGCACACAAAAGCCCTAACTATTACACAGGGAAGCCTTTTTTTTTTTTTTTAATTGGCTAACCCCATACCCGGGGGGGGACGCCACTCCCAAATTTTATTAAACTAAGGAAATAGTACAAGGAGGGGGGCCAAACCAAACCTCCAATTATTACATATTGAGATAAATTTATAACAAAGGAAATTAGGAGTACTACTCCCTTTACAATATTTGAAATTAAAAACTCTTAAATCTAAAGCATGGAAAACCAAATTTATCAATCCTAATCGCTCCACGATCCTAATTTAAACACAGGGAAGCCTAATTACAATCTAAAAATAAGATGAAAGGTAACCTATCTAGCCTATCTATTACATTTTTCTATCTAAAATACATAAGATTTTTGTTAATAGATAACACATAAACTATCTATTACATTAACTATCTAAATACAAAATTTTGCTAAATAGAATATTACCTATCTATTACATTTCTTTGAATAATCAAAAATTAAATTCGAATAAATAATATGACATGAGTAAATAAACACTCATACATGGATAAAATTATAAGCACAAAGATACATGAAAACACATAGAAAAACACATAGGAGCACGTAGGAGCATATAAAAAGAAATAAAAAAGGGTAGTCGAGGTACCTCCTGTTCGTAAACTCGGTACAAAATTGCTACTAAATGAACAAACATGTCAAAAATATCACTATGTAATAAATAAACTACTAATTAAATAATTTCATACCAATCATTATGAACATACTACGATAATTCAAACAAAATAAGAGAAAGAAAATAATGATAATAATAATTAATTATTTAGGAAGAAAAATGAAAATTGTTTAAGTAGAAATAAATAAGTAAACAAATAAATAAAGCAAAACAACAAAAAATGAAGAAATAATAATAATAATAAAAGATAAAATACAATAATACATATTTAAACTTTTAACACCCCAAATAATGATTATTAGAATAACTAAAAGGAAAATAAAGAAACTAATTTGAATATTAATTAGACTAACAAGGTCCAATTTTAGAGCATTAATTATAAATTTGATAAAATAAAGAAAATGTGAAAAGAAATAATTTAGAGGTTTGAGGACTTAACTAATTTTAATTTTAATTTTTTTTAAGAAAAATAAAACATTATAAGATTTGGATTAAAAATGGAAATTTAGGCAACATTCTAATGTGAAAATGTAATTTACAACAAACAAAAGGGTAAAATTATAATTTTAAATCCTAATTAAGGTAATGACATAGTTTACAACAAATTTAAAAACTAAAATGTAATTTTCAGCAAGTATAATGCCCAAAAATAAAAAATTTCCAGCAATACTTAAATCCAAGAATATAATTTCAGCAAAGTCATTAAATAATACATAATTTACAGCAATGTCTAGGGTCAAATTATAATTTTCAGCTATATAAAAGGGCCAAAAATAAAAATTCCAGCAGCTACAAGTATTAAAATACAAATTCCAGCAACAAATAAAAGGCTAAAATATAATTCTAACAATTAATGGAGGTCTTAAAACAAATTCAAGCAACATAAAGGACCAAAATATAAATTCCAACAACAATAAGGGACCAAAAATAAAATTCCAGCAAGTTTGGGGACAAAAATGCAAAAATTCCAGCAATGTGAGGGACCAAATTGCAAATGCCAGCGACATTCAAGGACTAAAACAGAATTCCAGCCACATTTAAAGCCTAAAATACAATAACAGCAAGCTTGGGATGTGACAGCCCCACCTTACCCAGAGGCGCACCAAAGGGCTTAGCGAACTGCCTACCTAGCTCTCGCCAGGTCTCGATTCACGCACTCACGCAAACGTCCGAGTGTACTTAACTTAAAATAAATAAACTAAAATAAAATAAAATGGAATAACATAAAATACACTCATTTTATTTACTTAAAGGGTACACGTCACATCAAAAGTTTACATATCATAATTTACATGAATTTCACAAAGATAGCCTACACAGTTTGGCTATTACAATAACTAAATATTTATAATAATCAAAACTAGTCAGTCCGGCTTTAATTTTTCGAGCAACCTGAGTAAAGGAAAACAAATAAAATGGAATGAGCTATAATAGCCCAGTGAATGTCCAAGTCATGCAATCATATCAAGAACTCATTATTTTTAGTAAATGAAATAATCGAACAATTAAATTAATAAATCAAGATATAAACAATTTAATTTAACATGTAGTCAAAGGAGGATACAAGGCTCAACTACGGAAGCAAGCTTAACCGCAGAAAGAGCAAGTACTGATCATGTAGTCACGATATTTGGACCGAGATAATAGCTCAGGTCTTTATCAAAGAACATATCAGTTTTATCAAGCACAAACCCTAACCGCCAATCACCTTATAACCTCCGTACAAGCTACCACATCCAGGGGAGAAAAATCTCAACCCTGAAGGGCCAACAAGCACACAAAAAGTTCAATCCGGAGTTGGCCTCTTTGAGGATTCACAACTCAAAAGGAAAGAACATCACACCCTAAAACACCCAGCACCTTATGACCTCCCACGTGCAGCCGGGTTGACTATCCGTGAAATAACGATGAAGTTAGTCACGGTAGTCTCACACACAATTAACACATTAGTCAATGAAAGCAAGTAACACATTGCGGAATAGATGTGATAAAGTACACATCTTTCCTCAAGTAACACATGTACTCACATAGTGATTTAAATCTTAGCATAATATTTACCAAATAAAATATCACATTTCATGCATCATACACACATAAGGACACTCACCTTGAAAGCCTAAGAAAATATCTCGTGAAACGGTCGTGCTGTGTTTTCGGACCCTGAAATTTAAAAGAAATAATAACATAAAAACTCAATTAAAATCCTAGTAAATTTAGTAAGAAAAAGGTCAAGAAAATACCCCACTTACTTCTAGGGTTTTGGTTTTAGGGTTTCTAGGGTTTAGGGTTTTACTTATTCTAAGAAAGTCTAATCTATCACTAGATCATTTCTAAAATTCCTACACTTAAATTTCCCTCAATTGAACACATTCTAAGCTTAAAATTTCACTTATCCATTTTTCTTCTTTTAATTCTACCGAAATTTCGGCAGCATTTCCCCTTAAATCGGACTAACCAAAATTTTTTCCTGCAAGAAAATTCAACATTCCAACCCAATTCAACAAGTTCTACAACTTTTGTATTCAACTCAAGTTCAAATTCAATCAAAATTCTATCAATTTCCAAGAATTTCACTCCAAGTATCTTCAACTAAACCACATATAAAACATAAATTTTCAAGGTTTAAAGGCCATATACTAGTCTATCTAACCACAAGAACACTTTATATAGCAAGTAAATCTCAAATTCTAACTAATTTCTCTAAGTAGTATTAACAAGAAACTTGGTCTTAAACTTGCATAAAAACTAATTAAAACATGAAATCAATAAGAAAAGTTCATAGTAAATACCTTAGATATGCTTAGAACTTTGCTTGGAAAGGAAAGAAACTCACTTCCTATGGTGGATTTAACCAAACTTAAGAGAGAAAAGTCCAAGAAGTTGAGAGCAAAAAATGAGAGAAGAAGGAGAAGATGATGGCCGGCCAAGAGAGCAAGAAAGAAGAAAGAAATAGTCTAGGAAAATTGGAAAAGAAATGAAGAAAAGGTGGAAAATTAGTTGGCCAATGAAAGTCCCACATGAGTAAAGCAAAAAGTGAGAATTTAATGCAAGTATGGAGACTTGGTTTAATTTGATTGGTTGAAATTATTAACTCTTATCACTTAATATAAACAATAATAAGACATAAATCATTAAAGCAAAAATAGAGTAAATTAGGGAGAGAGAGAACCGGCCACAAGAAGAAAGAAAGAAAAGAATTTCGGCCCAAAAAAAAGAAAAGAAAAGAGAGAGAATTTCGGCCAAGAAAGAAAGAAAAGAGAGAGAAAAAATTTCAGCCAAGGGAAAAAGAAAATAAAGTAAGAAAATAAGTGAAACTTTTGAGAAAAATTGAGCAAAATTTTCAAGTAGTCCAAAGACTAGAAAATAGTAAAATGAACTAGTCAAAATTTAAACACTAATATAAGTTAAATGGTCAAGTAAAATTATTCTAACTTTAGTACTTAAGTGTTCTTGCTTAAAATGAAAATCTTAACTAATTAACTTAATTAACTCAAGAAATCTCCCAACTAATAATTCTAGGATTAACACTTAACCCTAAATAAGAAAAAAAATGTCTCTTATATGTGCATTTTCTAGGGTGTTACATGGGAGGTAAAATTGCAATTTTCATAAATATCAGGGGGTAAAATTGCGATTCCAGAAAAATTACAGGGGTCAAAATGTAATTACCGAAAAATATAGGGTCAAAAATGGAAATTTAAAAAATGTAGGGGCCAAAATCATAATTATATAAAAGTCGAGGGACCTAAATGCAATTAATTAGGACCTAATTGAAAAGAAAATAAAATTATGGGGGTCAATCTACAATAAATAGAAATTTAAATGCACAAATTAGAAATACGCAGGGCCAGAGTGACATTAATAAAAGTATAAGGACTATAAAATAAATACCTATTATTAATTAAAAGTAAATTAAAAAACTAACCAAATCAAAACGACGTAGTTTTGAGTGAAACTACGTCAAAACGACGTAGTTTCACCAAAACTTTTTTTTTTAACCGGTTTTAGTTTCTCTCTCTCTTCTTTTTCTTTTTCTTTTTTCAGATTTCTTTTTTTATTTTTTTCTTTCCTTTTTCTCTCTCTCTTTTTTTCTTTTTCTTTTCTCTCTTTTCTTCTTTCCTTTTCTTTCTTTTCCCTCTTTTCTTTTTCTCTCTTCTTCCTCCCCGATTCCCCTCTGCTTCCCCCCGATTTTCTTTTCTCTCTTCCTGGTTTTTCCCTCTCGCCGGGCCTCTCTCTCTCTCTCTCTCACCCAGTCCGTCTCTCTCTCTCTCACCCTTGGTCTGAAAAAAAATCCCTAAATTTCCATTAAATGTCACCGATTAATTGTAGAAAAATGAAAGAGGGATAGAGATCTTTACCTGAACCAAAGAGGCGCAGCGAGGCTGGTGGTGCTCCAATGGTGGTGTGTGGCGTTGTTGTTGTCATTGATTTTTTTTTTTCGGCTTATTTGCAGGGGTGTGTATTTGTATGTTCGTACGTTTTGTGTGTACTGTGTGTGTGCAATTGTGTGTTTGAATGTGTGTGCATACGTGTTTGAATGTGTTCTATTGTGTATGCAATGGTGTGTTTGGGATGTGTTTTGCTGCTGGTGAATGTGTGACTGGATTGTATGTGTATGAGTGAGTGAACTGGTATGATGTGTGTGTTTGCAGGTTGTGAGAGTGTGTGCAATGTGTGTGATTGGCTGTGTGTGTGTGTTTCTGTGCGTTTGAATGTGGGTGCAGGTGTGTTTGAATGTGTGTGCAGGTGTGTGCCATGTGTGTAAGTGGCCCTGTGATCTATGTGCAGGCTTGTGTATGTGGGTGTGGTGTGTGTTTAACAGGTGCAGGGAGAGCTTGAGAATGGAGAGTGAGAGTGACGTGAAGTCTGTGAGTGCAATATGCGTGTATTGTGTGTGTGTGTGAACTGGTGTTGTGTGTTGTGAGATGAAGGTGGTGCTGAGGTGAGTGAATTGTGTGTGTAAGTGTGAACTGGTGTTGTGTGTTGTGAGGTGAAGGTGGTGCTGAGTGCAGATGTGAGGGAAAGCAGAGAGTGTTCTGTGTGTGTTTGTTTGATGAACGTGAGGAGAGGAAAGAATGGTGAGTGTTTGTGTGTGTGTGATGAAGGTGCAGGGAAAATGATCGAGAGGGAGAAGTGAGAGTGCAGGTGTGTGTGTCTGTGCGTGAGTGAGTGAGTTCTGGTGAATCGTGTGCAGATGAAATGTGAGTGAGGATGTGAGGGAATGTAAGTGTCGAGAGAGAAAAGAGTGAGGTGAAGTATGTGCTAGTGTGGTTTGTGCTGCTGGTCTGGTAAGGGAAGGTGGAAGTGAGGAGTGAAATTGTGTGCAGATTTTTGTGATTAATGGAGCTGGGGGTGTGGAGAGTGCAGGTGTGTGATGTGATTAAACAAAGGGTGGTTGGGTGATTGGTATGGCTGATTATTAGGGTGGTTGAAGGTATGGCATGGAGCTGTGTAAGCAGCTATATTGTTACTGTAGTAGCAGGCTGCAAAACGCAACCTGCTCCACTTAGCTTAGCTTAGTTTTTTTTTTTTTTTGTTGGAAAATTTGTAAGGAGAAAATTAAGCAAACAAAATAAAGTAAAATAGAAATTCACTTGGATTCCTAAAAACAAAAACCACTAAAATTTAGCATTAAAATAAGAAATAAAATTTACTATAAATTTCGAATTTGCTAGAATAATGAAAACGAGTCATTAATAGACAAAAAAGTTAAAATTTTGAAATAAATACCTAACGCTCTTCTAAAAATTATGAAATTTTTACGAAAAATTTATAAATATACAAAACACATATATAAAACTTTTTACTTAAAAATTCTCATAAAAATAGTGCATTGGAAAACATGCCATTAAATTAAGAAAATACTAAAATTTTAAATAAATAATAAATGACTCCCAAAAATTATTAAATTTATAAATAATGATAAAAATAGCAAAATTATGTATTTAGGAAATAAAATAAAATAAAATAATATTTACGTGGTGAAATTACTATTTTGCCCCTAATGTGACAAATTAGACGTAATATACACAAAAATTATAATTGACCCCTGAAAATCAAAATACCCCCTAAATAAAGTAATACGCATATATATATATATATATATATATTTATAAGAGGTGCATCCAAATTTGGCGTCTACAATAGTGAAAGCGTGTAACACATTACGGAATAGATGCGATAAAGTACACATCTTTCCTCAAGTAACACATTTTACCACATAATATTTGCAAGTGTAACATAATATTTACAAGTGGAACATAACATTTCATGCATCACGCACACATAGAGACACTCACCTGGAATGCCAAAGAAAATGTCTCGTAAAATGGTCGCGATTCGTTTTCGAATCCTGAAATTTAAAAGAAATAATATAATGAAAACCCGATTAAAACCCTAGTTAATTTAGTAAGAAAAATTCAAGAAATACCCCACATATTTCTAGGGTTTTGGTTTTTGGGTTTAGGGTTTAGGGTTTTCTTATTCTAAGAAAATTTAATCTGTCACTATATCATTTTCTAAAAATTCCTACACATCAACTTCCTTAAATTGAGCATATTCTAGGTTTAAAATCTCACTTGTCAATCTTTCTTTTTTTAATTCTACCAAAATTTCGGCAGCATTTCCCCTTAAAATCGGACTAACCCAAATTTTTTTCCTGCAAGAAAACAACCAACCAACCCATATTTCAACAAGTTCTACAACTTCTATGTTCAATTCAAACTCAAATTCATTCAAAATTCCACTCAAATTCAAGATTTCCACTCCAAGAGTCTTCAACCAAGCAACATATAACACATGAGATTTCAAGATTTAAATGCTATTTACTAGTCTATCTAACTACAAGACCACTTTATCTAGCAAGTAAATCTTCAATTCCAACTAAATTCTTCAAGTAGTAATAACAAGAATCTAGATTTAAACTTGGACAAAAGGCTAATTACAACTTGAAATTAGTAGGAAAAGTTCATAGTAGATACCTTAAACAAGCTTAGAACCTTGTGTAGGAAGAAGAAAAGCTCACTTTCTGTGGTGGAATTACCCAAAATTTGGAGAGAAAACTTCAAGAAGTTGAGAGCAAAATGAGAGGAAAAGAGAGAGAAGGATGGCCGGCCAAGAAGAAAGAAAAAGAGAAAGAAATAGGTTAGGAAAAATAGAAAAGAAATAAAGAAAAGGTGGAAAAGAATAACCAATCAAAATATAACAAGAGTCAAGTTTAGGTTTATGCTTTTAAGGTATTAGTGGTTAAGTTGGACAAATTTAATTGGCGGAACTTTTAGTCTCTTATCACCTAACAATTAGCAATATTATGTCACAAATATTAAAGCAAAAAGAGAGAAAAATAAGAGAAGAGAGAGCCGGCCATGAGGAAAGAAAAAACGAGAGAAATTCGGCCAAGAAGAAAAAGAAAAAGAAAGAAGAAATTTCGGCCAAGAGAGAAAGAAAAAGAGAGAAGAAAATTCAGCTAAGAAAAAGAAAATAAAGCAAGAGAACAAGTGAAATTTTTGAGTAAAATTGAGCTAAAATTCAAGTAGTCAAGAGACTAGAAAATAGTAGAATAAGCTAGTCAAAATTAAACACTATTATAAATTAATGGTCCAATAAAATTATTCCAAATTTGGTACTTAGGTGTCCTACTTAATAATGAAAAATCTTAGTTAACTATCCTAATTAACTTAAGAAATCTTCCAACTAATAAATCAAGGATTAACACTTAACCCTAAATAAAAGAATGTCTCTTGTAAGTGCATTTTCGATTTTTCCCTTTTCTTTTTCTTTTCTCTATATATATTTTTCTACTAATAGTCGTACATGGATTAAATTATTCTTGTTTGTATTTTCTAGAGTGTTACATCCTCCCCCCCTTAAAAGAATTTCGTCCTCGAAATTCTACCTGGATTTTCGAAGAGCTTAGGATAATTTCTCCGCATTTCTTCTTCTGTCTCCCATGTGGCTTCTTCTAGGTCATGATGCTTCCACAGGATCTTGACAAGAGGAATTTGTTTATTTCTCAGTTCTTTTTCTTTACGGTCCAAGATTTGAACAAGTTGCTCTTCATATGCCAAAGTTTCATCAAGCTCAATCTCATTTGGTTGAAGTGCGTGCCTTGGATCCAGGTGGTACTTTTTCAAAACCGACACATGGAAGACATTGTGCTTTTTAGATAACTTTGAAGGCAAGTCCAATTGGTAAGCAACATTTCGGATACGTTCAACGATTTTGGATGGTCCCACGTATCTTGGTTGAAGTTTCTTCCTTTTCCCAAACTGGATGCCACCTTTAAATGAAGAAATCTTGAGAAACACCTCATCTCCAACTTCGAACTCCAGCTCTTTCCTTCAAGTATCGGCATAACTTTTCTGTCGACTTTGACCAGCTTGAAGTGGTTGTTGTATTAACTTAATTTTCTCATAAGTCTCTTCTATCCAGGGTACTTTTTTTGGACCTAACATTTTCCGTTCACCCACTTCATCCCAATAGCCAGGTGTCCTGCATCTTCTCCCGTACAGTGCCTCAAATGGGGCCATCTGGGTGGAGGATTGGTAGTTATTGTTGTAAGCAAACTCAATCAAGGTCACATGTTGATCCTAGTTGCTACCAAAGTCCATCACACTCACCCGCAGCATATCTTCCAGAATCTGGATCACTTGTTCGGACTGTCCGTCGGTCTGGGGATGGTAAGCCGTGCTAAAGTTCAACTTTGTTCCCAAGGCTTCGTGCATTTGTCTCCAAAGTCGAGAAGTAAACTTGGGATCTCGGTCCGAGACGATACTAACTGGAATTCCATGAAGTCTTACCACTTCATCAATGAACATTCGAGCAAGTTTCTCCAAAGGATAAGTCATGTTCATGGGTAGAAAATGAGCCGATTTAGTCAAGCGATCAACAATTACCCAAACAGCATCATGCCCCCTTTGGGTTCTCGGTAAACCAGAAATGAAATCCATGGTAATGTGCTCCCATTTCCACTCTGGGATTTCCAAAGGTTGCAATAGCCCTGACGGTCTCTGATGTTCGGCTTTTACCTGTTGACACGTAGAACAAGTTTGAACATACTCTGCTATTTCCCTCTTCATATTATCCCAGCAATAAAGTTTCTTCAGATCTGGATACATCTTTGTACTCCCTGGGTGCACAGTGTACCTGGAACGATGGGCCTCATCCATGATTACTCTCTTAAACTCCTCGTCTCTTGGGATGAGGATACGGTTTCGAAATCTCAACAGTCCCTCCGGACCAACACTATACTCAGGTATGGTCCCCACTTTGGCTTTCTCTATCCCCTTTTGTAGTGTGAGATCCTTGCCTTGAGCTTCTTGAATTTGTTTCAGCAATTCAGATTGCGCACTTACGTTTCCACAAATCACTTTAGAGCCAGCTATTCTTGGATTGCTCTCACTCAATCGCTCCAACAAGTCCCATTCACGGATGGCCAGGCTAGCCATTTGAACCTTCCTACTTAAAGCATCTGCGACAACATTAGCTTTACCCGGATGATAATTAATAGTACAATCGTAATCCTCTAATAACTCCACCCATCTACGTTGTCGCAAATTTAACTCTTTCTGTGAAAGCAAATATTTTAGGCTCTTATAATTTGTATATACTTCAAAGGTGACTCCATACAAATAATGCCTCCATTTTTTGAGTGCGAATACCACCGCTGCTAACTCTAGGTCATGTGTGGGATAATTCCTTTCATGAGATTTTAACTTACGGGAAGCGTAAGCAACTATTTGTTTCCCTTGCATTAACACACATCCCAAACCTTCCCCTGAAGCATCTCTGTACACACTGAAAGTTTCATTTCCATTGGGCAATGCTAGCACTGGGGCCGATGTTAATCGTTTCTTGAGTTCATTGAAGCTCTGTTCACACCGTTCATCCCACTTAAACTTAACATTCTTTTGGGTCAAAGCAGTGAGTGGTATGGCTATCTTTAAAAAATCCTTAATAAACCGCCTGTCGTGTCCGAAAATCGTAAAAGTAAGGTAAAAGGGTGTGCTGGCGGGGTCGTTGACTGTCGCGTCTCGAAAAGACGGTCCGGTCTCAGTGACCCTTTCGAAAATAAAGATTTTTGAAAAAACCGTGCGTGTGTGAGAAAAATCAAGTTTTAGTAAAAAAAAGTGTATTTTAAGAAAAATGGCATTTTAAAAGAAAACAAGGCCGGGACTAAAAGTGCGACAGGTTTGGCCAAATAACTTTTTGAAAAAGGGTTTTATTTTTAAAATGGAGTCGCCACTTGGTACTGAGTTAGGGTATACCAAGTCACCTCGAAAAATTGTTTAAACAAAACAAAAAGTAAAATCTTTAGAAAAATAATTTAAAACCCTTTTTCGACTCCGGTCTACGAAAAATGAGAGAAAAAGGTCCGGGAGTCACATTTGAAGAAAGGGAAGGCAAAGGCTTGCGCCTAAGGCACCCTTTCAACCTAGCCGACGCTAGTTGCGAGATTTAATCAAAATTTCCTAAATTAACCCTAAGTTCTATCGCGTTCGGATGTATCTAAATGAATGCAAATCCTAAATCTAAATGTGAGTATCGGGAGGGTCGAAATGTTCCGTCGAGGCTTGGTCGGAATTATCGCATTAATTGCGAAACCCGAGTCGAGACCTCGAGGGAAGTCACGAGTGTGAATGCAAAAATGAAATGCAAAAAGAAAAGAAAAATAATAATATAGAAATAAGTGGCCGAAGAAAGTAGGGAATGCAACATGACGGGTACGGGGAACTAATAACTCGTGACTGGATATTTCTACTCACGGAGGGGGAAACGACCTGTACACCACTGCTTCCCATGTGAGTAGACGACTATTTCTAGTCGATTCACACAAATATCCTAATCTCTAAGTAAAATGCAACTTAGATGTCGTGCATTTTAAAAATGTGTCAAAAAAATAATAATAGTAGATAATAATAATAATAATAATAATAATAATAATAATAATAATAATAATAATAAATCATGCCAAATGGAAAGAAAACTAGAAGGGTGTGAAATTTGATGTAAAAATGCATACGAATGCACCTAACACTAAAATGCCCTAAGGGTCTAGCGTTGGGCTAGCGCATTTCAAAAAAAAATCCGTTAGCGTTAGACTAGCGGGAAAAGAATGAAGCCACAACTAGCGTTGGATTAGTGTGGTACGGAATACCATAAATCATGAATTAAATACTAAAGCGTGAATTAAAAGCAAATTAAACATATAAAGACACATAAAGTCAAGTAGGAGCACATAATACATAAGCATAATATCTAGATGCAAAATCCTAATGAAAGCGGTAAAACAAATAAGCAAGTAAGCATGCAAAAGCAAATAAACCCTAACTATTACACCGGGGGGCTTGATTTACAATTTAATGGGGGAAATTAAAAAATGCCCTATCTATTACACTTTCTATCTAATTACACAATTTTTACTAAAATATGAGAAAAAAAATCTAACTATTACATTGACTAGCTAAATACAAAAATATTACATTTTTATCAAAATAATAATAAAGAAATAATAAGACTTAAAATGAAATCGCAGTGAAAGAAATAAATATGCAAAGAGCATGCCAAATAGGAAATATGTGAATAAAATGCATAAAAATCACGTAAGGCACATTGGAGCACATAAAAGAGAAATTAATGAGGAATAGAGATACCTCCTTGAAGACCCAGTACTAATGCTTAAATCATGAGCAAACGCGTTAAGGTACCATCATTTAGGTAAAATAAAGTATAAATATGAGTTCTAACATCTAGAAAGCCAACATGAAGGGGGAGAAATATAAATTCCAGCAATTAAAAGCACTAACATACAATTTCCAGCAATTGATGGAGTCTAAAATCAAATTCCAGAAATATGTGAGGACTAAAACACAATTCCAGCAGGTCCTAGAGGCTAAAATTGAACATTCCAGCAACACATGGCTAAAAAATGAATTTTCAGCAACTCAAAAAAAAAAAAAATGAATTCCCAGCAATTTAAAGGGGCCAAAAATGAATTTCCAGCAAATGTTTGGAAGTTTAAAACAAATTCCAGCAAAGTATAAGGATTGAAATTGAAAATTCGAGCAAAGTATAAGGATTGAAATTGAAATTCCAGCAAAGTCTAAGGTTGAAATTAAAATTCCAGCAAAGTCTAAGGACTGAAATTAAAAATTCCAGCAAAGTCTAAGGTTGAAATTAAAATTCCAGCAAAGTCTAAGGACTGAAATTAAAAATTACAGCAAAGTCTAAGGTTGAAATTAAAATTCCAGCAAAGTCGAAGGACTGAAATTAAAAATTCCAGCAACAAATGGGAGTATGAAATTAAAAATCTAACCACTAAAAAGGATTAAAACACAAATTCCAGCAATGTGTAGAGACTAAAATGCAATTACACCAGGAATTAATGGGGCCTAAAACTGAAATTCTAACAAGTCTTAAGGGGCTAATGAAAATTCCTGCAACTAATGAGGGGTCCAAAACAAATTCCAGAAATATGTAGGGGATAAAACACAATTTTCAGCAGCAATGGAGGACTAAATTATAAAATACAGCAAGTTCTAAGAGTTAGTTTAAAATTTCAGCAAAGCTTAATGACTTAGAATGAAATTCCAGCAACATGAAGTTAAAAAAAATGAAATTCCAGCAACTAGGACTTAGGACTAAAATTCTAACAGGCTTAGGAATTTAGAACTAAAATTCTAACAAGTTTAGGAACTCAATAATAGAAATTCCAGCAACTTTGAGCTCAAAAAATGAAAATTCCAGCAATAAGAATGGTTCAAACATGAAATTCCAGCAATAATAAGTGTCCAGAAATGAAATTCCAACAACTATGAAGACTAGGAATAAATTTTTAGCATTTTAAAAAGGGCCCAAAAAAATGAAAATCTCAATGCGCTCTTGGGGTTAATTGAACAATTTCAGCAAAGACATGAAGGGTCAAATGACAAGTTATAAGAAGCGTGGAGAGCCAAAATTAGGACCTAAACACATATGTTGTAACAGAATCACAAGATTGAATTAAATTAGAGCCAAATTAAATAACCAAATTGACTTGCTTAACTAAGCTAATTAACCAAATTAAAACAAATTCAAGGGGAACCAAGATAAATAAACAAATACAAATGGTTGAATAAACCACTAAATACCAACTGAATTTTGTGATAGTCGTTCCCATAACAGAGTATCTAAGCCATTACTAGACTGGTTTTACCTCAAATTTTCTTAACCGAGTCAAATTTTAAGACACAGGACAGAGATGTTCATTGGAGCATTTAGACAAACACATAACAGGCATATGGAATACTCAGGACATTCATATACTGATCAGCCTAGACAAAGCCCAGATTTTGTTTCAAAACACAACAACACAACACTTTTCATCATTTCGTCCAACCAAAGACAAGGCAGGTAAATCCTTTTATCCAAAAATAAAATAGCTAGAGTGAAGAAAGGACCTCAACAGCAATTGTTTTTCATGCAGCAGTGATAGGACTTCCGTGGTGACTAGTGGCCAAGAACTCCAATGGTGTAGTTGAATCCAGCAACGATGGGATCCTCCCTTTTGTGTGTGTGCAAGCCTTGGAGAAATTGTGGTCGTTGAAGACTGGTTAGGTGGCTATAGGTCGACTTGGAGGTTGTTTTGTAGCTGGTTTTGGTAGTTCTTGCAGGTGGTTTATGGACTGATGTGATGGAGTTCTTGTTGCTGTTTTTGGATCTTGGTTTTGAGGGACATTTGTGAAGATTGCTGCTGATTTTTGGGGCCCTTTTTTGCAGCGTTTTTGGATTGTTTTTGCAGTGTTTTTGTGGCTGTTTTCGCTACGAATTTGGGCTGTTTTCTTGCAGGAATTTGGAGCTGGAATCGCAGGGTTTAGGGCTGGAATTGCAGGAATTTCAGTGGTGGTTTTGGCAGGATTTTTTTGCAGGGTTTCTTTTTTGGGCTGGAATTGCAAGAATTTTTGTGGTAATTTGAGCAGAATTTTGGGGCTGTTTACACAAGGATTTTGGGCTGTTTTTCCAGAATTCTGGGGCTGTTTTTGTAGGCAGTTTTTGGGCATTTTTGAGCTGCGAATTTGCAGTGATTTTGCAGGATTTTTGGGTGATTTTGGGACTGATTTTAGAGCTGTTTAGTGACTGTTTTTGCAGATTGTTTGTGCTGTGATTGCTGTGTTTTTGTGGTTATTTCGTGCAGGATTTTGTGTTGGAATTGCTGGTCGTTTGGAGCTTTTTCTAGCGGGATTTTTGGGTTGTTTTTGCTGTGTGTGTGAGATATGTTTTGAGTGATTGTGTTTGTTTGAAATTATGAAAATGAATGTGTGCAAATGCGTGTGATTGTGTGTGAATGTTGTGTGTGAATTGTGAATCTAATGATGTTTGTGTTTGTAAGTGTGTGTAAGTGTGTGTATTTGTGAAGTGGTGTGCCTGGGGATGCAACTAACGTGAGAGTGTGTGTAGTGTGTGAGAGAGAAAGTGCAGGTGTGTGTTCTAGATGTTTTAGGTGAAAATTTGAAGATGTACTAGTGTGTGTTCTAGGTGTTTTAGGTGAAAATTTGAATATACACTAGTGTGTGTTCTTGGTGTTCTTGGTGAAATTTTGAATATACACTAGTGTGTGTTCTTGGTGTTCTTGGTGAAATAAAAAACCTAAAAACTAAAAAAAACTAAAAAAAACTATCTCTAGACTTTTTATTTTCTCCCTTTTAAAATCTCCAAGTGGGATATTTATAGTGCACAAGTCTTAACCTCCAAGAAATGGCTAAAAGACTAAAACGCCCTTGAGTACAAAAATTACAATTTTATCCTTAAAAATAAAAAATCTATATTCTCTCACAAAAATAGAAAAAAATCAAGAACAATGTAAATAATTAATAGAAATTCACCCCGAAAAAAGTTAAGAAAATTTAAACACATGCTTGAAAACTTGAAAAATAAATTTGGTACACAAAAATGGGCGAAAGTGGTTTTCGCAATGCGAAATTACCATTTTTCCCCTCTGCTAGCAAAAATACTTAAAAATACCAACTGAATCCGAAAAAAATCACAAAATTTAAAAATGCATATAAAAGTACAAAAAATGAATTTAAACTCTCCAAAATTAATGAAAAAATATTTACAATTAAAAAAATTACTATTTTGCCCTCCAAAATTGCTGATTCTTCAGTTTTACCCAAAAATCAGGATTTGACTCCAAATAGTATCATTTTTACCCAAAAATCAGGATTTGACTCCAAATAGTAGGGAAAAAGGTCCCTCAAATATTTGAAAATAAATGGTGTGTCAAAATTTGGTGTCTACACCGCCGATAATAGCCAGCTAAACCCAAGAAACTACGAACTTCGGTGGGATTCTCAAGTCGTTTCCAACTAACCACAGCTTCCACTTTGGAGGGATCTACCGCTATTCCTTCTCCAGAAATGACATGACCCAAGAATGACACTTGGTCCTTCCAAAATTCACACTTACTAAACTTGGCATACAACTTGTTGTCTCTCAAGGTTTGTAGCGCCATCCTCAAATGTTGCTCATGCTCTTCATGGGAGTTGGAAAATATCAAAATATCATCAATAAAAACCACCACAAACTGATCCAAGTATGGTCTAAAAACCCTATGCATTAAATTCATGAAAGCCGCCGGGGCATTAGTTAACCCAAATGGCATCACCACAAATTTGTAATGACCATATCGAGAGTTGAAAGCAGTTTTTGATACATCTTCCTCCTTAATTTTCAATTGATAGTACCCTTGTCTGAGATCCACCTTGGAAAATACTATAGCCCCTTCCAGTTGATCAAACAATTCATCAATGTGAGGTAAATGATACTTATTCTTTATGGTGACATTATTTAACCCTTGATAGTCAATGCAAAGCCTAAGAGTACCATCTTTCTTCTTTACAAATAACACTGGGGCTCCCCATGGTGATACACTCGGCCTGACAAATCCTCTTTCTAACAAATCCTGAAGTTGGACCTTAAGTTCTCCGAGTTCTGCAGGGGACATGCGACATGGGGTTCTAGATATTGGCGATACTCTTGGTACCAATTCTATTCTGAATTCCACTTCTCTTTCCGAAGGCAGGGAGCTTAATTCTTTAGGAAAAATATTGGGAAATTCTTTTACCACGGGCACATCCTCAAGTGTCACTTTATCTTCAGGTGTATTAATTAAATAAGCAAGATATCCTACTGCCCCTCGGAACATCAATTTCCTAGCTTGCATGGCCGAAAGAAGATTTGAGGAAGCTAGGGTTTTCTTTACATCCAACCTTAAAATAGGTTCTCCCAGTATGCTAAAATCCACCACTTTCGTCCCACAATTTAGTTTAGCACTATACCAGGTCAAACAATCCATGCCTAATATTACATCATAACCCCGAATAGGTAAAGCTATGAGGTCTGTTAGAAATTTTCTTTCTCCTACCCAAAAGCACTTAATAATAAAAAATACTTAAATATTACACTCAAATATCAAGCTTAAAGGTAACCTAAACCCATTATCAAGCATATACACAATAGCGTCCAAGTGCGGAAATTCGGATCTTATCTCTCACACTCAGGTTGATCAGGCCCAAGCGTAACCAACTCAACCCAAATTTCCTACCCGACACCCAAACAAGACTAGCACTAGAGACAGGATTCAATTCCTAAGCTCTGATACCAACTGTCACATCCCCACCTTACCCAGAGGCTGCACCAAAGGGCTTAGCGGACTGCCTGCCTAGCTCTCGCCAGGACTCGAATCACGCACTCACGCAAACATCCAAGCGTACTTAACTCAAAATAAAATAAAAATAAAATAGAATAAAATAAAATACATTCATATTATTTAACTTAAAGGTACAAGTAACATCAAGAAGTTTACATGTCATAATATACATGATTTTCACAAGGATAGCCTAAAACAGTTTGGCTATTACAATAACTAAGACATCTATTATATTCAAAACCAGTCGATCCAGCTTTAATTTTTCAGGAAACCTGGGTAAAGGAAAACAAATAAAAGGAATGAGCTATAATAGCCCAGTGAATGCCCAAGTCATGCAACCATATCAAGATCTCATTATTTTATTGAATAAAATAATGGACAAATTAAATAAACAAGATATGAACAATTTAATTAACAAGTAGTCAAGGGCGGATACAAGGCTCAACTACGGGAGCAAGCTCAACCGCAGGAGAAGCAAGTACTGATCATGTAACCATGACGTTAGGACCGAGATAATAGCTCAGGTCTTTATCAAAGGACATGCCAGTATTATCACGCAAGCCCTAACCACCGTTCACCTTATAACCTCCGTACAGGCTACCACATCCAGGGAGTAATCTCAACCTTGGAGGGCCAACACGCAAGAAAGTTCAATCCGGAGTTGGCCTCTTTGAGGATTCACAACTCAAAAGGGAAAGAACAACACGCCCTAAAACACCCAGCACCTTATATCCTCCCAAGCCTGTCTGGGTTGACTATCCGTGAAGTAACGGTAAAGTTAGTCACGGAAGTCTCACGCACAAGTAACACATTGGATAGTGAAAGCATGTAACACATTGCGGAATAGATGCGATAAAGTACACATCTTTCCTCAAGTAACACATTTTATCACATAATATTTGCAAGTGTAACATAATATTTACAAGTGGAACATAACATTTCATGCATCATGCACACATAGAGACACTCACCTGGAATGCCTAAGAAAATATCTCGTAAAATGGTCGCGATTCGTTTTCGGATCCTGAAATTTAAAAGAAATAATATAATGAAAACCCGATTAAAACCCTAGTTAATTTAGTAAGAAAAATTCAAGAAATACCCCACTTATTTCTAGGGTTTTGGTTTTAGGGTTTAGGGTTTAGGGTTTTCTTATTCTAAGAAAATTTTACTCATTATTTGGTCATTTTATCCAAAAATTTCTGCACACTAACTCTCTAAATTTAACATGTTCTAGGTTAGAAATTTCATCTATTATTTTTCCTTCTTTATTTCTACCAAAATTTCGGCAGCATTTCCCCTTAAAATCGGACTAACCCAAATTTTTTTCCTGCAAGAAAACAACCAACCAACCCATTTTTCAACAAGTTCTACAACTTCTATGTTCAATTCAAACTCAAATTCATTCAAAATTCCACTCAAATTCAAGATTTCTACTCCAAGAATCTTCAACCAAGCAACATATAACACATGAGATTTCAAGGTTTAAATGCTATTTACTAGTCTATCTAACTACAAGAACACTTTATCTAGCAAGTAAATCTTCAATTCCAACTAAATTCTTCAAGTAGTAATAACAAGAATCTAGATTTAAACTTGGACAAAAGGCTAATTAAAACTTGAAATTAGTAGGAAAAGTTCATAGTAGATACCTTAAACAAGCTTAGAACCTTGCTTAGGAAGAAGAAAAGCTCACTTTCTATGGTGGAATTACCCAAAATTTGGAGAGAAAGCTTCAAGAAGTTGAGAGCAAAATGAGAGGAAAAGAGAGAGTAGGATGGCCGGCCAAGAAGAAAGAAAAGAGAAAGAAATAGGCTAGGAAAAATAGAAAAGAAATAAAGAAAAGGTGGGAAAAGAATAACCAATCAAAACATAACAAGAGTCAAGTTAGGTTTATGACTTTTAAGGCATTAGTTGTTAACTTGGATTAATTTAATTGGTGGAACTTTTTAATCTCTTATCACCTAGTAATTAGTAATATTATGGCACAAATATTAAAGCAAAAAGAGAGAAAAATAAGAGAAGAGAGAGCCGGCCATGAGGAAAGAAAAGAAGAAAGAAATTCGGCCAAGAAGAAAAAGAAAAAGAAAGAAGAAATTTCGGCCAAGAGAAAAGAAAAAGAGAGAAGAAAATTCAGCCAAGAAAAAGAAAATAAAGAAAGAGAACAAGTGAAATTTTTGAGTAAAATTGAGCTAAAATTCAAGTAGTCAAGAGACTAGAAAATAGTAGAATAAGCTAGTCAAAATTAAACACTATTATAAATTAATGGTCCAATAAAATTATTCCAAATTTGGTACTTAGGTGTCCTACTTAATAATGAAAAATCTTAGTTAATTAACCTAATTAACTTAAGAAATCTTCCAACTAATAAATCAAGGATTAACACTTAACCCTAAATAAAAGAATGTCTCTTGTAAGTGCATTTTCAGTTTTTCCCTTTTCTTTTTCTTTTCTCTATATATATTTTTCTACTAATAGTCGTACATGGATTAAATTATTCTTGTATGTATTTTCTAGGGTGTTACATGGGGAGTAAACATGAAAACTAGAGCAAACCTAGGGGGTAAAAATGTAATTTCAGCAAGACTGAAGGGGCGAAATTACAATTTCTAGCAAGCTAAAGGGGCAAAATATAATTTCCAGCAACTTTAAAGCCAAATTACAACTATTCTGGATATAATTGAAAGGAAACACAAATTCTAGGGGTCAACTTAAATAAACAAGTGTTAGTGTATGCCCTAAAACCAAGTTGGTTTTTGGAATTTTTATTACGCTTATTTCGTGTTATACTTATATATGTGGCATTTTCTTTGTCATTTAATACTTGTTATTAATATTACTTGTTTATTTGATAAAGTCCATAGAATATTAACTGTGTATAAGAGATTGTAAGAGTTACAATGATGAGACTCTTATTACACATTAAGTTATATTCTTAAATATCCCTAGTCGTAGTATTAATGAGATTGGACATCATTAATATGGGAAGACTAGCACATACTTTGCCTCTACTTATGGTAAGTAGTAGTTGATCTCGTCAACTATGGCGTGTGACACCTAAGCTGGTATGTGGATGCTTGTTAGAGAACAAGTTCATTGGATTGATCCGCCGAGAGTTACTATTCATAGTGCTAATGAATTATACTCTTAATGGCAATGGTGTAAGTGATCCTTAGACTTGAGATTACCATGGTATCTTGAGTGTGGATTGCTATGCTTTGACTCTATTGCTCGGTGCTCGTAAAAGAGTAGCCCATACGGTAGAGATTGGGTATAGTATGAAGCATGGAAGGATAGTGAGTAATCGATATAGGATTCACCACTCCTTATTATAGGAGAGTATATCCCGGATTGGCCACTTGTTGAAATATGACTTAAAGAATCTTTTGCGCAAAAGTGAAAGTATGACTTGAAAGAGTTTCAAGGTTATACTTTTATGGAAAGTTATATTTCGGGAACAAGAAATCATTAATTAGTCATTTAAAGAGTGCGCACTACACTCTTAGACTAATTGGGATATAGTGTGGTGAAAGGATATTAATTACACGGTAACATTGTCATTGATAGGTGTAGTCTACCATATGACTTTCCTATTCACTTGGGTGGTCATGATGCATTGCTAGACGCCACTCATGATCTATAAGTGCAAATTAATTAATTAGTGAATTAATGATAAATTAAAGTGTTAATTTATCTGGCTCTTAATTAATTAATTAATGAGTTATAATTTGTACTTATTGCCAACGTGAATGGAACCTAATGGGTCACACACAATAAGAACATGGTCTTTGGGTTAAATTGTTATTAAGATAAGTATAAGATACTTATGGGGTTAATTTATGTGATAAATTAACTTAAAGGACTTAATTATAAATATTCTAAGTCTTGATGGAAATTAGTTTCCTAAAAGGAATTAAGAAGCTATTTGGTTTCCTTTTGGAATTAGGTTTCCTAAAGGAATAGGATTAGCTTAAGGTAAGCTTCCTAAACCTTCTTGGTTTCCAATTGCTCTTGTTTCCTTAAAGACTAGGATACTACATCTATAAATAAGTCCATGCCTTGACTCTTGGAAGATTGATGAAACACAAGATAAAATCTAGAGAGAGAAAAATTGAGAGCTAGGCGTGTTTTCTCCCAAGAAAAACGCCACACCCTCTTCTCCCTAAGGGTTAGGGTTTTGTCTTCCTCCTCTTCTTGTTCTTGTGTTCTTCATGATATTCAAGGGAGCTAGCACTCAAAAGGCAAGGCAAGCAAGCCCAAAGGTTCCTAAAGATCATGTTCGTGTGGATACCGTTGGAGGCTCGACACTTGGAGGGCTTTTCATGGTAGATCAACACCTTCATCGAATAGGATCTTGCCCTTTGAAGCATAGAAACCTTCTATGCTTGAGGTATTTGTGCTAAACACCCTTTAATCGTATAGATTACATCAAAGAGATCCATGGCTAAGGTAATAAATTTTTAAATTTTCCGCTGCGTTACTCCCCTTATTACCTTACAACAAGGACTTGAATGAAGGAAATTAAAAGTATTGAAGGGCATAATAAAAACAACTAAGAACCTAAGGGGGCAAAATGTTCTGACAAAAATAATAAAAATAAAAAATAAATGAACTAACCAAAACTATGTCGTTTTTTGTTAAAACGACATAGTTTTGTGAGAATTTTTTTTTAAACCGATTTCTTTCTTCTTTTCTTTTCTTTTTGTTTTCTTTTTTCTTGTTTCTATTTCTCTCTTTTCTTTCTTTTCTTCTTTCCTCTTTTCTCTCTTTCTTCTCCAAATTTGGTGTCTCGTTCTTTCTCTCTTTTTTTTCAGATTTATTTCTTTTTTCTCTCTCTCGTTCCTCTCTTCTCTCGTCTCTCTCTCTCTCTCTCTCTCTCTCTCTCTCTCCCTTGTCTTTCTCAGCTTACTCTCTCCTCGTTGGATTCTCTCTGTCTCTCTCTATCTACCCGAATCAATTTTTCCTCCCTAAATTATTTTCTTCACCCAAAATCAGTAGAAAATCACACGTCAATATCATCTATGCACAAGAAATTGAAACAGGAACCATCAATCTTACTTGGGCTTGAGAAGAAGAGGTGAGGGTGATGGTTGTGGAGACCGTCGGGTAGATGGCGGTGCTATGGGACTGTTTTTGATGGCCTGGTTGCAGGCTGTGGCTCTCTCTCTTTTTTTTCTTTTTTTATGCTGATTTTGCAGGTGATAATTTGGGTGGTTAATGGTCGTGATTTCGGGTGTCAATGGAGCTGTTTTTCTAGTGATTTGGGGCTGATTTTGGTGGATTGTGTGTGGCTGATTGTGTATGTTTGAATGTTGCAATGTGTGCGTGTGTTTTGCAGGTGTGTGTGTCTGTGTAATTGTGATGACAATGTGTCTTGTGTGCTACTGCGAAGGCTGTGTGAATGGTTATGCATGTATGTTACTGATTATGTGTGTAGTGAGGAGGCTATTGAAGAGGGAAGGTGATGTGTTGTGTGAAGAGTGTTTATGATGCTTGTCTATGTATGTGTTTTGTATGTGTTCTGTAACATGATTGTGAAACCAGTGTGCTAGTATGTGTGAATGTGTGTGAGCAGCATGTGTTTGTGTATGTGATGGTGGCGGTGTTGTCTGTGTGCTTGGCTGAGAGTGAGAGCCGAGAGTGCAGGTGATGTGAGGTTGAGTTCTTGTTGTGAGTGGAACTTGTGTATGGTGGTATTGTGAGGGAGAGCCGAGAGAGAGGAAGAACTGTGTGTGTATGCAGGTGTGTGTATCGCCGAGAGAGGGAATAAAGGGTGTGTCTGCAAGGTGTGGTCTGTGTATGTAGAGACGTGAGCTGTGTGCTTGTGTATGCAGTGAGGGAAGGCTGAGAAAGAGGGAATTGTGTACAGGTTTGCTAGTGCAGTGAGGCCAAGAGAAGTGAGGGATGATGTGATTAGAGGGTGGAGTTGGTGGGTTAGAATGTCCTGTAAAAATGATGGTGTTTTGGGTAGAGGTATGGCTGCTTAGCAGCTATTGTAGTTGTAGCAGTAGCTACAACGCTACTGCTGCTCTAGTTTTTTTTTTTTAATTTGTAAGAACATAAAGAAAAATGAAAAATGAAACAAAATAAAAACTACTTGAACTATTTTAAATTATATATTAAAAAAATACTGAAATACAAAATTATAAGAAGGAAAAAAAAATTCAGTGTTACAAATTAAAAGTTAATTCAACATTAGAAAAATGCAATTTAAAATAAATACCAAATGGTCTTAAAAAATAAATTATGAAAAAGATTTTTTTACGTAAAATTTATAAGTACATAAAATGCACATATACAAAATTCTCATAAAGAAAATTTTAAATAAAAAGTGCATTGGAAAACGTGACCTAAAATATGGCAAAAATTATAAAATTTATGAAAATTACTAAATGACATTAAAAAAAAAATCACAGAATTTTACACAACATACATTATCACGTTAAGCACATATATTATAATTTTCACTCAAAAATTTTAAGATTAACGCATTCTTGGGTAATATGCCCTTAATAAACAAAAAGACAAAAATTAAATAAATACTAAATGACCTCTAAAAATTATGTAATTTTTACAAAAAATCTATGAAGATATAAAATGCGCATATAAAATCTTTCACACTAAAATTCTAATAAAAATAAACTTAAAAAAACATTAAAAAATGCGCTTTTAACTTAAAAATACCACAATTCTAAATAATTACTAAATGACTTCGAAACGTCTTTAAAAATTAGAGAAATGATAAAAAATTATAAAATATGAATTTAGAAATGGAAATAAGATAAAATGTATCTAGAAGCTAAAATTACCATTTTACCCCTGATGTGATGAATTAGTCATAATATACACGAAAATTGCAATCGACCCCCGAAAAATAAAAATACTCCTAAATGAAGTAACATGCACTTTTTACAAAAGGTGTGTCAAAATGTGGTGCCTACAAATAGAGTCACCTTTACCTTGTCAGGTACACCAAGCACGAGAGGGAGGGAATCCACCCCCTTTATTTGCCTCATTATGCCATTTACTGCTATTTGTTTTGTCAATGTGTTATGTGTTATTTGTTGAACAAACTAACCGATCCCCTTCATTCTTTGATTGCATTCATAACCATAGAATAAAGAGCCCTGGCATGGTGCTCTTATAGAAAGCTAATCCCCTTTCAGCACATTTAAATTTTCAACTCACAGCTAATTTCTTCGAGAAAAATAGAAATAGGATTTTCATAAATTTTACAAATTTCATTTGGTCATAAACAAAATATCCAAGGGTTCAATCATTGTAAATTTTTTTTAAAAAAATCTTGAAAATCTAATTTTTTTGTGTTATATATAGTTGAATAAGAGTTGTAATTCTAGAGCTTTTTCAAAGTTCGCCTGTCCTTGTTGTACCTGTCAGTTTTATCCGAACCAATTTTTTCTCAAAATCAATAAATGTAACTACGAGAGTAAATTTTTGTATAGTTCATGTTCATATCCTTTTCAAAAAAATTATGTGTCATTTTTGCCTTATCCCCTACCCTCCCGTCCCACACTACACAAAAAGGGATTTTAACATATATTTCATCCTACTTTAATGAACTCGCATTTTTTAGTTTTGAGTTCAATGTTGTATCTCAATTTTTTCAATCAAATAAATGAATATGAAATCGGTAATTATTTTGTATAATTCATATTCCCTCTTTCTCGAAGAAATCCTACATCATTATTAGATTAAAGATCTTTAGGACCTTTTTCAAATTTTTGTATTTTTTGTATATTTTATCCTGCTTTAATAAACTGGCATCATGCACAAACCCTAGGGGGAATGCCATTTCGGGAATTCTATTATAGGAAATTCGTCCTTTTGTCTTGGGTACATAACCTTAAAAAGACATCCATGTTTATATTTTTAGTATCATCCTGGTGGATGAGATCCTAGGAAAGGTAATACGAGTAGAATGGAGGCATTTCTTCTCAGCAAATCTGGCACATCTTCGTTAAAAGGAGGGTCTCATCCTAAAGGATTGCATTTCATGCTAGGCCTACCCCTTGTAACACCCTAGAAATTCATGCCAAAACCCTTCATTTTGTATTATGTTCATTAGGAAAAAAAAAATGATGGCCGAAATTGTGGAAAAAAAAAATGATGATGAGCATGTTGTACTTAGTGCCTTAAGAGTTGTACCTAGGAAATCTTGCAAGATTAATTATGGGATAACTAATGAAAATCACTTCTAATTACCTAGTGCCAAATGGAGTCTTCCATGGTTAAAAAGTCAAGACTTACTTTGGTTTTGTCTTGTTTTAATTGGTCCAAATTTTTCCCAATTCTTTTCCATTTCTTTTCTTCTTTACTTACCAATTTTTCTCTTCTTTTTTCTTCTTGCTGGCCGGCTGCTTCTTCCCTCTTTTCTCTCCATTTTCTTTCAATTTTCTTGGATCTTTTACTTCCATTTACTCATATTTCAACCATAGAAATTGAGTGAAACTTCCTCCTAAGCAACTATCTTGTCTATCTAGAGGTATTCCCTTGAATTTTCTCTTCTAATTTCATGTGAAAGATTATAATTTTAGCTTTTAAGTTATGTTTTTATGGGTTGAGTATGATTTATTTTGGCCATGAAATATGAAGTTTTATTCCATGAATATGAGGTTTATGGACTTTTATGACTTGTAGATAGTGATTTAGACTTGAAATGACATGATTTAAGTTTGATTTGGTTGAAGATTTAAGCTTGAACTTAAGAACACTTAAAACAGTCATGCTGGACCAGTTTTAGTAAAACTTTCATAACTTGGTGTAGATAACTTGGATTTGAATGATTCTTGTTGTTTTAGAAACTAGATTCATAGGGCTTTAAAACGGTATAAAGCTTGCCCGGTGGTTCATTGTGTATTAATCGCAGAAAGCTTGCAAAGTTGGCTGAAAATTCGGTTCTGCGTAAACAGTTTTGATGAAGAGCCAACTTGGGGGCTGATTTTGAACCTGTTCTAGTTGGAATTTTAAGTGATGATCTTCACGAAAGTTGTAGCCTTATAAACGTACTTTCAAACCATGTAACCACAATTCTCTGTCTCTTGGTAGATTGACCCCAGAAATAGCATGAACTTGGCCGAAAACCAACCCTGTGCAGATTTGGGTTGATGAAACACTAGGTTGTGGACCAATTTTGGAATGATTTTTGTTAGAATTTGACATAATGCTCTTCATGAAAGTTTTAGCCCTTAGAATATAGTTTCTATCCATATAATCACTTTTCTCATACGACATATCAATTGGAAGTTATGTTCTATTGAATATCCCTAGTTGGTAAACTTGAAATAGCATGATTTAGGCTTGATAGGGTTAAAGAACTTGGAGTAGTTTATGTGTTTTTGTGATGAATTGGAGTGAAATTGAAGTGAGTTTGATGTGAAATTTGGTAGAACTATGTGAGATTGGGCTGGTTTGGTTGTTTTCTTTGCAGGGAAAATTTTTGGTTTGGTCCGATTATAGAGGAAATGCTGCCGAAATTTCGGTAAAACCTAGGAAATAAAAATAATTAGGCTATGATTTAAGGCTTTATAAGCTGTAATTTAGTGATTTAAGTGTACAGAAATTTTCGTAGATTAGCTATTAGTGAATTAAATCTTTCCGAGCAAAACCCTAGAAAGTTGGAAAACCCTAATTTCGAAAACCCTAAACCCTAGGGTAAAACCCTAAGCTCCAAAACCCTAGAAATTAAACCCTAGAAAGACTTGGGGTATTTCTTGAATTTCCTTATGAAATTTCTTAGATTTTAGTCAGGATTTTTATACGATTATTTCTCGTGAATTTCAGGATCCGGAAGTGAGTCACAGCCTTATCGTGAAATCTTTTCTTAGGCATCAGGTGAGTGTTCTTATGTGTGTGTGATGCATGAAATGCCATGTACTACTTGACATCATTATTTTGATGCATAAAATGAGATGTTATACTTGACATAATTAACTAATGAAATGTGTTATTTGAGGAAAGATGTGTACTTTATCGCATCTATTCCGTAATGTGTTACATGCTTTCACTATCTAATGTGTTAATTGTGCTTGTGACTTTCATGGTCAATTTTGCTATTTTCCCATGGTTAATCAGACTGGGAGCGTATGGGAGAGATATAAGGTGTTGGGCGGTATTCGGTGTGTGTTACTTGTATATCTGAGTAAAGTCCTGAAAAAGGCTAACTCATGATTGAATTGTATTCTTGATCTTGGACTTCCGAGGCTAACTTCACCGTTACCCCTCGGATAGTCAACCGGGAGCGTTTGGGGTGATATAAGGTGCTGGGGTTATAGGTGCGTGATATTCTTTCCTATATGAGTTTCATTCCTCTAAGAGGGTAACTCTGGATTGAATTTTTTACAAGTATTTCGGACCTGAGATTTTACCTCGGTCTCGATATCCTTGTTATCTTGATCGTGATTGATACTCCTGCGGTTGAACTTGTTCCCGTAGGGAGCCCGTATCCTCCATTGACTATTTGTTAATTAATTTTTTTATTTTTCACAAATTGTTTATTTACTCGTTAAATATTTTATCGAACAAAAATCACATATCACTGATATGGTTGCATGACTTGAGCACTCACTGGGCTATTATAGCTCATCCCATGTATTTGTTTTCTTTAACCAGGTTTCCAAAACTATCAAAGCTGGAGGAGCTGATTTTGAACCTTGTACATGTTTTGTTTCTGTATTTTGATAGCTTAAATGTGTTAGTTTTATTGTAAATATTATTTACATTTTTGGGATGTAAAACTCTTGTAGTATTTATATTTCAAGTAAATATTATGAATGTATTTATTTATGAGTGCATTTTTATTTTGAGTTAAGTACGCTTGGATGCCTAAGTGAGAGCGTGTTTGAGTCCTGGCGAGAGCTAGGCAAGCAGCCCGCTAAGCCCTTTGGCGCTGCCTTTGGGTAAGGTGGGGCTGTTACACCCCTGGCACAATAAGGGCTCCCCCTAGGGCATGCATCTTTTTTTGTTTTTCCTCATACTAATTTTGGTTATTTCATTTTTACAAGTCCTCCAGTGGAGGCAACAAATTGGAGAGATGTTAGATACATATTTGATTTTTATATTCACGCATTTTCTAAAATCATAGTTCTAATCTAGTGAAGTGCCATACACTCAATGTGACGCCCCAGAAATTCGTATAAAAATTATATAATTCATGTTATATTTATTAGTAGAAAGATATATATAAAATGGTGAGAAAAGGAAAAAGAAAGGTCAAGATCAAATGCCTTCAATAAGAGAATTTCCTTTAGTTAGGGTTAGTGTTAATCTTTGATTTATTAGTTGGAAGTTTTCCTCAAGTTAATTAGGTTAAGTAAATGAGATTCTTTCATGATTAAGTGGTACACCTAAGTACCAAACTTGGGTTAATTTTATTGGTCTATTAGTTTATAATAGTGTTTAATTTTGACTAACTAACTTTATCATTTTCAAGGCTTTTGACTAAGTGAGTCTTAGTTCCAAATTTTGACCTAAAATTTCACTAATCTCCCTTGCTTTCTCTCTCATAAATCGGCCACTCTCTCTCCTATTTTTTCTCCCTTTTTGCTTTAATATTTATGTCATAATATTACAAAAAAAAAAACTAGGTGAAAAGAGATATTTTTGTTTCACCAATTAAATTAATCCAAGTATACCATTAATGCATTAAAAGACTAAACTCCAACTTTACTCTTGTTACTATTTTATTGGTTATTCTTTTACCTACCTTTTCCTTCATTTCTTTTCTATTTTTCTAGCCTATTCCTCTCTCTTTTTCCTTGCTCTTGGCCGGCCCTCTTGGTCTCTCTTCTTCTCTCATTTTTCCTCTCATTTTCTCTCAACTTCTTGAAGCTTTCTCTCCAAGATTAGGGCAATTTCACCATAGAAATTTAGTTTTTCTTCTTCCTAAGCAACCTTCTAAGCTTGATCAAGGTATGTGCTATGAACTTTTCCTACTAATTTCAAGTTTTAATTAGTCTTTTGTTCAAGTATAAAACTAGATTCTTGGTATTACTACTTGAAGAACTTAGTTTGAATTGAAGTTTTACTTGTTAGATTAAGTGTTTTCTTGGTTAGATAGACTAGTAAATACCATTTAAACCTTGAATATTAGTAGTATTTGAATAACAGTCATGCTGGATCAGTTTTAGTAAAACTTTCATAACTTGATGTAGATAACTTGGATTCGAGTGATTCTTGTTGTTTTGGAAACTAGATTGATAGGGCTTTCCAACGGTGTAAAGCTTGCACTGTGGTTCATTGTGTATTAATCGCAGAAAGTTTGCAAAGTTGGCTGAAAACTTGATTCTGCGTGAAACAGTTTTGATGATGAGCCAACTAGAGGGCTGATTTTGAACTTGTTCTAGTTGGAATTTGGATTGATGATCTTCACGAAAGTTGTAGCCCTATAAACGTACTTTCAAACCATGTAATCACAATTCCCTAGTTCTTAGTGGATTGACCCCAGCAATGGCACGAAGTTGGCTGAAAACCAACCCTGTGCAGAGTTGGGTGATGATTCTTGGAGTAGGGATTTTGAATTTGAGTGGAATCTTGATTGAATTTGAGTTTAAATTGATCATAGAAGTTGTGGTACATGTTGAATGGATTGGGTTGTTGAATTTTCTTGCAGGTTTAAAAATTTTGGTTAGTCCGATTTAAGGGGAAATGCTGCCGAAATTTCGGTAGAATTAAAAGAAGAAAAATGGATAAGTGAAATTTTAAGCTTAGAATGTGTTCAATTGAGGGAAATTTAAGTGTAGGAATTTTTAGAAATGATCTAGTGATAGATTAGACTTTCTTAGAATAAGTAAGCTCTAAACCCTAGAAACCCTAAAACCAAAACCCTAGAAATAAGTGGGGTATTTTTCTTGATTTTTCTTACTAAATTTACTAGGATTTTAATTGAGTTTTTATGTTATTATTTCTTTTAAATTTCAGGGTCCGAAAACACATCACGACCATTTCACGAGATATTTTCTTAGGCTTTCAAGGTGAGTGTCTTTATGTGTGCATGATGCATGAAATGTGATATTTTATTTGATAAATATTATGCGAAAATTTGCAATTACTATGTGAATACCTGTGCTACTTGAGGAAAGATGTGTACTTTATCACATCTATTCCGCAATGTGTTACTTGTTTTCATTGACCAATGTGTTATTTGTGTGTGCGTGAGACTACCGTGACTAACTTCACCGTTATTTCACGGATGGTCAATCCGGCTGCACGTGGGAGGACATAAGGTGTTGGGTGTTTTAGGGCTTGATGTTCTTTCCCTTTCGAGTTGTGAATCCTCAAAGAGGCCAACTCCGGATTGAACCTGTTTGCTTGTTGGCCCTCCAGGGTTGAGAATATCTCCCTGGATGTGGTAGCTTGTACGGAGGTTATAAGGTGATTGGCGGTTAGGGTTTGTGCTTGATAAAACTGATATGTTCTTTGATAAAGACCTGAGCTATTATCTCGGTCCAAATATCGTGACTACATGATCAGTACTTGCTCTTTCTGCGGTTAAGCTTGCTTCCGTAGTTGAGCCCTGTATCCTCCTTTGACTACATGTTAACTTAAATTGTTCATATCTTGATTTATTAATTTATTGCTCGATTATTTTATTTACTAAAATAATGAGTTCTTGATTTGATTGCATGACTTGGACATTCACTGGGCTATTATAGCTCATTCCATTTTATTTGTTTTCCTTACTCAGGTTTCCTGAAAAAAAAAAAATTAAAGCTGGAACGACTGATTTTGAGTATGTTAGATGTTTTAGTTATTGTAATAGCCGAACTGTATTAGGCTATCTTTGTGAAAAATCATGTATATTATGACATGTAAACTTTTGATGTGAATTGTACTTTATGATAAATAAAATGAGTGTATTTTATTTATTCCATTTTATTTTAGTTTATTTTATTTTAAGTTAATTACGCTCGGACGTTTGCGTGAGTGTGTAAATCGAGACCTGGCGAGAGCTAGGCAGGCAGTCTGCTAAGCCCTTTGGTGCGCCTCTGGGTATGGTGGGGCTGTCACACTCAATATGCACCAGACGAGTCTGACTAGGATAATCAATGCGATTAATGAAATTGTATCTCATAACCAGACAATGGTTCATTGTAGGTAATAAGAATAGGAATAATTTGGATGCTAATGATGGTATTCTTTTTGTAAATTTAAGATTGCCTTGTGTTCAAAATTCTTTCTTAAATGAAGCACTAAACAAGCAGTTTTCTCAAAATTATTTGTGGCATTCGACTTTCCCTTCAAGATTGGCACTTAGCTTTTAGCTTTTGGAAAGAACTTTCTTCAAATCATTTTGCCATTTTGAGCGAATAATTCTTTGATGAGGCCTCGAAATGAATTGCATTTTTTTCTCAAAACCTAATGCTAGATTTGTGTATTCAAAAGGTTTTCTTTTTTATTGAGTTAATGCAAGTTCAAATTGAATGAAAAGAAAAACATCTTCTTGTATGTTTTGATGGTGAAAATAAATGCCCATGATCTTTAGATGTCACCTTGCTTGAAGCTGATGATTGCCACTTTGACATCCCTCTAGATTCTAAAATAGCATAAAATGCTAATGAGAATTAAAGTGAATACCGAAAAGGAATATGAATTCCATGTTAAGGATTCTTAATGATACATAGGGGAACTCAAGCTTAACCTGGAAGAAACTAAAGCTACAAACATGGGTGCCAAGACATAGGTTAAAGAGTTAAGTCAGGGTACACTTCAATTCCGAAGACCCAAAAAAAAATGATTGTGAAGCAAAGTTTCTGATGTGTGTATGGAAGATTCAAGTGCAATAAAAAGGAACGGGCTTGCAAAGGATACAACTTCAACCAATTCACAAGAGGAGTTCAATTGTTTCATTTCCTCACTTTCTTATTCACATTTGTAATGCATGGTGTAGATTAATTGTGGGAGGAAGATAGGATAATGTCACATGCTTATGAGTTGTAGTTAGCAACCGCGATTTTGTATAATTCCCCTATTTGTTGAAATTACTTTATGTGTTTCAACAAATGTTTCCTTCAAGTACTTAGTAATAATTATTTTGTGGTTTGAAGTTTTGTTTTTATAGAAAGTATATCTTGTAAAGTGGTTGGAATTACATCTAAATTTTGCATGTTTGATGAAAATTTCTCTTCTTTACTTAATTTCACAAATCAAACGTTGATTACGATCAATTAGTGCAATCATGTAATTTGTGACGTAACATCTATCATGAGGGATTTTTATATGATAGGCGTGTAATTAGGTCTAAAAATATAGCAAATAATCCAATTATATCACACACAAATAATCAAGTTATAAAACCTAATTACCCTATATACTGCAAGTGCACAAATCGTATTGAGTATAAGGCAACAGGGTCGATCCCACAGGGAAAAGGTTATCGAAGTATTAAGGCTTTATTGCTCTCCTTATTATCTAAACAACCAATTAACAATGAGAATATCAAAGTAGAAAATAAACAACTAAACTAACAACTCTATAAAATAACAATATTGGAGAAAACTCGCAATCTTAAGACACTAGGGCATAGAGTTAACTAATGAGCAAACATATAAATGAAAAGATCAACTCATGCTATTGGTTCTTGTCTTGGTTAGGGTCCAATCCCAAATATACTTAACCTTCACTCTCGTGACAAGTTAACGATTACCTCCCTACTAGTTCTTTCCTACTCTCGTGGTAAAGATACTAGTATTGGTTCATTAATCACTATGAATTGCCTAATTGACCCACCTAGGAGCACCACTACTCTCGTGTGACATGCAACCTAGACTTCAGCTATTCCTTTTCCATTATCATTACCAACTCTCGTTGCATAATAACAACTATCAATTCATAGTTGGTGATCAAGCAACTACAAATCCATGCAAACCAAAATAGAGAACAAACAAGCACAAGATAACATGAATAATCATAATCAAGTCATATGCATGAAGCGATTAGTTTCCTCTAACCCTAGATTAACAATTTAGCACGTACCCATGGTGGATTTCACATGAAAGATCAAAACTTTAATAGACAAATCCATATAAATCAAGAAAGAGACAAAAATAGAATAAAGAAAACTTATTGATTGATGAACAAGTTCAAATCTTCTATTCTTCCTCCAATCTTGATGTGTACAAGAGAATCCTCCAAATAGCACTATTCTATAGAGAGATTTACTAATCTAAAGGGGTGGCTCTCTCAAAGAGAGAAAATCTCTCTAAGAGAGACCCTTGCTATTCTATGCTATTCTCTCTCTATGCTATGCTACGCTACCTTCCACTTGTGTTTTTAGCACTCTAAAACCCTCCTAAGATGTATTCTCACCATCCACAAAGAGTATGAATTGCCCCCTTGAAAGATAGCCCCAAAGTGCCTCAAAATCGTACGTCTGCGCCCCAAACCCGCGCCTGGAACACGCGGCGCGGATACAGCCGCGGCTTCAATTAATAACTTTCTGACCGTACCCGCGGTGCGTACCCGCGGCGTGGATTCAGCCGCGGGTTCGGTCAGAAATTTGGCCAAACATAGCTTTTACTCTGAACATGAAAGTTATAGCCCTTTGAGTTAGCTTTCCAGGAGCACAAAAATCAGGTCATTTGGAGTTGTGTACACAAAGATATGGCCAAAACATCAAGACATGGTCGGAAGAGCATCGCTGCACAAGAATGCTTCAGTAATGTGGCAATTTGACATTGTAAACGTGAGAATCAGACTTTGAGGTCTTCATAAGAATTGTAGATAATTCTCTTAGCTTTAAATTACTTCAAGAATCATCTCAATTCACTCTCTCTAGCTCCAGTTGTGACCAAACTACCAAAACATGTCGGTGCAGTGAAATCCTTTCATCACCAATTCTTCTTCTATCATTGCTTCATCATGCCACATCTTTGGTCCTCTTCTCTTGCCACTTCTCATCAACTTCAAATCACATTTAATATCATCCCAATATGCTTCATTTGATCCAAAGTGATGATCGTTATAGCTAAAACCTACAAAATACAAAGAATTGCATATTAAACCACACATTTGCACATTTTAGCTACAAACTTAAGATTGAAAGAAATAGACATGAAAGTGACTATTGTTCATTATTTAAACCCTAAAAACTAGCATAAAATACTAATGTAGACACACTAAGAAATATGCAAACTATACGCTTATCATTATACTACAAAAATTAAAAAAAACACAAAAAAAAAGAAAAGTAGAAAAAGAATGATATAGCTTTTTCTACTCCAATGCTTTTATGCTTAGTAATCGGGAGTTTTCATCCAAAATGTCGACTTTCGCATCAAATGGTACTTGAATTATGAGCAATACATTGCAATTTGAGCAAGTAAATTGTTGAGTAAGTAGGGATCTTCATTCAACCAATGTCGATTCTTGCATAAAAAGGCTATTTTACTTCTCAAATATAGTTTTTACTATTTGCTTAGCGATTGAGATGTTGAGTAACCGAAAACCTTTATAGCCAATGTCGATTTTCGCGTCAAAAGACACTCTTGCATGTTGAGTGATTAGGTCACTAAAATAAAATTTCCCTCAAGAAAAATGAAATAGACCATAGACATGGGATGCCCTTTTATTGATCATATGATTCATTTACTTGTGAAATTCGGAAGGGCGAAGAAATTAAGTTGAGCTAACTTAATTGTGATATAATTCCTTCTCTTTTGCTTGATATTATGAGTATTAAAGACAAGACAATAAATTGCATAATGGTCATTTATTTGGTCTTGAGAAAATACATTTTAGAATACACATTTGTAATTTCAATGCTTGAATCATTAGTTGATCTCACATTTTTCAAATTGTTTGAGGACAAATAATGATTCAAGTGTAGGGGAATTGACAAATGTCAAATGATGCATTTTCATATATTTGTTGACTCAAAACTTAGAATTTTTTTTGAGGTAGAAATAATTTTAAGCAGATTAATGCACAAGTTTTAGGATTTTTGCAAGTTAATTGACAGTCGAAATGATTGAAGCAATTGGAGCACGGTTTCTCTCATCAAAAAGGAAAAGAGGAAAGACATTATTTGTGATTATAGCAGAAATTGATGATCGGATATTTTTCCTAGATCATTAATTTGGACACCATAAAGGAGTTTCTCATTTGATTTAGCAAATTTTCTTTTAAAAATTGTTGCAGAAAGGATAGATCGAAGGCAGGGCTTCTTTCCTTCCCCTAGTTTTTCCCTTTGAGCCTTCAAAATATGTGATTTTTGTTTGATAACTCACTTGAAGGTCGCACCCCCACACTGGGACAGTTTTGTGGTGGTAATTTCATCGCATGTTGGGGCAAGATTTATTTTGACTTGTGTTTCAAAAAAAATGAGAAAGAAAAGAGAAGGGCAAAGAAAAGGGAGACAATTGAAATAGAAAGGCCAAAGAAAGTAATAAAATTGGGACAAATAATTTTTGAAACATAAAAAAAAAAGAGAAGAAGAACCCCAAAAGCTAGTAGAGAAACTAGAATGAATATTTTGTAAGAAAGAAGAAGAAAAATGTCAAAACTGGGGCAAATTCTTTGCAAAAGCACCCTCAAGTTAATTAAGCCTTTCATGATTTTGTTTTCCAACTTTAACATTTCTGACACCATACCTGACCCCGTTATGAAAGCCGAGAATGCTATCAACCTCTGTCCTTATCTTCGTGATAATTTTTGAAATAAAAATTTACGAATCAAAAGGGCATATGATGTTAATATGTCTATCCCAAGATTATCAAGGGAATATTGCTTTACTGATGCCAAATGTTTTTAAGTACTAGTTGGTCTTAACGAAAAGGGGAGATACTATCTCAAGCTTGGATGTTGCTGTCCGTTTCATTTCTCCCTTCGAAGTTGATAATTTGGAAGGACATCGGGATTTTGAAAATATGACATTTGAACTCACAGGTGGGGAAGCCAGTATGGCGACATGGAATTCACTTGGGAGTTGGTGACAATGGTTGCTTGGGGTTTCTTGTTTGTACTAATCATTTGTGACAATCTTAGAATTCAAATGGGAAAGACATCCAACGATCAAAAGGTAGATTTTAAGCTATCATTTCAAAGTCAAATTTGAAAATATTTTATTTGATTGCATTTTACTTATTTAGTCTTCATGTTTTTTTGTTATTTACTGTACTAAAATTTATATATTAGTGCATGTGAAATGTCTTTGTACAGAAATGAATAGTGATGCTTAATTGACTTTTGAATAAAAGCAAAGGCAAACCTCAGTTTATCGGAAGTCAAAGGCATACATGAATTGATAGACTATTTTGAAAGATTTGATCTGAATCGCGAAGTAAAACCCATTGAATTGGGAAACTTGCAAAAAGCAAAACAAAGGACTATCTTAGAGATTCAGAATGGCAATACTCATATTTATATGAGCTAGTGCAGTCAAGGGACCGCCAAGTGGTGGCAACTGCTCTTGCAATTGTGGTTGTTTTTTCTTTAGCAGGTGTGATCACACTATCATCAATTGAGGACTTAATCAAGGATAAAAAACTGGGGAAATTTTTTTTTAAATTAATGATGGTTTAATCAAGGGCACAATTCAATTCAAATATTGATTTCAAAGTTGACACTGGGAAAAAAATTTTTTGAGAAATATTTGATCACAAGATTGATTTTGATGCTTTGTGGTTGTGGTAAATTTTGGGAAAGACTGATTTATACTAGGGCAAGTTTTTAGAGGCATTGATCTCAAATGGATTTTGATACGTACATAGCATCAACTCTTGAAAAAAGTTATTCAAATTGGTTTAATGCTATACAATGGCGCAAAAAAATTTTGAAAAATTCTTTTGATTTTTGAGTTAATTTGGATGCTTAACCAGACATTTGATTTAAAATTTTTCTCTGTCTTAAATTTTTATATGCATTTGTCCAATAGCCTAGACCACATCATCATGTTTACGTTTCCAAATCGACAGTTTATAGACACCAAATTTTGACACACCGCTCATTTTCTAACATTGGAAGACCTTTTCTTACTATTTGGAGTCAAATTTTGATTTTTGGATAAAAATGCGAAAGTCAACAATTTTGGAGGGCAGAATAATAATTTTTTAATTGTAATATTTTTTATTAGTTTTGGGGGGTTTAAATTCTTTTTTTGTACTTTTATACACATTTTCAAAATTTTGTGACTTTTTCAAATTTAATTGATATTTTTCATATATTTTGACAGTATAAGGGCAAAACAGTAATTCGCCTCCTGAATATTTTTTCCACCATCCTTGGGTCCCAAATTCATTTTTAGGTTTTTAAGCATGTTTTTAAGTTTTTCTAACTTTTTCTAGGAGTGAATTGCTATTAACAAATTTATTATTTATATTTTTCTTAATTTTTTTCATTTTTGTGAGAGAAAATAGATTTTTAATGTTTTTGTAAGGGTAAAGTTGTAATTTTGGTAGTCAAGGGCATTTTGGTCTTTTAGTCATTTCTTGGAAGATAAGTCTTTTGTTGCACTATAAATACCTCCACTTCAGGTTTAAGAAAAAGAGGGGAAAAATAAAAAAGGCCTAGAGAGAGTTTTCAATTTTTTAGTTTTTAGTTTTTTAGTTACGCCAAGAACACCAAAAACACACGCTTTTTCTTACATTTTTCTTCAAGTTTTTATCAAGAACACCTACTAGCTTTTAGTGTATCTTCAAGCCTTCATCAAGAATACCTAGAACACACACTAGTGTGTCTTCAAGCCTCACCAAGTACACCTAGAACACACACTAGTACATCTTCAACCCTACACCTAAAACACCTAGAACACACACTAGTACATCTTCAACCTTACACCTAGAACACCTAGTGTAGACACCAAATTTTTGACACACTATCTATTTTCAAACACTGGGGGGCATGTTTGCACTTTTTAGGACAAATTTTAAATTTTTAATAATCTCGGGGGGTAAAATAGTAATTTTATCTATAAATATTTTTCTGTCAGCTTTTGGAGGTTTTAAATTCATATTTTTACTTTTATGTGAATTTGTTAATTTTTTATGATTTTTTTGGATTTTATTGGTATTTTTTATATTTGTACTAGCTAAGGGCAAAATCGTCATTTTTACAAATTAAATTTATTTTTTCCATTTTTGAGTAAAAAATGAATTTTCTAATGTTTTAAGCTTATTTGTAATTTTTGATAATTATTTGAGGAAAATAACTATTTTCTGTGAATTTTTATTGTCCAAGGGCAAAATCGTCATTTTACAGTTTAAATTCATTTTTCACCAATTTTGAGTCAAAAATGCATTTTCCAGTAGTTTAAGTTTATCCTTAATTTTTGGTTAATTTTTTTAGGACAATAACTATTTTTCTGTAAATTTTCATTGTTTGAGGGCAAAATCGTCATTTTACAGTTTAAATTCATTTTTCACCAAATTTTGAGTCAAAAGGCATTTTCTAATGTTTTAAGCTTATTTTCATTTTTTTGATAATTTTCTGAGGTTAATAGCTATTTTTTGTGTATTTTCGTTGTCCAGAGACAATATTGTCATTTTACACCTCGAGCGCGTTTCTATCAGTTTTGAGGTCTAATTTTTATTTTTGAAATCTATTGTGAATTCTTTTTGAAAATTTAGAGATTTTTGTCAGATTCTTTGTATTAATTTTTAATTTCAAGGTTAAAAAATATTTTTTTCAATAAAATTAGTATTTTTTAATACCAGTGGCATTTCCGTTATTTTACAGCATTCTTGGCCAACAAGACAAGTGGACTATAAATACCCCCTTTGTATCATCAGAAAAAAAGCAGGAAAAATGAAAAAACCCTAAACCACACTTTGATTTTACCCTAGAAGATCAAAACACACATAAAACACCTAAAAACACACACTAGCCACCGGTTCTCATTTTTTTTACTGCTGATTCATCGTCTTCAACCAGTAATTTCACTGTTCATCATCAAACCTCAGCTTTAACATTGAAAAGGTAAGTTCTTAGTTTACATTTTTGTTTTAATTCATTTATTTCTTGCATTTTTCTTGTCTATCTGATTGTCCTATATTGGGATTTTTAGTTGAATATGTTTTGCTTTTTTTTGTTATTTTACTGTTTCTGTGTTTGTAAATAGCTTTGTTAATTCCTGGATTCCTTCATTTTTTCTTGAATCTTCTCTCTCTCTCTTACCATCAGACCACCACCTCCTCCACCGTCAATTTTTTTCTCCCACCACCAATCCTCCAGCTCACCAGAATGCCCACAGCTTCTTCACTATCCTGCTCAATTTCTCCCCTACCGGAGCAACCCAACAATTTTCAACCAAAGTCATAATCACCACCCTCAAATTCTCACGCCCATGCTGTGACAGCCCCACTTTACCCAAAGGCGCACCAAAGGGCTTAGCGGATTGCCTGCCTGGCTCTCGCCAGGACTCAAACACGCACTCGCTCATTACGTACAAACATACTTAATACAAAATAAAACACATCTATAAAATTTACTTGAAAGTACAAATATCAATAATATATTCTACACACTAAAAATTCACATAGTATTTACAAGAATAGCCTAAACAAGTGGCTATCAAAGTACATGAAACAGAACATGTACAATGTCCAAAATCAGCTTTTCCGGCTTTAGTATTTTGGGAAAACCTGGTTAAAGAAAACAAATGAACGGGATGAGCTATAATAGCCCAGTGAGTGCCCAAGTCATGCAACCATATCAAGAATTCATTATTATATTGAACAAGATAATTGACAATGTAAATAGACAGGTTATGAACAATTTAATTAACAAGTAGTCAATGGCGGATACAGGGCCCAACTACGGGAGCAAGCTCAACCGCAGTAGAAGCAAGTACTATTCATGTAACCATGATGTTAGGACTGAGATAATAACTCAGGTCTTTATCAAAGGACATGCCAGTATTATCACGCACGCCCTAACCACCGTTCACCTTATAACCTCCGTACAAGCTACCACATCCAGGGAGTAATCTCGACCTTGGAGGGCCAACACGCGAGAAAGTTCAATCCGGAGTTGGCCTCTTTGAGGATTCACAACTCAAAAGGGAAAGAACAACACGCCCTAAAACACCCAACACCTTATATCCTCCCAAGCCTGTCTGGGTTGACTATCCGTGAAGTAACGGTAAAGTTAGTCACGGAGGTCTCACGCACAAGTAACACATTGGATAGTGAAAGCATGTAACACATTGCGGAATAGATGCGATAAAGTACACATCCTTCCTTAAGTAACACATGTCATCAAATAACAATTACAAGTATAACATAATTTTTCATAATATAACATTCTCAAGTATGACAAAATATTTCATGCATCATGCACACATAAAGACACTCACCTGAAGCCTAAGAAAATATTTCGTAATACGGGCAGGTTTCACTTCCGGAGCCTGAAATTTAAAAGAAAATAGTCGTATAAATACCGGATAAAAATCTAAGTAATTCGATAAGAAAATTCGAGAAATACCTCAAGTCTCTCTAGGGTTTAATTTCTAGGGTTTTGGAGTTTAGGGTTTTACCCTAGGGTTTAGGGTTTTCAAAATTAGGGTTTTCTAACTTTTTAGGATTTCGCTCGGAAAGGTTTAATTCACTAATAGCTAATCTACGAAAATTTCTGCACGTTCTAATCACTAAATTACAGCTTATAAAGCTTGAAATCATAGCCTAATCACTTTATTTCTTAGGTTTTTACCGAAATTTCGGCAGCACTTCTCCTATAATCGGTCTAACCCAAAATTTTTAACCTGCAAGTAAAAACATCCAAACAACCCAATCTCAAGTAGTTCTACCAATTTCACATCAAACTCACTTCAATTTCACTCAAATTCATCACAAAAACACATAAACTACTCCAATGTTCTTCAACCAAATCAAACCTAAATCATGCCATTTCAAGTTTAATTCACTATCTACAAGTCATACAAGTCCATAAACTTCATATTCATGGAATAAAACTTCATATTTCATGGCCAAAATAAATCACACTTAACCATAAAAACATGTCTTAAAAGCTAGAAAACTATGATCTTATACTTGAAATTAGAAGAGAAATTCATGGGAAATACCTTTAGTAAGACAAGATTGTTGCTTAGGAGGAAGATCAACTTAATTTCTATGGTTGAAAAGTGATTAAATGGAAGTAAGAGCTCCAAGAAAATGAAAGAAAATGGAGAGAAAAGGAGGAAGACAAGAACCGGCCAAGATGAAGAAGAAAAGAAAAAAAAATGGCTAAGTAAAGTGAGAAAGAATTGAAGAAAAATTGAAAAAATGGTGGTCCAATCAAAGCAAGACAAAACCAAAGTAATCTTGACTTTCTCTCCATGGAAGACTACACTTGGCAATGGGTAATTAGAAGAGATTTTTATTATTTATCCCATGATTAATCTTGCAAGACATTCTAAGTACAACTCCTAAGGAAGAAGATACAACATGCTAATAAAATAGAAAATCATTCCTTATTATTTTTTTCCACTAATTCGGCCCTTCTTTTTTTTTTCTAATGAACATAATACAAAATAAATGGTTTTGGCATGAATTTCTAGGGTGTTACACATGCCCACTACAATCAACCATAGATCCACCGAAACAAACAAATAAAAACCCGCAAGAAAATAACATTCAACGACACACAAAAAACTAGCAAAACCATTCCGTTTCCCCTGTCACTAGGAACCACCAATCAATAACACAAAGAACCACTGCCCACACAAAATTAGCCTAAAAATTGCAGCAAAAATCAGAAAAACAATCACCAACAGCCCCTCAAGCAGCCCTTAATCACTGTTCTCAACTTCCAACACCACTTCAACCGTCACAAACCAGACGCCCAAGGCCGGAGTCACTAATAACGCAACCCATAGCCACCACCAGTGGTTACCCAAAAGCCAACATCCACCAGCAATCATAGTCAAACTCTCACGTTCACACGCCCCCAAGCCAATTACTCTGCCCACTCAAAGCCACCAAGAATCCAACCCACAATAGGCCCTCCTGAATTCACCAAAACCCTCCCAATCGCACAACACCAGCAACCCCATTCCACAACCCCAGCCAAATTCGTTCCCCTCCATCACCAAACTGAACATACACACATGCCCAATTAGTTGCATACACACAAACATAGTCCATACATACGCACACTGCATACAATACATGAACATACACACACAAAGGCACACCTAGACACACAAATCACACACGCACACGCAGCCAGAGGCAGACACACGCAGTCAGTAAACACACACACAATTCACATATAATTCACACATAATTTCACACACTAAAATAGACACTCCCACACACACTACATACAATACACGCACAATCAACCCACTGACTGCAGCCCCTAAATCCACACGAAATCAGTCTCCAAAGCTACAGCATCGTAGCTGTAACCGCAGTCTAAAACTGCTCAATTCAACCATGTAACAGCCCCACCTTACCCAAAGGCGCACCAAAGGGCTTAACGGACTGTCTGCCTAGCTCTTGCCAGGACTCGAGTCGAGCGCTCGCTCAATATGTACACATAATTAATGCAAAATAAAACACATTCATAAAGAGATATATTCATAAAATTTATTTGAAGAATAGGTATTACAAAAGGTTTTACGCACTAAAATTTACATAGCGTGTACAAGAATAGCCTAAACAAGTGGCTATCAAAAGATACTAAACAAAACATGTACAATGTCCAAAATCAACTTTTCTAGCTTTAGCATTTTGGGAAACCTAGTTAAAGAAAACAAATGAATGTGATAAGCTATAATAGCCCAGTGAGTGCCCAAGTCATGCAACCATACCAAGAAACCATTATTTTATGGTACAAAAATAATTGACAAGTTAAATAGACAAGTCATGAACAATTTAATTAACAAGTAGTCAATGGCGAATACAGGGCTCAACTACGGAAGCAAGCTTAACCGCAGAAGGAGCAAGTACTGATCATGTAACCATGATGTTAGAACTGAGATAATAGCTCAGGTCTTTATCAAAGGTCATGCCAGTATTATCAAGCAAGAACCCTAACCACCATTCACCTTATAACCTCCGTACAGGCTACCACATCCAGGGAGAAATCTCAACCCTGGAGGGCCAACACGCAAGAAAGTTCAATCCGGAGTTGGCCTCTTTGAGGATTCACAAATCATAAGGGAAAGAACATCACGCCCTAAAACACCCAGCACCTTATATCCTCCCAAGCCTGTCCGGGTTGACTATCTGTGAAGTAACAGTGAAGTTAGTCACGGAAGTCTCATGCACAAGTAACACGTTGGATAATGAAAGTGTGTAACACATTACGGAATAGATGTGATAAAGTACACATCTTTCCTCAAGTAACACATGTCATAAAATAACAATTACAAGTATAGCATAATATTTCTTAATATAACATTCTCAAGTATGACAAAACAATTCATGCATCATGCACACATAGAGACACTCACCTTAAGTGCTTAAGAAAACATTTCGTAATACGGTCGCGATTCGTTTTCGGATCCGGAAATTTAAAAGAAATAATATAATGAAAACCCGATTAAAACCCTAGTGAATTTAGTAAGAAAAATTCAAAAAATACCCCACTTATTTCTAGGGTTTTGGTTTTAGGGTTTCTAGGGTTTAGGGTTTTCTTATTCTAAGAAAATTTAATCTATCACTAGATCATTTTCTAAAAATTCCTACACATCAACTTCCTTAAATTGAGCATATTCTAGGTTTAAAAATCTCACTTGTCAATTTTTCTTCTTTTAATTCTACCAAAATTTTGGCAGCATTTCCCCTTAAAATCGGACTAACCCAAATTTTATTCCTGCAAGAAAACAACCAACCAACCCATATTTCAACAAGTTCTACAACTTCTAGGTTCAACTCAAACTCAAATTCATTCAAATCTCTACTCAAATTCAAGAGTTCTACTCCAAGAATCTTCAACCAAGTAACATATAACACATGAGATTTCAAGGTTTAAATGCCATTTACTAGTCTATCTAACCACAAGAACACTTTATCTAGCAAGTAAATCTCCAATTCAAACTAAGTTCTCCAAGTAGTAGCAACAAGAATCTAGGTTTAAGCTTGCATAAAAGACTAATTAAAACTTGAAATTAGTAGGAAAAGTTCATAGTAAATACCTTAGATATGCTTAGAACTTTGCTTAGGAAGGAAAGAAGCTCACTTTCTATGGTGGATTTGCCCAAAATTTAGAGAGAAAGCTTCAAGAAGTTGAGAGCAAAATGAGAGAAGAAGAGAAAGAGAGATGGCCGGCCAAGAAGAAAGAAAAAGAGAGAGAAATAGGCTAGGAAAAATGGAAAAGAAATAAAGAAAAGGTGGGAAAAAGATTAACCAATAAAAACATAACAAGAATAAAGTGAAGATGTAGTCTTTTAATGCAATAGTGGTTACTTGGATCAATTTGATTGGTAGAACTTTGTAATCTCTTATCACTTAATACTAGCAATATTATGGCACAAATTATTAAAGCAAAAAGAGAGTAAAATAGAGAGAGAGAGATCCGGCCATAAGGAGAGAAAAAAGAAGAAAGAATTTCGGCCAAAAAGAAAAGAAAAGAAAAGAAAGAAGAAATTTCAGCCAAGGAAAAGAAAATAAAGCAAGAAAATAAGTGAAAATTTTGAGTAAAATTGAGCTAAAATTCAAGTAGCCAAAAGACTAGAAAATAGTAGAATAAGCTAATCAAAATTTAAACACTAATATAAATTAAATGGTCAAATAAAATTATGCTAAATTTGGTACTTAGGTGTCCTACTTAATAATGAAAATCTTAGTTAATTAACCTAATTAACTCGAGAAATCTTCCAACTAATAAATCAAGGATTAACACTAACCCTAAATAAAAGAATGTCTCTTGTGAGTGCATTTTCTAGGGTGTTACAAACCACCATCGTTCAAAATCAAATCCACCTATATTCGCTCCCACCGTTTCCTTCTCAGCAACCCAAACCATTCTCTCTGCCCAATTAGGGACAGTGCGTCTTCACCCTATTGATCGAGCAGAGACAGAGAGGGTGACGAGAGAAGGAGAGTGAGCTATGGAGAGAAGAGAGAAGCAAATAAGATTGGGGAAAATGGAGAAAGAAAAAAAGAGAGATGGGCAGTGGGAAGAACAGAGAAGACAAATAGGAAGAAAGAAGGAAAATAGAGCACGCGAGAGAGAAAGAGAGAAAAGGGAGAGGAGAAGAAAAATAGGAGGAGGAAGAAAGCGAGAGAAAAAGAAAGTGAGGGGATTGAACGAGACCAGAGAGAAGAAGGGTGCGGGAGAGAAGAAGATGAGAGAGATGAGAGGGGGTTTGAGAAATAGAAATTAACAGAGAGAGGGGAGGGGTTTCCAAAAGGAGAGAATAGAGACGGGGGAGGTCGGACAAAGGGTTGAGGGTATTAGCATTTTTGTTGTGATATTTTCTTAACTTTATTTAATTTTGTGATTGAAATCTGATGTGTCTTAATTTTTTTTAATTCACTAAATTAATTAATTGATTAGTTGTAATTTGGCTTGACATTGTTTCTTATGGTTTACTTTATTATAAGTAGGTATTTATTTGTGCCTAGCTTTTAGTTTTTGTTACTATGGCACGAAGCATGTTTTAATTTTTGCGATTGAGTCCTTGCCTTTTATAAATTGACCCCCCTAATTCTAATTTCTTTCAATCAAGTTTTTATTAATTGCAATTAAGCCCATTAATTGCTGAAATTTATATTTTGTGCCCTTTTACTTACTTGAATTTACAGTTTGCCCCCCATTTATGTGAATTCTTTTTAGTTTTACCCCTTGACTTTTATTGAATTTTATTTTAGCCCCGTAGTTGCTAGAATTCATTTTTATCTCAATTCGTCAATAGTTATATATTTTTATATCGAGGTGCCTTGACTTGTTTGTTCATTTTGAGTAGTATTTGTACTGGGTCTTCGAGAGGTATCACTATTTCTTATTAATTTCTCTTTTGTGTGCTCCAATGTGTCTTACGTGATTTTTATGTGTTTTATTCACATATTTCCTATTTGGTATGTCGTTTATGTATTTATTTCTTTCATACGATTTCATTTTAAGTCTTATTATTTCTTATTTGTTATTTTGATAAAAATATAATATTTTTGTATTTAGCTAATTAATGTAATAGTTATGTTATTTTTCTCATATTTAAGTAAAATTATGTAATTAGATAGAAAATGTAATAGATAGGGCATTTTTAATTTTCCCCCTTAAATTGTAAATTAAGCCCCCGGTGTAATAGTTAGGGTTTATTTGCTTTTGCATGCTTACGTGCTTATTTGTTTTATTGCTTTCATTAGGATTTTGCATCTAGATATTATGCTTATGTGTTATGTGCTCCTATGTTATCTTATATGTTTTATATGTTTAATTTGCTTTTAATTCATGCTTAAATGTTTAATTCATAATTTATGGTATTCCGTCACCACACTAGTCCAACGCTAGTTGTGGTTTCTTTCTTTTCTCACTAGTCCAACGCTAGTGAAATTTTTTTTAAAACGGGCTAATCCAATGCTAGACCCTTAGGGCATCTTAGTGTTAGGTGTATTCGTGTGCATTTTACATTTCACACACTTTAGTTTTCTTTCCATTCTGCATGATTTTTATTATTATTATTACTATTATTTACTTACTTATTTTAATACATTTTAAAAATACATGACATATAGGTTGCATGTCACTTAGGATTTAGGACATTTGTGTGATTTGACTAAAAACAGTCGCCTACTCATGTGGGAAGAGGTGGCGTACATGCCGTTCCCCCCTCCGTGAGGAGAAACATCCAGTCATGAGATATTAGCCCCCCGTACCCGTCATGTTGCATTCCCACTTTCTTCGGCCATTTATTATCTATATTATTATTTTCTTTTCTTTTTGCATTTCATTTTTGCATTCACACTCGTGACTCTCTCGAGATCTCGACTCAGGTTTCGCAATTAGTGCCATAATTCCGACCAAGCCTCGACGGAACATTTCGACCCTCCCGACACCCACATTTAAACTTAGGATTTGCATTCATATAGATACATCCAAACGCGATAGAATCTAGGGTTAATGTAGGAAAATTTGATTAAACCTCGCAACTAGCCTCGGCTAGGTTGAAATGGTGCCTCAGGCGCAAGCCTTTGCCTTCCTTTTCTTCAAACGTGACTCCCGAACCTTTTTTTTCTCTCGTCTTTCGTAGATCGGAGTCGAAAAAGGGTTTTAAAATATTTTTCTAAAATTTTATTTTTATTTCTGTTAAACGATTTTTTTGGGTGACTTGGTACACCCTAACTCAGTACCAAGTGGCGACTCCATTTTCTAAATAAAACCCTTTTTCAAAAGTTATTTCGGCCAAACCTGTCGCACTTTTAGTCCCGGCCTTAGTTTTCTTTTAAAAGTACCATTTTTCTTAAAATACACTTTTTTAATAAAATTTGATTTTTCCTCATACACGCACGATTTTTCCAAAAACTTTTTTTTTCAAAAGGGTCATTAGACTAGACCGTCTTTTCGGACGCGACAGTCAACGACCCCACTAGTACCCCTTTTGCCCCACGATTTTTTGGGCAGCGACAGGATTTTGGCGACTCCACTGGGGATCACTAGTGAGTCCGAGCACTAGGTTTAATCATCCTTTTCCTTATTTAACCCTTTCTATTCCATCGTGTTTGGATGTTAGGATTGCATTTTTCTTTCCTAGGTTTTTAGGTTTTTCTTTTGCATCTCACACACTTCCCGTCTCTCGGCTACTTATGTGATATATGTATGATTTATTTACTTATTGCTTTATTCGACCAGCGCTTGCATTTGGGGAGGGGATCAGTCACCCTTAGAGCCCACGCTTTATCATTCCCTCCTCTCATAAGGGGCACTTCATACGTGCAGCTGATATTTTTTACCCTTTTTCTCTTTTTGGTGGTTGCCACCCACCCATCCCTTTAGGACTAAGATCGATTTGCCTGGACATGCGGCCATCGCATTCGTGCATGTAGCGGTGTTTAGGGGATCACTCGAACCACCGACCGCGACCCTTGGAATTGACGGATTTGTTACTTTTGGATCCCTAAGTCTGAAGGTTCGAGGAGCCTCAAGCCGTATTGTAGTCTTGATCCACTTGGGCATGTGACCGTGGCACGACGTGCACGGAACATTGTCTAGGAGATCACCCAAACTCTTGGCTTGAGTCCACAAGTCTAGAGATTTGGGTTTTGAAAATCAATTCGCTTGGACATGTGGCCGTGGCCCAACGTGCGCATAGCAGTGTCCAGGGGATCATTCGAGCCACCGACCAAGGGTTTTGGGATTGATGACCCTTAGCCTTAGGTCTGAAGGCTTGGGAACCGACAACCTAATTGAGTCTAGATGCATTAGTGAGCCCAACCTCATGCATCCATGTAGAATAACCTAGGGTAGAGTTAGCCTTACCCTATCAGGCACACCAGGCATGAGAGGAGGTAACCAACCTCTTTTATCTTTCTTGTTATGACATTTACTTTTATCTATGTGTATTATTTATTTTTGCCAATATGTTATCTGTTATTTGTTGAATAAACTAACACAATTTTTTTCCTATTTTGATTGCATTCACAACCATAGAATAAAGAGCCCTGGCATGGTGCTCTCGTAGGAAGCCAACCTTTTTTTGGTACGTTTAAATTTTGTTTTCATAATTAATTTTTTCGAGAAAGATGGAAACGCAATTTCATAAATTTTTTGCAAATTGCATTTTATTATAAATACCCAAGGAATCCATCGTTGTGAATTTTTGAAAAACTTTAAAAATTTGATTTTTCATCTTGTGTATTCTTGAATAAAAATGGTAATTTTTAAATCCTTAGTTTTTAAATCTTTCTTCAATGAATACTCATTCTTGTTGTACCTGTCGGTTTTATTCAAACCAAAGTTTCTTAGAGTCAGTAAATGCACGTGAGTGGTCAAATTTTTTGCACAGCTTGTATTTATCCTTTTTCAAAAATTAATGTGTCATTTTTGCCGTATCCCCCACCCTCCCATCCCACATTACACAAAAAGTGATTTTAGCACATATTTCATTTGATTTTAATAAATTGACATTTTGACTTGTATATTTCTAGATAAAGTTATGATTTTTATTTTCTTTCAATGTTGTGTCCTGTAGTCTTATGGAGACTCAATTTTTCAATCAAATAAATTTGAAATCAATAATTTTTTGTACAATTCATGTTCCATCTTTCTCAAAGCAACTCTGCAACATTTTCAAATCTTGCATTTTTGCATATTTTAATTAGCTTTAATAATTGGCATCATGCATAAACCCTAGAGGGAATGCTATTTCGGGAATCCCATGATAGGAAAGCCATCCTTTTGTCTTGGGTACTTAACCCTAAAAAGACATGCACGTTTATATTTTCGGCAAATTTTGGCAGGTGAGACCCTAGGTAAGGTAATACGAGTAGAATGGAGGCATCTCTTTCAGGCGGATCTGGCTTATCTAAGATTAGAAAAAGGGGTCTAACCCTAAAGGATTGCATTTCATGCTAGGCCTACCATTGGCATAATAAGGGCTCCCCTAGGACATGCATCCGTTTTTGTTTTTATTTACACTAATTTTGATTTTTTCATTTTTACAGGTCCTCTAACGGAGGCGGTAAAATAAGACAGACATCTGATACATATTTGGTCTTACATCTGAGTATTTTAAATTATGGTCTAATTCTAAATAAACCGTCACATATTTGAGACCCGTAAGGACATAGAAAACATGAGTGTTCTTTCGAATTATTCGAAGGGTCATAGACGACCAATTTTTTTTAGAATTGATAGTGCCTAGAAACTAGATAGGTGAGGATAATCAATGTGATAAATGAAATTGTATGTCATAGATGGATAATTGTAAATAATTTGAATGCTAATAATTGCACTCCTTATGTAAATTTAAGATTACCTTATCTCCAAAAAATTTTCTCAGATGAAGTGTTCAATAAGTTGTTTTCTCAAATTTGTTTATGATATTTGATTTTCCCTTCATGTCTTGCATTTAGTTTTCGAAAAGTTTTCTTCAAATCTTTTGTCCTATTGAGCAAACGATTCTTTGATAAGACCTCGAAATAAGTCACATTTTTCTCAAAACCTAATGATAGATTTGTGTCACTGTAAAGTTTCTCTTTTGATGAGTGAGTGTAAGCTCAAATTGAATGAAAAGAAAAACATTGTTCTTGTATTTTTTTTTTATGGCGAAAATAAATGCCCATGGTCTTTGGATGTCATCTTACTTGAAGTTGATAATTGCCACTTCGGTTTCTTTCTGATTCCAAAATAATGCAAATTGCAAGGAAGAACTAGAATGACATTGAAAGGGAATTTGGACTTTGTGTTAAGGAATCTGAATGGTACAAAAGGAATTCCAATCTTAACCTGAAAGAGAAAGAAGCTACAAATATTGGCACCAAGAAATGGGTTAAGGAGCTAGGGCAAGATGCGCTTTTACTCCAAAGGCCTTGAAAATGTTTAGCAAACTTCACCAAGCAAGTTTGGATGAACGTTTAGAGAATTCAAGCACAACAAAAGGAATAAACATGTAGGGGATGCAACTTCAAAAAATTCACAAGGGGAGTTATTATTTCATGTCCATAAGTTCTTATTCACTGTTGGAATGTGTTGTATAAGTTATTGTGAGGTGAAGATAGGGGATGTCACACGCTTGATGTTTGTCTAATTCCCCTATTGGTTGAAATTACTTTATGTGATTTGACAAATGCTTTCTTCAAGTACTAAGAAATAATTATTATGTGGTTTGGAGCTTTGTTCTTATAGAAAGTATATCTTGTAAAGTGGTTGGAATTATGTCTAAATTTTGTGATTTGATGAAAATTTCTCTTCTTTACTTGATTTCACATGTTAAATGATGATTATGATCAATTGGTGCAAGCATGTGGTCTATGATGTAAAATCTATTAGGAGGGATTTTTTATACTACAAAAAAAAAAAGGAGAGAGAGAAGGAAAAGAAAAAGAAAAAAAAAAGAAAAAGAAAGAAAAGTATGACATAACTTTTTTCTACTCCAATGGTTCTCGTGCTTAGTAACCGGGAGTCTTCATCCAAAAATGTCGACTTTCGCGTCAAAAGGTACTTGAATTATGAGTAATGCATTGCAAATTTGAGTAAGTAAATTGTTGAGTAATCAGGGGTCTTCATTTAACCAATGTCGATTCTTGCGTAAAAAGGCAATTGTACTTCTCAAATACAATTTTTGCTACTTGCTTAGAGATTGAGATGTTGAGTAATAAGAAACCTTCATAACTAATGTCAGTTTTCGCATCAAAAGACATTCTCGTATCTTGAGTGATCAGTGTGATATTACAAATATCCCTCAAGTGAAAAAAAATGATGAAATTGATCATTAGACATGTGCTGTTCTCTGATTGATCGTATGATTTGTTTACTTGTGAAATTTAGTAAGGCAAAGAAATTAAGTTGAACTTGCTTAATTGTGATATAATTCCTTCTCCTTTGCTTGATATTATGAGTATTAAAGACAAGATGATAAATTGCATAATGGTTATTTACTAGGAAATACATTTTAGAATGCACATGTGTGATTTCAATGCTTGAATCATTAATTGATCTCACATTCTTCAAACAATTTGAGGACAAGTGATGATTCAAGTGTGGGGGAATTGACAAGTGTCAAAATGATGCATTCTAGCACATAAGGCAGATGATGTTAATATATCTATCTCAAATCAACAAGGGAAGATTGCCTTACTGATACCAAATATTCTTCGAGTACTAATCTGTTTTAATGGAAAAAGAGAGATCATCTCAATTTTGGACATTATCATTCGTTCCACTTCTTCTCCTGAAGTCAGTAATCCGGAAGAATCTTATGGTTAGGAAAATGTGACAAGTTGAAGGCTCACGGATGAGAAAATCAATATGCCGACATAAAATTCATTGGGGAGTTGATGACAACAGTTGATTGAGGTTTTTTGTCTGCATTGATCAGTTGTGGCAATGTCAGAATTCAAATGGGAATGACATCCAAAGATCAAAAAGCATCTTTTAAACCATTATTCTAAAATTGACTTTTTTTGAAAAATGTTTCATTTAATTGTATTTTAGTTAGTCTTTGTGTATTGTTTACTGTACATAATTTCTTTTACATTATTGCATGTGAAGCATTTTTCTGACAATTCATGTTTTGAAATTTTGATATTTGCTTTGTTCAGACTTGAATAAAAACAAAGGCAATCCTAAGTTTATCAGAAGTTAGAGGCATGCATGAATTGAAAGACTGTTTTGAGAGATTTGGATTTGAGTCGTGAATCAGAATTTATTGAATCGGGAAACTTGCAGAGAGTAAAGCAAGAGATTGGTTAGAGACTCAGAATGGCAATACTCATGTTTATATGCGCTAACAGAGTCGAGGGACCGTTAGATGGTGGCATCACTTTTGCAATTGTAGTTGCTTCCTTTTTTCATAAATGCAACCACATCGTCATCAATTGAGGCCTTCATCAAGAATGAAAACTGGGGCAATTTTTTTTTAAGATAATGATGATTTGATCAAGAGTGCAATTCATTTCAAAAATCGATTTCAAAAATTGACACTGGGGCAAATTTTTTGAGAAAAATTTGATTGCAAAAAATGGCTTTGATACTTTATGTTTGAAGCAAAACTTGTAAAAGACTGATTCACAATGGGGCAAACTTTTTAGAATGATTGATTTGAAATGAATTTTGACTTCAAATGGATTTGATGCCGTACACTGGGGCAAATTTTTTGACAAAAATTTAATTTCAAGATTGATTTTGAAATTGATTTATATTAGGGCAAGTTTTTTTTTTTTTTTTGTAAGGGATGAATTTAAATGGATTTTGATACCAAATCTCAAAAGAGTGGTTTAGGATCAGTTTGATGTCATACACTGGGGCAAAATTTTTTGAAAATTTTGTTTTCTTGGGATGATTTGGATGCAATGATTGACAATTGTTTCAAGTTTTCATATGTCTCAAATTTCTTTATGCATTTTTTTCAGCAGTTTGAATCTCATTTTGTTCATTGTAGTCTGATGCAATTTGTTATCAGTTTAGAATCATGCATTCATGTATTTTGTCTAGCAGCCTTTGCTACATCAACTTGTTTTACTTTTTCAAACCGACATTTGTTCATTATTTGTTTAGCATATTGTATGTTGTTTTGATTTTGTCCAGCATTACGCATATTTTACTTTTATGCTTAAGTCCTAACTCGTCCGTTGGGCCCCAGCTCGTCCGTTGGGCCCCAGCTCGTCCGTTGGGCCCCAACTCGTCCGTTAGGTTTACTTTTCTGCTTAAGTCCCAGCTTGTCCGTTGGGCTTCAACTCGTCCGTTGGGTTTACTTTTATGCTTAAGTTCCAGCTCATCCGTTGGGCCCCAACTCATCTGTTGGGTTTACTTTTCTGTTTAAGTCCCAGCTCGTCCGTTGGGTTTACTTTTCTGCTTAAGTCCAAGCTCGTCCGTTGGGCCCCAACTCATCCGTTGGGTTTACTTTTCTGCTTAAGTCCCAGCTCGTCCGTTGGGCCCCAACTCTTCCGTTGGGTTTACTTTTCTGCTTAAGTCCCAACTCGTCCGTTGGGCCCCAACTCGTCCGTTGGGTTTACTTTTCTGCTTAAGTCCCAACTTGTCCGTTGGGTCCCAGCTCGTCCGTTGGGTTTACTTTTATGTTTAAGTCCCAACTCGTCCGTTGGGTTTACTTTTATGTTTAAGTCCCAACTTGTCGGTTGGGTTTTAATTTTCGTTTATTTTAATCTTGCCGCTTAAACTCTACATTTTTATTTTATATATCATGCATTCATTTCTCAATCCGTACCCCATTAGCATGCTTTACTTTTCTAAATTTGCATTCATTTAGTAATTGTATTGCATTTGTCCAGCATACTACACGGTGTTTTAATGTCTTTAGTAGTTCGCATACTGTGTTCGCACGTTTTTGTCTTTATTTTCAGTTTTCGGTAGGTTCAATATGTAGCATCGGGTACCAATTCGACATTTTCAATTTTCATTAATTATGTTTGCAGCATTAGATACCATGTCGTTCTAATTGCATACCTATGCTGTCTTGCTTTAGCATTCTTGTTCTTCTTATGTCATCATGCATTAGTCGTCATGTTAGTTTATTTACTTTCATATTTCTTAGAAAAAAAGTAAAAAAAGAAAAAAAGAAAAAAAATTTTGAGTTAGATTGCATCATATGCTCAACACTTATTTCTCCCTTGTTTGAAATCTTTGTCGCATTTATTATGTCCAGGAGCCTGGACTTGCATTTGTTATTTACAGTTTCAAGTCTGACAGCCCAGACTTTGCATTTCATGATCCCTGACAGCCCAGGGTCATGCATCTGTTATTTATATTTTCAAGTCTAGCAGCCCAGACTTTGCATCTCATGATTCCTGACAGCACGGGAACATGCATTTGTCATTTACTTTTCAAGTCTGACAGCCCAGACTTTGCATTCATGATCCCTGACAGCCCAGGGTCCTGCATTTGTTATTTACATTTTCAAGTCTGACAGACCAGACTTTGCATTCATCCACCCTGACAGCCTAGGGTCATGCATCTGTTATTTACATTTTCAAGTCTGGCAGCCCAGACTTTGTATCTCATGAATCCTGACAGCACAGGAACATGCATTTGTCATTTACTTTTCAAGTTTGATAGCCCAAACTTTGCATTCATCCACCCTAACATCCCAGGGTCATGCATTTGTTATTTACATTTTCAAGTCTGGTAGCCCAGACTTTGCATTTCATGATCCCTGACAGCCCAGGGTCATGCATTTGTCATTTACTTTTCCAAGTCTGACAGCCCAGACTTTGCATCCCATGATTCTTGACAGCCCAGGGGCGTGCATTTGTCATTTACTTTTCCAAGTCTTACAGCCCAAACTTTGCATCCCATGATTCCTGACAGCCCAGGGTCGTGCATTTGTCGTTTACTTTTCCATGTCTGGCAGCCCAGACTTTACATTTTATGATTCCTGGCAGCCCAGGATCATTTAATTGTTTTTCCAAGTTGGCAGCCCAACTTTGCATTCATCAACCTTGGCAGCCCAAGGTCATGCATTCGTCCAGCAGCCTGGTCGGCATCTTTTATTTATGTTTCCAAGTCTGGCAGCCCAGACCTTGCATTTATGATTCCTGGCAGCCCAGGATCATTCATTCACTTTTCCAATTTGGCAGCCCAACTTTGCACTCATCCACCTTGGCAGCCCAAGGTCATGCATCCGTCCAGCAGCCTAGTCGACATCTTTTATTTATGTTTCCAAGTCTGGCAGCCCAGACCTTGCATTTATGATTCCTGGCAGCCCAGGATCATTTATTTACTTTTTCAAGTTGGCAGCCCAATTTTGCATTTATCAACCTTGGCAGCCCAAGGTCATGCATCTGTCCAGCAGCCTGGTCGGCATCTGTTTATTTACTTTTTAAGTTTGGCAGCCCAAACTTTGTATTCATCAACCTTGGCAGCCCAAGGTCATGCATCCGTTCAGCAGCCTGAACGGCATATGTTTATTTACATTTTCAAGTCTGGCAGCCCAGACATTGCATTTGTCTTGTCAGTATTTTTTTTGTTTAGCAATCTGAATTCATTCTTTTTGTCTTTTAGTTTAAGCACTTTATTAGATTTTGTAGTTTTTACCGGTTTATGTTATCCTTGTTTAGTAGTTCAAATGTGGCAGTTCCCTCTCTATGTTGATCACAAGTTTTGAAAATTTTGAATTCTTGACTCACCATTTGCAATTGTGTTTTGCATCCATAGTTCACTTGCATCTGAACTACGTTTGACCTGATTTCCTTTACTAGGATACGTAGGCAGCTCCTAGAGAGCTCGGTCGCATGTTTATATATATGTTCTCTGATCATTAGTTATAGCTCATCACATTTATGTACTATGCATGATTAGGTGTTTTCTTTATAGCAATGTCTATTTTTCATATTTAGGTGAGTCAAAATTTGGTGTTGTCTACGTCTTTGTCTGAAATCTCTACGAGATTCCCGACAAAGAGGGGCAAACTGTAGACACCAATTTTTGCCACACTATCTATTTTCAAACAATGGGGGGCATGTTTGCACTTTTTAGGACAAATTTTAAATTTTTAATAATCTCGGGGGGTAAAATAGTAATTTTATCTGTAAATATTTTTCTATCAGCTTTTGGGGGTTTTAAATTCATATTTTTACTTTCATGTGAATTTGTTATTTTCTTATGATTTTTCTGAATTTGACACCAATTAAATCCAGAAAAATCATAAGAAATTAACAAATTCACACGAAAGTAAAAATATGAATTTAAAACCCCCAAAAGCTGATAGAAAAATATTTACAGATAAAATTATTATTTTACCCCCAAATTATTGAAAAATTAAAATTTGTCCCAAAATGTGCAAACATGCCCCTCAAATGTTTGAAAATAAATGGTGTGTCAAAATTTGGTGTCTACTGCTAGTCCAACGCTAGACCCTTAGGTCATTTTAGTGTTAGTATCACTCTTTGTGTGCATGTCACTTCTCATTTCACACATTTTTAGTTTTCTTTCCATTTTGCATGATTATTATTATTATCATTATTATTATTATTATTTATTTATTTATTTTGACATATCGTCAAGTGCATGGCATCTAGGTTGCATTTCACTTAGAAGTTAGGTCATTTGTGTGATTTGACTAGAAATAGTCGTCTACTTACGTGGGAAGCAGTGGATTGAAAAGCCGTTCTGCCCTTCGTGAGTAGAAAAAGTCAAAGTCATGAGTTACTAGCTCCTCATTCCCATTATGATGTATCCCCACTTTCTTCGGCTACTTATTATCTATATTACTATTTTTCTTTTTCGTTTTGTATTTCATTTTGCATTCACACTCATGACTCCCTTGAGATCTCGACTTGGGTTTCGCAATTAATGCGATAATTCTAACCAAACCTTGACGGAACATTTCGACTCTCTCGATACTCACATTTAGATTTAGGATTTCCATTCATATAGACACATCCGAATGTGATAGAATTTAGGGTTAACTTAGGAAATTTTGATTAAGCCTCACAACTAGTTTCGACTAGGTTGAAAGGTGCCTTAGGTGCGAGCCTTTGCCTTCCCTTTCTTCAAATGTGGCTCTCGAACCATTTTCTCTTATTTTTTTCGTTGATCGGAGTCAAAAAAGGATTTTTCAATATTGTTTCTAAAGTTTTTTATTTTTGTTTGTTTACACGATTTTTTAGGTGACTTGGTACACCCTAACTTCATACCAAGTGGTGACTCTATTTTTAAAATAAAACCCTTTTTCAAAATTAGTTGGCCAAAACTGTCACACTTTTTGTTCCAACCTTATTTTCTTTTAAAATGTCATTTTTTCTAAATAACATTTTTTTCACCAAAACTCGATTTTTTCTCACACACGCGCACGGTTTTTCCAAAAATCTATCTTTTCAAAAGGGTTACGACCGGACCGCTGTCTCGGGACGCGACAGTCAAGACCCCACTAGCACCGTGCCTTATTGATTTTTCGGACGCGACACAGTTGTTTAGTATTTGTTCAGTATATTGCATGTAGTTTTGATTTTGTCCAGTATTTCGCATGCTATTTTTAATTTCTGCTAAGTCCCAACTCGTCCGTTGGGCCCAACTCATCCGTTGGTTTACTTTAATATTAAGTCACAACCCGTCCGTTGGGTTTATTTTTATGTTAAGTCCCAGCTTGTCCATTGGGCCCCAACTCGTCCGTTGGGTTTACATTTCTGTTGGGCCTCAACTCATCCATTGGATTTACTTTTCTGTTAAGTCCCAACACGTCTATTGGGCCCTAGCTCGTCCATTAGGTTTACATTTTTGTTAAGTCCCACCTCATCCGTTAGGCCCGAACTCGTCCATTGGGCCCCAGCACATCCTTTGGTTTTACATTTTTGCTAAGTCCAAACTCGACTGTTGGGCCCCAACTTGTCCGTTGGGTTTACATTTCTATTAAAGCCTAAGTCCCAACTCGTCCGTTGGGCCCCAATTCCTCCATTGGGTATATATTTTTGTTAAATTCCATGTAACAACCCTAGAAGCACATAGAATTTATTTAAATTTATGTAAGACATGTTAGGAAAAAAAAAAGGAAAACCGAAATTAGCTCAATGAATAAACAATAGTATGATTTCTTTTATGTTATAGTATGTTGTACATTTTCCTTTAAGGGTTGTACCATAGAGCTCTTGCAAATTAAATGGAAGATAAGTGTACAAAATCTCCTCTAATCATATTTAGCCAAGTTGGTAGCCATTGTGCCAAAAAGTCAAAACTCTATGTTAACTTATGTCTTGCCAGGATTGGTTGATTTTTTTTTTTTTTTGCCCATTTCTCTCTTTATTTCTTTTCTATTTTCTTGGCCTATTTCTTTCTTTTTTCTTCAAGTTGGCCAGCCACCTTTCTCTCTTTCTTCTCTCTTTTGTTTTAATTTTCTTGAAGCTTTTCTCTTCATTTTGGTCATCTCCTTCCATTGAAAGTGAGCTTATCTTCTCACTAAGCAAAGATCTAGACTTATTTGAGGTATTTACCATGAACTTTTGTTATTTTTCCAAGGTTATAAGTTGTAGTTGTGTAAGTTTTTAATCAAGTTCTTGTTGTTAAGCATGAGTAATTAGGCCATGATTATGACGTTTCATTCCATGTTATGATGTTTATTGGCTTGAATGACTTGTAGTTAGTGTTTAAATCTTGAAATAACAAGTATTGATTATTGATTGGTTGAAGAACCTTGGTATGGCTCAAGTGATTTGATGGAAAATTTGAGTGAAATTGGGTTGATTAAGACATAGAAGTTATAGAACTAGTTGAAGTTGGGTTGGTTGGTTGATTTTCTTGCAGGTAAAAATTTTGGGTTAGTCCGATTTTAGGGGAGATGCTGCCGAAATTTCAGTAGAATTTAAAGAGAAAAAATTTGATAGGCGAGATTTAACCTAGGATATGCAGAAATTTAGGGATTTGGATGTGTAGAAAATTTCAAGAGCATGATCTATTAGTGAATTAATTTTCCTAGAACAAGAAAACCCTAAATCTAAAACCCTAAACTCTAAAACCCTAAAACCTAAACCCTAGAAATAATTGGGTTCTTTCTTGAATTTTTCTTACTAATTTGCTTAGAGTTTTAATCAGGTTTTCATTAGATTATTTCTTTTGAATTCCAGGACCCGAGAGTTATTCACGTCCTTATTACAAGATTTTCTCCTACTTACTTAAGGTGAGTGTTCCTATGTGTGCATGATGCATGAAATGCTATGTTATACTTGTAAATATTATTTAAAGCAATGTGTTACTTGAGGAAAGATGTGTACTTTATCGCATCTATTTCGCAATGCGTTACATGCTTTCATTATCCAATGTGTTATTTGTGCTTGAGACTTTCATGACTAACTTCACCGTTACTTCACGGTTAGTCAATCCGGTCATGATTAGGAGGGTATTGTAAGGTAATAGGATAGGTAACGCAGCGGAAAAATAAAATTTATTACCTTAACCATGGATCTCTTTGACATATCTATATGATTAACAAGGGGGTTTGCATGAAGATTACCTTAAGCACAGAAGATTTCTATGCTTCTAGGCAAAGATCCTTCGAAGAAGATGTTAGATCTACCACTAAAAAGCCCTCCAAGTGTAGAGCCTCTAACGATATCCACATGAACAACTTCTTTGGGAACCTTGTAGGCTTGCTTGCTTTGACTTTTGAGTACTAGCTCCCTTGAATTATTTAAGAACACAAGAAGAAGAACACCTAACTATTAGGAGAGAGAGAGAGAGACACCTAGAGAGAGAGAAAGTGGCGTGCCTCTTTCTTCAATTTTTCTCTCACTAGTTTTTCTTTTTGTGTTGCAATAATAATTCAAGAGTCAAAGCATGAACCTATTTATAGAGGAAGTATCTAGTCTTTTAGGAAATAAAACTAATTGGAAACCAAAAAGGTTTAGGTAACTTACTTTAAGCTAATCCTTTTCCTTTAGGAAATCTATTCCATAAGGAAACCAATTAGTTACTTTATTTCTTTTAGGAAACTAATTTTCTGCAAGACTTAGAATATTTATAAATAAGTCCTTTAAGTTAATTTATCTCATAAATTAACCCCATAAGTATCTCATACTTATCTTAATTACATTTTAACCCAAAGATTTTGTTCTTTATGTGTGTAACCCATTAGGTTCCATTCACATTGGCAATAAGTATAAATTATAACTCATTAATTGAGCTAGATAAATTAAACAATTTTAATTTATCATTAATTCACTAATTAATCAATTCATACTTATAGATCATGAGTGGCGTCTAGCAATACATCATGACCACCTAAGTGAATAGGAAAGTCATATGGTAGACCATACCCTTCAATGACAATGTTACCGTGTAATTAATATCCTTTCACCACACTATATCCCAATTAGTCTAAAAGTATAGTGCATACTTTTAAATGACTAATTTATATTTTCTTGTTCCAGAAATATAACTTTCCATGATGTATAACCTTGAAACTACTTCCAAGTTATACTATCACTTCTGCAGAAGATTTATGAGTTAATATTTCCAACAAGTGGCCATAAAGGGATATACTCTCCTATTAAGGAGTGGTGAATCTTATATTGATTACTCACTATCTTTCCATGCTTCAAACTATACCCAATCTCTAACCTATGGGCTACCCTTTTACGGGCACCGAGGAATAGAGTCAAAGTATAGCAATCCACACTCAAGATACTATGGTAAACTCAAGTCAAAGGATTACTTACACCATTGCCATTAAGAGTTCAACCATTGGCACTATAGTTGAAACTGTTGGCGGATCAATCCAATGAACTTGTTCTCAAACAAGCATCCACATACCAGCTTAAGTGTCACGCAAACTATAGTCAATGAGATCAACTACTACTTACCATAAGTAGAGGCAAAGTATGTGCTAGTCTATCCGCATTAATGATATCCAATCTCATTAATACTACGACTAGGGATATTTAAGAATATGACTTTTTGTATTAGAGTTTCATAATTGTAACCCTTACAATCTCTAATACACAGTCAATATTCTAAGGACTTTATCAATCAAACAAGTAACATGGAAATACAAGTATAGATGATAAAGAAAAATACCACATGGATAAATATAACATAAATAAGTGTAAATACAAAACACCTTAAACCATCTTGGTTTTAGGGCATCCACTAACAAACTCCCACTTACACTAAAACCAATCACTCATTTGTTTTAGGCCAAAAGCATTTACATAAGTATCATGCTTTTTTTGGGACAAGGTCTTAGTGAGAGGATCAGCTATATTGTCATTAGTGGGAACCTTTTCTATCTTTACATCATCCCTACCAACTATTTGCCTAATCAGATGGTAGCGCCTAAGTACGTGTTTGGATCGTTGATGAGTCCTAGGTTCCTTTGCTTGGGCAATGGCACCATTGTTGTCACAATACAAAGGTATAGGATCAACAATGGAAGGAACCACTCCTAGCTCGGTAATGAACTTCTTGATCCAAACAGCCTCTTTTGCAGCTTCAGAAGCAGCAATGTACTCAGCTTTAGTTGTAGAATCAGCGGTAGTTTCTTGCTTCGAACTCTTTTAGCTCACAGCACCACCATTTAACGTGAATATAAATCCAGACTGCGACTTACTATCATCCTTGTCAGACTGAAAACTCGCATTAGTGAAGCCACACACTTCCAAAGTGTGTCTTCCATAAACCAAGAATAATTCTTTAGTTCTTCTCAAGTACTTAAGAATACTCTTGACAGCTACCCAGTGACACTCACCAAGGTTAGCTTAGAATTTGCTCGTAACACTTAGAGCATAGGAGACGTCGGGTCTCCTACATAGCATAGCATACATAATGGATCCTATTGCCAAGGCATAATGAACCTTTTGCATGCTATCAATCTCGACAGGTGTCTTAGGACACATGTTTCTCGAAAGAGTAATCCCATGTCTCATAGGTAAATACCCCTTCTTCGATTGCTCCATGCTAAACCTCTTTAGCATATTGTTTATGTATGTCGATTGATTGAAACCAAGCAATCTCTTGGATCTATCTCTATAGATCCTAATTCCCAAAATATAGGTTGTCTCTCCTAAATCCTTCATGGAGAAACTTTTGGATAACCATACCTTTATAGTTTGTAGTAAAGGTATGTCGTTTCCCATCAACAATATGTCATCCACATAAAGTATTAAGAAAACGACAGCACTCCCACTCACCTTCTTGTATACACAAGGCTCGTCTTTGTTTTTAAGAAAATCAAACTCTTTGATTGTCTCATCAAAACGAATGTTCCAACTCCTTGAAACTTGCTTGAGTCCATAAATGGACTTTTGCAGCTTGCATACCTTATGACTATCAATGGAGTCAAAACCCTCAAGTTGTGTCATGTACACATCCTCTTGCAAATTCCCATTAAGGAATGCAGTCTTGACATCCATTTGCCAAATCTCATAGTCATAATAAGCAGCTATGGCAAGCAAAATCCTTATGGATTTAAGCATAGCAACTGGCAAAAAGGTTTCTTCAAAGTCAATTCCTTGCCTTTGTTTATAACCTTTTGCCACTAACCTTGCTTTATAGGTAACAATGTTACCATCCATGTCAATCTTTCTTTTAAAGACCTACTTGCACCCTATGGATTTTATCCCTTCAGGTGGCTCGACCAAGGTCCATACCTTGTTCTCGTACATGGAATCCATTTCGGATTTTATGGCTTCGCGCCACTTCAAAGAGTCTACATTAGACATAACTTCTTCGTAGCTAGTAGGATCGTTATCATCTATGACTAGCACATTATTGCTCTCACTTATGAGAAATTCATATCTCTCAGGAGCATAACGTGTTCTACTAGATCTACAAAGTTCTTGTGTAACTTGAGCTTCCGACTGCGCCTCATCAACATGTGGTGTAAGCTCTTGTTCCAACTGTTGACTACTTTTGTGGTTCTTGAATTTTTCAAGTTCTACTTTACTCCGACTACATCTTTCAAGAATAAACTCTTTCTCTATAAAGATAGCATGTCTTGAGACAAACACCTTTTGCTCAAAGGGATTGTAGAAATAGTATCCTTGACCCTCTCTAGGATACCCCACAAACAAACACTTATCAGACTTGATTTCAAACTTGTCCGACATATTTCAGCTTTATATAAGCGAATGTTCCCTATATCTTTAGATAACTAAGATTTGGTCTTTTATCCATACCATATCTCATAAGGTGTGGTATCAACAGATTTTGTAGGAACACGGTTGAGTGTAAAGGAGGCGGAATCTAAGGCATATCCCCAAAACGAACTAGGAAGTGATGCATGGCCCATCATGGAACGTACCATATCTAATAAAGTACGATTTCTCCTTTCAAACACACCATTTAGTTGTGGCGTGTATGGAGAGTCCATTGAGAAATAATCCCATTTTCCTCTAGATATTGTTGGAACTCTTGACCTAAGTATTCTCCACCTCAATCAGATCTAAGTGTTTTGATACTCTTGCCAAGTTGTTTCTCAACTTCAGCTTTAAAGACGTTGAACTTTTCAAAGGCCTCGGATTTGTGCTTCATTAGAAACACATAACCATATCTAGAATGGTCATCCGTGAAAGTGATGAAATAGGAGTAACCACCTCTAGCATGGATCGACATTGGGCCACAAACATCAGTATGTATAAGCCCAAGAAGATCACTAGCATGTTCACCCTTTCTAGTAAAAGGTGCCTTGGTCATCTTACCAAGTAAACAAGATTCGCATGCCCCAAATGATTTATAATCAAATGAGTCCAAGTATCCATTTTTATGTAACTTGGATATGCGTTTCTCATTTACATGACCAAGTCTACAATGCCAAAGGTATGTTTGGTTAACAATATCTAATTTTTGTTTCTTGGTATTTATGTTGAGAATGGACTTTTGTTCATTTAGAATATATAAACCATTATTTAATGTACCAGTACCATAAGTAATACCATCACGTGAAAAAGAACAACTTTTATTCCTTTGTTTGATGGTAAAACCATCCAAATCTAACAATGAGATAGAAATGATGTTCTTTGTAAGTACGGGAACAAAATAACAGTTTCTTAATTCTAAAATAAGCCCAATGGGTAAAGAGAGTACATAGGTTCCTACGGCTAATGCAGTAACTCTTGCTCTATTCCCCACGCGTAGCTCGACCTCTCCCTTTGCCAGGAATCTACTATCTTTAAGACCCTGCATATTATTACAAATGTGAGATCCAGATCCGGTATCTAATACCCATGAGTCTTGGTTAGTAGATAAATTAATCTCAATCATAAACATACCAGAGGTTGAAGCTTCACCAAGCTTCTTTAACTTCAGAGAGTCAAGGTAGGCCTTGCAATTCCTCTTCCAATGCCCATCTTGTCCGCAATGGAAGCATGTGCCCTTGGGTTTGTCCTTTTTAACCCCACCCTTAGGCTAAGATCTCTTCTTCTTGGATTTCTTAAGCCCAGAATTGGGCTTCTTTTTCTTGGAGCCCGAGACAAGCATAACGGTGCCCTTCTCCTTCTGAAGATTAGGTTCAGCAGTCTTGAGCATGTTCATCAATTCAGTCAACGTGCACTCAACTTTTCGCATGTTGAAGTGCAGGATGAATTGTGAATAGCTCTCAGGGAGGGACTGAAGAATTGAGTCAATACTTAACTCATTGTCAGAAACATGTCTCAGATCAGCTAATTTTTCAATTAGTCCAATCATCTTCAGTACATGGGTAGTCACTGAAGATCCCTCTGCCATCTTGCATTGATAAAGCTCCCTTGAGGCCTCATACCTCTCAGTCCTAGCTTGTGCGTCGAATATTTCTTTTAAATGCACAATCATGGATGGAGCATCCATCTTAAGATGTTGCTTTTGCAATGTCGGGGACATAGCAGCTAACATGATACATGTTGCAGCATCATTGTCAGCTTTGTGCATCTCATATGCATCTATGTCCTCAGGTGATGCAGTAGCGGGTGGAGGAGGGGGCATGGGTTTATCGAGGACATACTCAATTTTTTCATGTTTCAGAACAATTCTCAAATTGATATTCCAATTCTCAAAGTTGGTTTCATTGAGTTTGTTATCAAGAATCGGTCGCAAATTCACGTTAGACATTCTACAAAAAGTAAAGACAGAAAATAAGTATTTGTTTTATATTATATATGCAAACCAAAAATGTGGATTCATAAATTTATTTGGTTTGCTCCCACTATTTTACTTCAAATCAATAACCCTAAATATTGATTCGGGAATCCGTTGGAAATTCCTAGTGGGTTAAGATCCCATCTAATTATCCTTAAGCTTGACGGTGGGCCAACAACCTAAAGATAATTTTGATTAGGTAGGTAACTTTTACTAATCACAACCCTTGTGACTCCTATTTTGACATCAACCCTTAAAGTCAATGTTTGCCTCAAAAATACCACAACCTTGACGGTGGGTGATAAGCGTATAGTTTGCATATTTCTTAGTGTGTTTACATTAGTATTTTATGCTAGTTTTTAGGGTTTAAATAATGAACAATAGTCACTTTCATGTCTATTTCTTTCAATCTTAAGTTTGTAGCTAAAATGTGCAAATGTGTGGTTTAATATGCAATTCTTTGTATTTTGTAGGTTTTAGCTATAACGATCATCACTTTGGATCAAATGAAGCATATTGAGATGATATTAAATGTGATTTGAAGTTGATGAGAAGTGGCAAGAGAAGAGGACCAATGATGTGGCATGATGAAGCAATGATAGAAGAAGAATTGGTGATGAAAGGATTTCACTGCACCGACATGTTTTGGTAGTTTGGTCACAACTGGAGCTAGAGAGAGTGAATTGAGATGATTCTTGAAGTAATTTAAAGCTAAGAGAATTATCTACAATTCATATGAAGACCTCAAAGTCTGATTCTCACGTTTACAATGTCAAATTGCCACATTACTGAAGCATTCTTGTGCAGCGATGCTCTTCCAACCATGTCTTGATGTTTTGGCCATATCTTTGTTTACACAACTCCAAATGACCGGATTGTTGTGCTCCTGGAAAGCTAACTCAAAGGGCTATAACTTTCATGTTCAGAGTAAAAGCTAGTTTGGCAAACTTTCTGACCGAACACGCGGCTGAATCCGCGCCGCGGGTACGCACCGCGGGTATGGTCAGAAAGTTATTAATTGAAGCCGCGGCTGTATCCGCGCCGCGTGTTCCAGGCGCGGGTTCGGGGCATAGACGTACGATTTTGAGGCACTTTGGGGCTATCTTTCAAGGGGGCAATTCATACTCTTGGTGGATGGTGAGACTACATCTTAGGAGGGTTTTAGAGTGCTAGAAACACAAGAGAGAAGCGTAGAATAGCATAAAATAGCAAGGGTCTCTCTTAGAGAGATTTTCTCTCTTTGAGAGAGCCACCCCTTTAGATTAGTAAATCTCTCTATAGAATAGTGCTATTTGGAGGATTCTCTTGTACACATCAAGATTGGAGGAAGAATAGAAGATTTGAACTTGTTCATCAATCAATAAGTTTTCTTTATTCTATTTTTGTCTCTTTCTTGATTTATATGGATTTGTCTATTAAAGTTTTGATCTTTTATGTGAAATCCACCATGGGTACGTGCTAAATTGTTAATCTAGGGTTAGAGGAAACTAATCGCTTCATGCATATGACTTGATTATGATTATTCATGTTATCTTGTGCTTGTTTGTTCTCTATTCTGGTTTGCATGAATTTGTAGTTGCTTGATCACCAACTATGAATTGATAGTTGTTATTATGCAACGAAGAGTTGGTAATGATAATGGAAAAGGAATAGCTGAAGTCTAGGTTGCATGTCACACGAGAGTAGTGGTGCTCCTAGGTGGGTCAATTAGGCAATTCATGTGATTAATGAACCAATACTAGTATCTTTACCACGAGAGTAGGAAAGAACTAGTAGGGAGGTAATCGTTAACTTGTCACGAGAGTGAAGGTTAAGTATAATTGGGATTGGACCCTAACCAAGACAAGAACCAATAGCATGAGTTGATCTTTTCATTTATATGTTTGCTCATTAGTTAACTCTATGCCCTAGTGTCTTAAGATTGCGAGTTTTCTCCAATATTGTTATTCTATGGAGTTGTTAGTTTAGTTGTTTATTTTATACTTTGTTCTTCACATTGTTAATTGGTTGTTTAGATAATAAAGTGAGCAATAAAACCTTAGTACTTCAATAACCTTTTCCCTGTGGGATCGACCCTGTTGCCCTATACTCAATACGATCTGTGCACTTGCAGTATATAGGGTAATTAGGTTTTATAACTTGATTATTTGTGTGTGATATAATTGGATTATTTGCTATATTTTTAGACCTAATTACACGCCTATCAAGTTTTTGGCGCCGTTGCCGGGGAAAAGGAAAGAATACTAGGGCCAAAGCTATCAAGTTTTTGGCGCCGTTGCCGGGGAAAAGAAAAGAATACTAGGGCTAAAGCAAACTTTATTAATCTAAACTTTTTTTTTTGTTTTATTAATTTTTCTTACTTTAGTAGGTGGGAAGAAAAAGAAAGATCTCAATTGTGCAACCTTGGTTTAAAAAGATGGCAGATTATTTTGATGATTGGGCCAATGAACAAGGTGCCATAAGACGATCTACTGGTATGTCTATGAGTGACATTCTTGATATGTTGAAAGCACAGATGGATGAATTGTTGAACTTGGTTACTGTACGATATGGTAATGGTTCTTGTTATTCTCAAGTAATTGTTGATTATTGTACTTACTGGGGTGGAAATCATAATTCATATGATTGTTTTAATTGTAGACAAGTACAATATGATGACAATTATCACTACCCCCCTCAATATGATTGTAGACACCAAATTTTGACACACCTTTGGTAAAAATATGTGTGTTACTTTATTTTAGAGGGTATTTTTCATTTTTCGGGGGTCGAGTACAATTTTCGCGTATTATATCTAATTCGTCGTATCAGGGGCAAAATGGTAATTTCACCATGTAAATATTAGTTTATTTTATTTTATTTTTTCTAAATACATAATTTTACTATTTTTATCATTATTTATGATTTTAATGATTTTTGGGGAGTCATTTATTATTTATTTTAAATTTTAGTATTTTTAATTCAACGGCACGTTTTTCAATGCGCTATTTTTATGAGGATTTTCAAGTAAGAAAATTTTATATATGCATTTTGAATACTCATAAATTTTCTGTAAAAATCTCATAATTTTTAGAGGTCGTTTAGTATTTATTTAATTTTTATTTTTTTGTTTTTTTTGTTTATTAAGGACACGTTTCTCAAGAATGCATTAATTTCAAAATTTTTGAGTGAAAATTGTAATATGTGCTTTATGTGATAATATATGTTGTGTAAAATTTGTGTGATGTCATTTATTATTTTTTATAAATTTTATAATTTTGCCATATTTAGGTCACGCTTTCCAATGCACTTTTTATTTAAGATTTTCTTTATGAGAATTTTGTCTACAAGCATTTTATAAATTTTCATGTTAAAAAAAAAAAAAAAAAAAAGGGGGGAAGCAGAGCAGGCTGCGTTTGGCAGCCTGCTACTGCTGCAGCAGTATGGCTGCTGCAGCCATTAGACCAACTTCTCCATCATCATCACTCTCCTTCCCCACTTGCAACCCCTTCATCAGATTTTGAGAAATTTTGTTCAAAATTCCTTCTAAAAATCATCAGACAGACACACTCATCTGCTCACAACTGCAAAGCCACTCCCTCACTTTCTGTTTGCCCTCTGCCACACACATACACCAACTCACAGACTTCACACTGCATTTTCTTCCCCCTCTCACACCTCACAGAACACACACGCACAACACACACTACCTTCAACTCCCCTGCAAGCAACACAAAACACAGACTGGCATTTTCTTTCCCCTCCCTCTCTTGATCCGAACACACACATCACACACACCTGTAGTTCTCCCCTTTCCCCTGCACATTCTCTCGGCTCTCTCACACAACATACAACTCACAGACACACACCAATTCACGCCATTTTTCCCTCACCTTCACCTCTCCCTCACAAACGCCTCACCTGCAGCTCCACCTCTCACTCTCTCGGCCTCCCTACTCCCTTTCCCCAGCACACATTCACACAGTTCACACACAGAACACCTCACCTGCACTTCACTTCACCCAACTCTCACCCTCTCTGCCTCTCATACACATCTGCACACAGATCACTCACACTTCCCGGCACTCAGTTCAGCAGCACAAACACACAAACACTCACCCCACTGCCCCTCCATTCACATACACAGACACAAGCATCACATACACACCTGCATTTTCTTCCTCACTCTCACGCCTCACACATATCACACAACACACACTGCATTTCCTCTGCACAATTCACCAAGCACAGACAACAATCACACAAACACACACTCATTCACGCATAGTTCACTCACGCACACAGACACAGCACACAGGCACACACCTGCACACACACTAAGTCACACAATTCACACACACACAAATGCACAACTCACACAAACCTACACAAAAATCACAAACAAACATACATACACCTGCACCCACCAGTTCATTTACACACACGGCACACACAAAACATACATTCAAACACATACTCACACAACCTGTAAACACACACACACACACACACCCCTGCAAGAAACACACACGCACACTCCAGCACCATGAGGACAGCAACCACAGTAGCTGTGGACCAACGCCATCGCAGCAGCCACCAGTGACGACCGAGTCCAACCATCATCACCACCGTTCTTCCCCTGCGCAAAGAGGTTAAATTCCTAGACTCTCTTATAATTAGCTTGCATTTGTTTGATTTATGATGGTTTTACTTTATGATTTGAAGGTTATAAGGCTTGATTATTTGGATTTGAGAATGGGTTTGAGAGGAGACTTAGAAGTGATTTGGGGGTTTTGAGTTTTTGGGTGAAGAAGAAAGAACCGGCTGGGCAATTTTGACATAAGATTTGGTAATTTTGGAGTCATTTTAAAAAAAAAAAAAACTGATCCAGGGTGAGGAGGTCCAAGAGAAAGAAAGAGGGAGATGTGTGAGAGAGAGAGAGAATGAGAGAGAGACGGTAAAAGATGAAGGCAAGAACGAGAGAGATTAAGCGAAACAGGGGAGGACTTTTTATTTTTTGCAAGTGACGGTTTTGAGGAAGCTGATTGAGGTTCTATGGTCAAAGAAGCAGACTGACTGAGTCTGGGCATGAGAGTTTGACTTGGGAATTTGCTTTTTGGACTTTAGTAAACGTTTGTTTCTTTTAAAGAATTTTCAGCATTGAGTCAAAAGAGTTGATTTGTTTGTGGAAATAGGCATATCCGGTCAAAAAGGAATAATTCAGGTGGGGTCTCTGTTAGTTCTTTGTTATTTGTTCTTTGTTCTTTGTGTTTCATCATTTAGTAATTACAATTGATTTGTTTATGCTTTGGTTTTAGAGTTAGTTTTAATTCATTAATTAAGTTAATTAACCAAAGTCAGTTTAGTTAATTTAACTAGCTATCTAATTTAGTATTTTTATTTTATCTTATGCAATTAAGCCCTTGTATTTTTGTAAATTGACCACTTTAGGTTCTATTTCTTTCATTTAGGCCTTAATTATCAATATTGCCCCCTCCTTAAGTTTTGTGTAATCCGTAATGTTAAGCCCATTAGTTGCTGTAATTTTAATTTTTTATCTCACGTTTGCTGGAATTACCTTGGAAATTGTAAATTTGGTCCCAAGGTTGCTGGAAATTGCATCTTCGCCCCTATGCATTGCTGGAAATTTTATTTTGGCCCTAGAATATTGCTGGAATTTATATTTTGGTCCTTTATGTTGCTGGAATTTGTTTTAAGACCTCCATTAACTGTTAGAATTATATTTTAGCCTTTTATTTGTTGCTGGAATTTGTATTTTTATACTTATAGTTGCTGGAATTTTTATTTTTAGCTCTTTTATATAGCTGAAATTTTCAATTTGACCCTAGACATTGCTGTAAATTATGTATTATTTAATGACTTTGCTGAAATTATATTTTTAGTCTTTTATTTATTGCTGGAATTTTTGTTTTTGGGCATTATAGTTGCTGAAAATTATGTTTTAGCCTTTAAATTCATTGTAAACTATGTCATTACCTGTGAGTAGGGTTTAAAATTATAATTTTACCTTTTTACTTGTTGCAAATTACATTTTTCACTTTAGAATATTGCTTAACTTTTCACTTTTAATCCAAATCTTATAATATTTTATTTTTGCCAAAAAAAAGTATTAATTAAAATTAGTTAAGTCCTCAAAGCTTTAAATTATTTCTTTTTACATTTTCTTTATTTATTTTTACCAAACTTATAATTAATATTCTAAAATTGGGTCTTGTTAGCCTAATTAATGTTCAAATTAGTTTCTCTATTTTTCTTTTAGTTGTTTTAATAATTCTCATTTGAGGTGTTAAAATTTCAATGTATGTATTGTTAGGTTTTGTCTTCTATTATTATTATTATTATTATTATTATTTATTTTATTTTTATTTTATTTTTGTTGTTCTACTTTATTTATTTATCTACTTATTTATTTTTACTTAAATAATTTTCCTTTTTCTTCCTAAATAATTAATTATTATTATCATTATTATTATTATTTTTTTATTATTTTTTATTTTTTTATTTTTATTTTTGTTTATTATTGCTACAATTGTTTGAATTATCATTAGCATGTTTATAGTGATTGCTCTAGAATAACTTAATTAATGGCTTATTTATTTAAACAATGATGCCTTGATTAAGTTTGTTCATTTTAGTAGCGATTTATACCGGGTTTGCGAATGAGAGGTACCTCGATTACCCTTCCAATATTTCTTTTATGTGCTCCTAAGTGCTCCTATGTGTTTTTCTGCGTGTTTTTTGTGTTTATACTTTTTTATCCATGTGAGAGTGTTTATTTATTTATGCCATGTTACTTATTAGAAATTAATTTTCTGATTATTTAAAGAAATGTAATAGATAGGTAATATTCTATTTAGCAAAATTGTGTATTTAGATAGTTAATGTAATAGATAGTTCATATGTTATCTATTTAATAAAAATCTTATGTATTTTAGATAGAAAATGTAATAGATAGGCTAGATAGGTTACCCTTTTTATTTTTAGATTATAATTAGGCTTCTCCGGTGTAATAGTTAGGGCTTTGCGTGCTATGTGTGCTATGTGCTTATGTGTTTTATCCGCTTTCTTTAGGATTTTGCATCTAGAATATCATGTTTATGTGTTATGTGCTCCTATGTGCTATTATTTGCTTTTATGTGATTATTGCTTTAATACATGCTTTATTTATTTACTTGCTTTAATTATATATGTGTATCGTCGCCACACTAGTCCAAAGCTAGTTGTGGCTAATTTCGTTTTCTTCGCTAGTCCAACGCTAGTAGGAGAACTTATAGAAACTAGGCTAGTCCAATGCTAAGCCTTTAGGTCATTTTAGCATTAGGAACAATTTTCGTATGCATTTCATGACTATTTCACACACATTTTATCTTTTTAGGCCTTTTCCATTTCTATGAGTTTTTTATATACATACTTTATCACTTATTATCTATTTTTAAACAACTATTTGGCGCATAACATTTAGATTCCACTACACATAGAATTTTAGGTCATTTGCGTGATTTCGACTAAGAAATAGTCATCTACTCACGTGGGAAGCGATGGCGTACATGTCGTTCCCCCCCTCCGTGAGTAGAAACAGTTAGTCACGAGTCCATTAGTCCCCCGTACCCGTTATGTTTGCATTCCCACTTTCTTTGTTCACGTACTATCTATATTACTATTTTCCTTTTCTTTTGCATTCCATTTTGCATCATAACTCGTGACTCCATCGAGGTCTAGATCGGGTTTCGCAATTAATGCGATAATTCCGACCAAACCTCAAGTGGAACATTTTGTCCCTTATCGATATCCATTTTTAGGATTAGATTTGCATTCATATAGTTGCATCCAAGTGTGATAAAATCTTAGGGTTATATTAGGAAAATTTAGACTAAACCTCGCAACTAGTTTCGGCTAGGTTGAAAGGGTGCCTTAGGCGCAAGCCTTTGCCTTCCCTTTCTTCAACTGTGACTCCCGAACCTTTTTCTCTTGTTTTCAAAGACCTGGAGTCGTCTAAAAGGGTTTTTCTTGTTTTTCCTATATTTTTCCAAAAAGTCATTTTTTAAAATAAATCATTCCCAAGATTTTTACCTTTCACAAAATGTTTTTGGTGACTTGGTACACCAAAACTCAATACCAAGTGGCGACTCCTTTTTCATTAAAGAAACCCTTTTAGACTCTATTTTTTTGGGTCAAAAAACCGTCGCATTTCAAAAAGTCCCATTTTAGGCCCTTTTTCTTTTATTTTAAAATAAAGCATTTTTTTTAAACACAATCACATTTAATTCTTCCTTTTCCTTTTCACCTCACACACTTATTATTATCATTTTATTATTTATTTTTTCTTTTTCGAAAAATGGGGCGCGACAATGATCCTTACCCCAATGCTTATGACTCGGAGTGGAGGGATTATCCATACTATGGATGGGAAGACACATGGAACCATCAACAGCTTGTTTGGGAAGAACCTAGTTTTCAACTTTATCCATCCCCTGTAGATTCAAAACCTGAGTGGGAATTGACTTTTGATAAATTGGCTGAATCAACATTAGAGAGATTAGCTAGGATGGAGAAAAATTTTGAGTATAAACTTAACCACATTGCTAAAGCTTTGCACATTAGGTACCGATATGACCCACTGAGTGGTACCGAGTTCAATCCTAGTGAGCAAGTGAAAGCAATTACTTGTTGTAGTGGTGAACAAGTAAGTGAATATCCATCTGTAGCAATTGACCCTGATTATGAGTTGGCCATTGAGGGATTCTCCAAATTGATAGATGAAAAACATGACCAATTGACCATGATGTTTATGAATCTTAGGGTCCAAAATGAACATGAGTGTACTGAGGAAGAAAAAGAGAATGCGGAAGGAGTTGTAAGTGAGGATAAGAGTTCTAGGGAAACAATTGAAGGATTGAACACCTCACTTCCAACTACTTCTTTTAACCCACAACCGGCATCTTGTGTTAAAATTTGTAATTCACTACATATTAATATTCCGTTTGGTAGTACTATTTTGCAGGTTTCTTCTTATGAGAGGTTTCTTGAAGATATCATGGCATGTAAGATAAAGCTGAAGGATACCAAGAGCAAAGCCAATACAGAAGGATGCAGTGTCGTTTCTGTTGCTACTCCACCACCAAGGTTTAAGCATTTTGGGTTGCAAGGTGCTATAATGGAGATATATCCAAGAGTTGAGATAAAAAGGCCCAAGAAGAAGAAAGAGTGGGCTTCTGATGTTTTCCATCAAGGGGTTACGTGAAAATTGATGGAAAAGTCTGGCTGAAGACTATAAAAAAAGCGCTTGCTGGGAGGCAACCCAGCCATTAATTTATTTTATGGTTTTTTAGGATTTAAAGTCAGTTGTAGGATTTATTTAGTTTTCATTTTCTATTGTTTAGGTTGTGTGACTAATGGTTTTGTAGAGCTTATATTAGTTTAACATGTTGTCATTGCAGATTTTAATAGTTGATATTGGATCAAGGAAGCATGGCAATCATGGATAGACACTTCAATGGCTACGATAGGGGAGTAATGTTTCTTTATCTTTTGTTATTTTATCTTATTTTTCCTTCTTACACATTGAGGACAATGTGTATCTTAAGTGTGAGGGGAAGTTTAGGATATTATTCATCGTAGTAATTGTTGTGTTTGAATTGCGTGGTTTTTATTTTTTAGAGAATATTGGTTGCATTTTAAATGTTATGATTGCTTGGGTACCAATTGCAATTTGTCTAACATTTTTTTTTGCCAAAGTTTTTCAAAAAATTTGCCCAACAATTCAAAAGTGCTTAATGGTTAAATTCTACAACTATTAGTGATCAAATTCTTCTACCCTAGTTGAGATAATTTTATGTGTTTTGAGAATTTCTTTCTTAATAGACTGGGAAATTTTTTGTTGTGTGATTATGAAATTTTGTTTTAGAGAAAGTATATTAGGTAAAGTAGGAGGAATTATGCTGAAATTTTTTGTGAGTTTAATGAAGTTTTTCTACTTTATTTGTTTTTCTTCATGAGTTAAGTAGTGAACGAGGTTTATGAGTATGGCTTATGCCTTTGATTAGCAATGTATTAAGGAAAAGGGACTAAATGAGCTTATTTGAGAAAAAAAATGAAGAAAAAGAGAGAATAGTGTTTTGAAAGAGAAATCTTTTGAGGAAAGAGAAATAATTGAGCTTAGGTTCTACTCCGCTGGTTTTAGTACTGAGTAACCGGGAGTCTTCATATGGCCAATGTCGACTTTCGCGTAAAAAGGTGCTAGAGCTATGAGTACGCATAGCAACTTGGGCAGATGAAGTGCTAAGTAACCGAGGGTCTTTATTTGGCCAATGTCGATCTTCGCGTCAAAAGGCAACTTTATGTCTCAAGGAAAGGCTAAGCTTATTAAGCAAAGTCCCTAGTTGTTATAAAAAGTGAATTACTCATTGGCATATAGTCATACTTGTTAGCTATAGGCACTACTTGCTTATGAATTTCGAATAGAGTAGAGAAATGGAATTGAGCTATTTCAATTGATGTATAATTCTTTCTCTTCTGCTAAATATGATGACTATCTGAAATAAGATGAATAATTACATGATTATTTTCCATAGTTGTTGAGAATGTGATTTTGAAAACGCATGTGTTGCTTTTACTGTGGTTGAGTCATTGTCTTGGTTTTATATGTTTAATTGCTTGAGGACAAGCAATGGCTCAAGTGTGGGGGAGTTTGATAAGCGTATAGTTTGCATATTTCTTAGTGTGTCTACATTAGTATTTTATGCTAGTTTTTAGGGTTTAAATAATGAACAATAGTCACTTTCATGTCTATTTCTTTCAATCTTAAGTTTGTAGCTAAAATGTGCAAATGTGTGGTTTAATATGCAATTCTTTGTATTTTGTAGGTTTTAGCTATAACGATCATCACTTTGGATCAAATGAAGCATATTGGGATGATATTAAATGTGATTTGAAGTTGATGAGAAGTGGCAAGAGAAGAGGACCAATGATGTGGCATGATGAAGCAATGATAGAAAAAGAATTGGTGATGAAAGGATTTCACTGCACCGACATGTTTTGGTAGTTTGGTCACAACTGGAGCTAGAGAGAGTGAATTGAGATGATTCTTGAAGTAATTTAAAGCTAAGAGAATTATCTACAATTCTTATGAAGACCTTGTGCAGCGATGCTCTTCCGACCATGTCTCGATGTTTTGGCCATATCTTTGTGTACACAACTCTAAATGACCTGATTTTTGTGCTCCTGGAAAGCTAACTCAAAGGGCTATAACTTTCATGTTCAGAGTAAAAGCTAGTTTGGCCAACTTTCTGACCGAACCCGCGGCTGAATCCGCGCCGCGGGTACGCACCGCGGGTACGGTCAGAAAGTTATTAATTGAAGCCGCTGCTGTATCCGCGCCGCGTGTTCCAGGCGCGGGTTCGGGGCGCAAACGTACGATTTTGAGGCACTTTGGGGCTATCTTTCAAGGGGGCAATTCATACTCTTTGTGAATGATTAGACTACATCTTAGGAGGGTTTTAGAGTGCTAAAAACACAAGAGAGAAGCGTAGAATAGCATAGAATAGCAAGGGTCTCTCTTAGAGAGATTTTCTCTCTTTGAGAGAGCCACCCCTTTAGATTAGTAAATCTCTCTATAGAATAGTGCTATTTGGAGGATTCTCTTGTACACATCAAGATTGGAGGAAGAATAGAAGATTTGAACTTGTTCATCAATCAATAAGTTTTCTTTATTCTATTTTTGTCTCTTTCTTGATTTATATGGATTTGTCTATTAAAGTTTTGATCTTTTATGTGAAATCCACCATGGGTACGTGCTAAATTGTTAATCTAGGGTTAGAGGAAACTAATCGCTTCATGCATATGACTTGATTATGATTATTCATGTTATCTTGTGCTTGTTTGTTCTCTATTTTGGTTTGCATGATTTGTAGTTGCTTGATCACCAACTACTGAATTGATAGTTGTTATTATGCAACGAGAGTTGGTAATGATAATGGAAAAGGAATAGCTGAAGTCTAGGTTGCATGTCACACGAGAGTAGTGGTGCTCCTAGGTGGGTCAATTAGGCAATTCATGTGATTAATGAACCAATACTAGTATCTTTACCACGAGAGTAGGAAAGAACTAGTAGGGAGGTAATCGTTAACTTGTCACGAGAGTGAAGGTTAAGTATAATTGGGATTGGACCCTAACCAAGACAAGAACCAATAGCATGAGTTGATCTTTTCATTTATATGTTTGCTCATTAGTTAACTCTATGCCCTAGTGTCTTAAGATTGCGAGTTTTCTCCAATATTGTTATTCTATGGAGTTGTTAGTTTAGTTGTTTATTTTATACTTTGTTCTTCACATTGTTAATTGGTTGTTTAGATAATAAAGTGAGCAATAAAACCTTAGTACTTCAATAACCTTTTCCCTGTGGGATCGACCCTGTTGCCCTATACTCAATACGATCTGTGCACTTGCAGTATATAGGGTAATTAGGTTTTATAACTTGATTATTTGTGTGTGATATAATTGGATTATTTGCTATATTTTTAGACCTAATTACACGTCTATCAGTGGGCCAACAAGTTATGTAATTTTTGTTAAGTCATACCCATTATTCAGAGATCAAATCTCATAACAAAAACATATTCCAAGTAAGGTGACCTTGACGGTGGGCCAACAAGTAAACACTGAATAGGAACTCTTCGTTTTTGTTATAATAATGGGAGGCAACTTAAGTAGATGACTTAATATTTAAATTTGAGGGATTTTAATTTTAAATAATGTCTCATCATATCATGCAATTAAAATATATGAACATATAAAATAAAAGCATAATAAACGTGGATGACTTGGACTTTAACTAGTAATATTTCCTTCCAGCCTTGAAGAAAATATTTGGTTAAAATTCCTAAGGGACGTTTCAACTCCTTGATGCACCTCCTTGGTTGCTCTTTGGTGCCACCTCCATATTCTTGTACATTACATATGTAATTCTAGTCTAAACAATTTAAAATAAACCTATTTCTAACCTATACTTTGTACATTACAAGTATTGATCAAGAAACCTCCAGTTACATTCGAGGGGAGTTTAGGTGAGAAGAGAATTACATCAGAAAATAGAGAAGGAAGGACACGCAGGCCCTATTTATAAAACCAATACAAGCCAACCATAAAAGAACTAATAACCATTCAATCACATTGGGCTAGTCCATAATCATCCACCATGCCATCATACCATTTAACAATTAAATAAATTAATTTATCTAATTCTAGTCATAAATCATATGGTCTAAATAAATTAGATTAATGCCCTTGAAATTTATTTTCTCAAAAATATAGTTATAGAAGGTATAGGCTTCCATATTTTAACTTTCCAAATATTAACAATTAAAATTGGAAAGTGTTTTAATAGAGAATTTACCAAAATTCGCATTTTTCCAAAAATTTAGGAAAAATCCCGCTAAGATTCTGCCTACAAATTGTGGGACAAAACGTGTGCGGGTTCATCCGCGGTTTGTAAACCATGGGAACAAACCGCACGTGGTTTCATCTGCGGTTTGTGGACAGAAGTTACGGAATTTTGACAGCGGGTCAAAACGCGCGCGGGTTTTCGTGCGGTTTATATCCAGAAAATACGATCATTGAAATTCTTTAGTGTTTTTCAAAAATCTTTTGAATTAAAACATGTTAAAACCCTTTTAGCACATCAAAAATAATTTAGAAACCCTAAAAACAACCTTAAGAACTCATCTTAATTATTTAAAACACTTTTAAACAATCAAGAACTTTTCTTAAAAATCAAACTCTTGATTTTTCTAAAACAATTTTGAGACAAATTTCATCAAGAACAAACCATCCATATTTATGACAATTAAATAAACACAAATCATATAGATATAATCAAAGAAGGCTCTGATACCACTGTAAAGTAATAGGATAGGTAACGTAGCGGAAAAATAAAATTTATTACCTTAACCATGGATCTCTTTGACATATCTATATGATTAACAAGGGGGTTTGCATGAAGATTACCTTAAGCACAGAAGATTTCTATGCTTCTAGACAAAGATCCTTCAAAGAAGATGTTAGATCTACCACAAAAAAGCCCTCCAAGCGTAGAGCCTCTAACGATATCCACACGAACAACTTCTTTGGGAACTTTGTAGGCTTGCTTGCTTTGACTTTTGAGTGCTAGCTCCCTTGAATTATTAAGAACACAAGAAGAAGAAAAACCTAACCCTTAGGAGAGAGAGAGAGAGAGACGCCTAGAGAGAGAGAAGAGGCGTGCCTTTTCTTTCTTCAATTTTTCTCTCACTAGTTTTCTTTTGTGTTGCAATAATAATTCAAGAGTCAAAGCATGAACCTATTTATAGAGGAAGTATTCTAGTCTTTTAGGAAATAAAGCTAATTAGAAACCAAGAAGGTTTAGGCAACTTACTTTAAGCTAATCCTTCTCCTTTAGGAAATCTATTCCATAAGGAAACCAATTAGTTACTTTATTTCTATTTAGGAAACTAATTTCCTGCAAGACTTAGAATATTTATAAATAAGTCCTTTAAGTTAATTTATCTCATAAATTAACCCCATAAGTATCTCATACTTATCTTAATTACATTTTAACCCAAAGATTTTGTTCTTTATGTGTGTGACCCATTAGGTTCCATTCACGTTGGCAATAAGTATAAATTATAACTCATTAATTGAGCTAGATAAATTAAACACTTTTAATTTATCATTAATTCACTAATTAATCAATTCATACTTATAGATCATGAGTGGCGTCTAGCAATGCATCATGACCACCCAAGTGAATAGGAAAGTCATATGGTAGACCATACCCTTCAATGACAATGTTACCGTGTAATTAATATCCTTTCACCACACTATATCCCAATTAGTCTAAAAGTATAGTGCATACTTTTAAATGACTAATTTATATTTTCTTGTTCCAGAAATATAACTCTCCATGATGTATAACCTTGAAACTACTTCCAAGTTATACTATCACTTCTGCAGAAGATTTATGAGTTAATATTTCCAACAAGTGGCCATTAAGGGATATACTCTCCTATTAAGGAGTGGTGAATCCTATATTGATTACTCACTATCTTTCCATGCTTCAAACTATACCCAATCTCTAACCTATGAGCTACCCTTTTACGGGCACCGAGGAATAGAGTCAAAGTATAGCAATCCACACTCAAGATACTATGGTAATCTCAAGTCAAAGGATCACTTACACCATTGCCATTAAGAGTTCAACTATTGGCACTATAGTTGAAACTCTTGGCGGATCAATCCAATGAACTTGTTCTCAAACAAGCATCCACATACTAGCTTAAGTGTCACGCACACCATAGTCAATGAGATCAACTACTACTTACCATAAGTAGAGGCAAAGTATGTGCTAGTCTATCCGTATTAATGATGTCCAATCTCATTAATACTATGACTAGGGATATTTAAGAATATGACTTTATGTATTAGAGTCTCATAATTGTAACCCTTACAATCTCTAATACACAGTCAATATTCTAAGGACTTTATCAATCAAACAAGTAACATGGAAATACAAGTATAGATGATAAAGAAAAATACCACATGGATAAATATAACATAAATAAGTGTAAATACAAAACACCTTTAAACCATCTTGGTTTTAGGGTATACACTAACAGGTATAAGGTGCTGGGTGTTTTAGGGCATGTTGTTCTTTCCTATATGGGTTGAATTCCTATAAGAGGCCAACTCTGGATTTAACTTTCTTGCTTGTTGGCCCTTCAAGGTTGAGATTTCTCCCTGGATGTGGTAGCCTATATGGAGATTATAAGGTGAATGGCGGTTAAGGTACTTGCTTGTTAATGCTGAAATGATCATTGGCTAGGACCTAAGCTATTATCTCGGTCCCAACACCCTTGTTACATGCTCAGTACTCGCCGCTTCTGCGGTTGAGCTCGCTCCCGTGGTCGTGCCTGTATCTGCCCTTGACTACTTGTTATTTAACTTGTTTGTACACTGTTTTATTGAAGTTGTTAATTATTATTATTTAATATTTTAATGGTTCACTGGTATGGTTGCATGACTTGAGCACTTACTGGGCTATTATAGCTCATCTCTTTTATTTGTTTTCTTTAACCAGGTTTTCAGTACTGCTAAAGCTGGAAAAGCAGATTTTTGGATTTGTTAGATGTTTGTTTTTATATATATATTTTGATAGCCAAATTGTTTAGGCTATTAATGTAAATACTATGTATATTTTGGGATGTAAAACCTCCTAGTGGTACTTGTACTCTTAAGTTGAATTATATGAAAGTATTTATGGGTTATGTATGTTTGGATATATTGAGTGAGTGCTTGGTTTGAGTCCTAGCGAGAGCCAGGCAGGCAGTCCGCTAAGCCTTTGGTGCGCCTCTGGGTAAGGTGGGGCTATCATATTCCAGCTCGTCCGTTGGGCCCCATCTTGTCCACTGGCTTTACTTTTTGGTTAAGTCCCAACTCGTCAGTTGGGCCCAACTCGTCTGTTGGATTTACATTTCTATTAATTCCCAACTCGTCCGTTGGGTTCACATTTCTGTTAAGTATTAACTCGTCAGCTAGATTTACTTTTCTGTTAAGTCTCAGCTCATCCATCAGGCCCCACCTTATCCGTTAGGTTTATTTTCCTATTAAATCTCAGCTCGTCTGTTGGATTTACATTTCGTCTGTTAGGCCCAAATTTGTCTGTTCAGTTTACTTTCCAGTTAAGTCCCAACTCGTCCATTTGGCCCCAACTCGTCCATTGGGTATACTTGTCCATTGGGCCCCAACTCGTCCCTTGGTTTTACGTTTCTGTTAAGTCCTCGTCCATTGGGTCACAACTCGTCCATTGGGTTTACATTTCTGTTAAGTCCCAACTTGTCCGTTGGGTTTACTTTCATGTTAAGCTCCAACTCATCCGTTGGGTTTACTTTTGTGTTAAGTCCTAACTCGTCTGTTGGGCCCTAACTCGTCCGTTGGTTTTATGTTTTTGTTAACTCCCAACTTGTCCATTTGGCCCCAACTAGACCGTTGGATTTACTGTTCTGTTAAATCCCTGTTGGGCCCCAGCTCGCCTATTGGTTTACATTTCTATTAAGTCCCACCTTGTTCATTGGGCCCCAACTTGTCCATCGGGTTTACATTTCTATTCAGTCTCAACTCGTCAAATGGACCCCAACTAGTCAGTTGGGTTTACTTTTCTATTAAGTCCCAACTCGTCCGTTGGGCCCAACTCTTCCGTTGGATTTACTTTTCTATTAAATCCCAACTCGTCTGTTGTATTCATTTTTTGTTAAATACCAACACATCCATTAGGCCCAAACTCGTCTGTTGCGTTTACATTTCTGTTAAATCCCAACTCATCCATTGCTCCCCAACTCGTCCGTTGGATTTAAATATCTGTTAAGTTTCAGCTCATCCGTTGGCCCCAAATCGTCTGTTGGGTTTACTTTTCTGTTAAGTACCAACTCATCCGTTGGGCCCAACTCATTCATTGGGTTTACTTTAATATTAAGTCCCAACTCGTCCGTCAGGTTTATTTTTATGTTAAGTCCTAGCTTGTCCATTGGGCCCCAACTCATCCGTTGGGTTTACATTTCTATTAGGCCTCAACTCATCCATTGGGTTTACTTTTCTGTTAAGTCCCAAGCACGTCCGTTGGGCACTAGCTCATCTATTAGGTTTGCATTTCTGTTGAGTCTCACCTCGTCCGTTAGGCCCGAACTCGTCTGTTGGGCCCCAGCACATCCTTTGGGTTTACATTTTTGCTAAGTCCAAACTCGTCCGTTGGGCCCCAACTTGTCCATTGAGTTTATATTTCTGTTAAAGCCCAACTTGTACGTTGAGTTTACTTTTCTGTTAAGTCCCAACTCGTCCTTTGGACCCCAATTCATCCATTGGGTATATATTTCTGTTAAATTCCAGCTCGTCTGTTGGGCCCCATCTTGTCCACTGGCTTTACTTTTGGTTAAATCGCAACTCGTCAGTTGGGCCCCAACTTGTTCGTTGGATTCACATTTTTATTAATTCCCAACTCATCCGTTGGGTTCATATTTCTATTAAGTATTAGCTCGTCCGCTGGGTTTACTTTTCTATTAAATCCTAGCTCGTCTATCCGGCCCCACCTTATCCGTTAGGTTTATTTTCCTATTAAATCTCAGCACGTCCGTTGGATTTACATTTTTGTTAAGTCCCATCTCGTCCATTAGGCCCTAATTTGTCTGTTTGGTTTACTTTCCAGTTAAGTCCCAACTCATCCGTTTGGCTCCAACTCGTCCATAGGGTATATTCGTTCGTTGGGCCCCAACTCGTCCCTTGGATTTACTTTTCTATTAAGTCCTCGTCTGTTGGGTCACAACTCGTCCATTGGGTTTACATTTTTGTTAAGTCCCAACTCGTCCGTTGGCTTTACTTTCCTATTAAGCCCCAACTCGTCCGTTGAGTTTACTTTTATGTTAAGTCCCGACTCGTCTATTGGGCCCTAACTCATCCGTTGGGTTTATATTTCTATTAACTCCCAACTTGTTCGTTTGGCCCCAACTAGACCGTTGGATTTACTTTTCTATTAAATCCCTATTGGGCCCTAGCTCGCCTATTGGTTTACATTTCTATTAAGTCTTGCCTCGTTCGTTGGGCCCCAACTGGTCCGTTGGGTTTAGATTTCTATTCAGTCTCAACTCGTCAAATGGGGCCCAACTAGTCAGTTGGGTTTACTTTTTTGTTAAGCCCCCAACTCGTCCGTTGGGCCCAACTCTTCCGTTGGGTTTACTTTTCTATTAAATCCCTAACTCGTCTGTTGTATTCATTTTATGTTAAATGCCAACACGTCCATTAAGCCCCAACTCATCTGTTGCGTTTACATTTTTGTTAAGTCCCAACTCATCCGTTACTCCCCAACTCGTCCGTTCGATTTAAATATCTGTTAAGTCTCAGCTCATCCGTTGGCCCCATCTCGTCTGTTGGGTTTACTTTTCTATTAAGTACCAACTCATCTGTTGGGACCCACCTCATCTGTTGGATTTACTTTTTAGTTAAGTCCCAACTCGTCCGTTGGGTCCAAATCATCCGTTGGATTTACATTTCCGTTGGGCCCTAACTCGTCCATTGGGTTTACTTTTCTGTTAGGTCCCAACTCATCTATTGGGTTCCAACTCGTCTGTTGGGTTTACATTTTTGTTAAGTCCCATCTCGTTTGTTGGGTCCTAACTCGTCCGTTGGGTCTACTTTTATGTTAAACCAAAGTTCGTTCGTTGGGCCGCATTTTATCCATTGGATTTATATTTTTTTTGGGCCCATTTACATTATTGTTAACTCCCAACTCATTTGTTGGCCCTAACTCGTCTGTTAGGATTGCTTCTCTGTTTAGTCCCAGCTCATTTATTGGGCTATAGCTCATTCGTTGGGCTTACATTTCTATTAAGTTCTGGCGCATCCGTTGGGCCCCAACTCGTCGGTTGAGTTTACATTTGTGTTAAGGCCCAACTCATCCTTTAGGCCCGTGTCATTCGTTGGTTTAATTTTCTGTTAAGTCCCAACTCGTCCCTTGGGTCCCAAATCGTCTATTGGGTTCACATTTCTGTTAAGTTATAACTTGTCTGTTGGGCCTCTGCTTGTCTGTTGGGTGTATATTTTTGTTAAATCCTAACTCGTTCATTGGGCCACAACTCGTCTATTGGGTTTACTTTACTATTAAGTCCCAACTCGTCCGTTGGTTTACTTTCCTATTAAGTCCCAATTCGTCTATTGGGTCCCAACTCATCCGTTGGGTTTATGTTTCTATTAAGTCCCTAGCTTGTTCGTTGGTCCCTAACTCGTTCATTGGATTTACATTTTTGTTAAGTCCTAACTCGTTTGTTGGGCCCCAACTCATCCGTTGGGTTTACTTTCCTATTAAGTCCCAACTCGTCCGTTGGGCCCCAACTCGTTTGCTGGGTTTACTTTCCTTTTAAGTCCTAACTCCTCCATTAGGTTTACTTTTTTGTTAAGTCCTAACTCGTCCATTGGGTTTACATTTTTGTTAAGTCCCAACTCATCCATTACGCCCCAACTCATCTGTTGGATTTACATATCTGTTAAGTCCCGACCCGTCCGTTGCGTTGTTCTTTCTGTTAAGTCCCAACTCGTCTGTTGGGCCCTACCTCGTCAGTTTGGTTTACATTTCTGCTAAGTCCTAGATCATACGTTGGGCCCCAGCTCGTCTGTTGGATTTACACTTTCTGTTAAGTCCCAGATCGTCCTTGAGCTCCATATTGTCCGTTGGGTTTACTTTTCTGTTAAATCCCATCTCATCCGTTAGACCCTAACTCTTCCGTTGGGTTTACATTTTTGTTAAGTCTCAATTCATCCATTAGGTCCCAACTCGTCTGTTAGGTTTACTTTCTGTTAAGTCCCAACTCGTCCTTGGGCCCCACCTTGTTCGTTGGGTTTACCTTTCTATTAAGTTTGATTTCATCCGTTGGGTTCCAACTCGTCTATTGGGTTTACATTTCTATTAAGTCCCTACTCGTCCGTTGTGCTCGAACTCGTCTGTTGAATTTACTTTTCTATTAAGTCCCAACTTGTCCGTTGGGTTTACATTATTGTTAAGTCCCAACTCGTTCGTTGGGCTATAGCTCATCTGTTGAGTTTACTTTTTCGTTAAGTCCCAACTCGTCTCTTGGGCCCAAGCTTGTCCGTTGAGTTTTAATTTTCTGTTCATTTAAATATGGCAATCCAGACTTTGCATTGCATTCATCAATCTTGCTAATCCACGGCCATGCATCCATCCAACAGCCAAGTTGGCAATCTATTATTTACTTTTTCAAGTTTGGCAACCCAGACTTTGCTTTGCATTCATCAATCTTGGCAGCCTAGCATCATGCATCCGTCCAGCAGCCTAGTCAGCATATGTTATTTACATTCCAAGTTTGGCAGTCCAAATCTTGTATTCATCAACTTTGGCAGCCCAAAGTCATGCATCCATCCAGCAGTATGGTCGGCATCTGTTATTTACATTTTCAAGACCAGCAGCCCAGACTTTGCATTGCATTCATCAATCTTGGTAGACCAGGACTATGCATCCGTCCAACAGTCTAGTTGGTGTAAGGTAATAAGGAGAGTAACGTAGCGAAAAATTTAAAATTTATTACCTTAGCCATGGATCTCTTTGATGTAATCTATACGATTAAAGGTGTTTAGCACAAATACCTCAAGCATAGAAGGTTTCTATGCTTCAAAGGGCAAGATCCTATTCGATGAAGGTGTTGATCTACCATGAAAAGCCCTCCAAGTGTAGAGCCTCCAACGGTATCCACACTGAACATGATCTTTAGGAACCTTTGGGCTTGCTTGCTTTGCCTTTTGAGTGCTAGCTCCCTTGAATTTCATGAAGAACACAAGAACAAGAAGAGGAAGAAGACAAAACCCTAACCCTTAGGGAGAAGAGGGTGTGGCGTTTTTTCTTGGGAGAAAAACACGCCTCTCTCAATTTTTCTCTTTCTAGATTTTATCTTATGTTTCATCAATCTTTCAAGAGTCAAGGCATGGACTTATTTATAGATTTAGTATCCTAGTCTTTAAGGAAACAAGAGCAATTGGAAACCAAGAAGGTTTAGGAAGCTTACCTTAAGCTAATCCTATTCCTTTAGGAAACCTATTCCAAAAGGAAACCAAATAACTTCTTAATTCCTTTTAGGAAACTAATTTCCATCAAGACTTAGAATATTTATAAATAAGTCCTTTAAGTTAATTTATCACATAAATTAACCCCATAAGTATCTTATACTTATCTTAATAACAATTTAACCCAAAGACCATGTTCTTATTGTGTGTGACCCGTTAGGTTCCATTCACGTTGGCAATAAGTACAAATTATAACTCATTAATTAATTAATTAAGAGCCAGATAAATTAACACTTTAATTTATCATTAATTCACTAATTAATTAATTTGCACTTATAGATCATGAGTGGCATCTAGCAATGCATCATGACCACCCAAGTGAATAGGAAAGTCATATGGTAGACTATACCTATCAATGACAATGTTACCGTGTAATTAATATCCTTTCACCACTACTATATCCCAATTAGTCTAAAGAGTGTAGTGCTCACTCTTTAAATGACTAATTAACAATTTCTTATTCCCGAAATATAACTTTCCATAAAAGTATAACCTTGAAACTCTTTCAAGTCATACTTTCATTTTTGCGCAAAAGATTCTTTAAGTTATATTTCAACAAGTGGCCAATCCAGGATAAACTCTCCTATAATAAGAAGTGGTGAATCCTAATATCAATTACTCACTATCCTTCCATGCTTCATACTATACCCAATCTCTGCCGTATGGGCTACTCTTTTATGAGCACCGAGCAATAGTGTTAAAGCATAGCAATTCACACTCAAGATACCATGGTAATCTCAAGTCAAAGGATCACTTACACCATTGCCATTAAGAGTATAATTCATTAGCACTATGAATAGTAACTCTTGGCGGATCAATCCAATGAACTTGTTCTCTAACAAGCATCCACATACCACCTTAGGTGTCGCATACCATAGTTGACGAGATCAATTACTACTTACCCTAAGTAGAGGCAAAGTATGTGCTAGTCTTTCCGTATTAATGATGTCCAATCTCATAAATACTACGACTAGGGATATTTAAGAAATAACTTTATATGTAATAAGAGTCTCATCATTGTAACTCTTACAATCTCTTATACACAGTTAATATTCTTTGGACTTTATCAAATAAACAAGTAATATAAATAACAAGTATTAAATGACAAAGAAAATGCCACATATATAAGTATAACACGAAATAAGCGTAATAAAAATCCCAAAAACCAACTTGGTTTTAGGGCATACACTAACAAACTCTCACTTGCACTAAAACCAATCACCAATAGGTTTTAGGCTATAAGCATGACTATCATACCTATTCTGGGGCAAGGCCATGGTGAAAGGATTAGTGACATTAACCTTGTGGGAACTTCCTCTATCTTTTCATCATTGGACCCAAACTATTTTCATAAATAGATGGTGGCACCTAAATACACTTTAGGATCATGGATGAGACTTTAGTTCCTTGATTAAGCAATGGCACAATTGTTTCATAAAACAATGGAAGGAATTATTCTTTGTCCAACAAAGAATCCCTTGATCCATAATAACTTCTAAAGCTACCATGTACTCGGCCTTTGTTGTAGAATATGTTGTAGTGTCTATCATAAAACGCTTTTATCCACTACAGTTCAACGTGAACACAATTCATCTCATGATTTACTTATCATCCCTATTGGATTAAAAGTTTGTATCTTTAAATCCACACACTTCCTAAGTGTGATCTCCATAGTCAAGAATATTACTACTTAGTACTTAAGAATATTCTTTAACCATCTAGTGACACTCACTAGAACTGCTTGTAACACTTTAAAGCAAGGAGGACATCGGGTCTCGTACATAGGATAGCATACAAAATAGAACCCATTGCAAAAGCATACGGGATCTATTAATGCTATCAATCTCAACAAGTGTCAAAGACACATGTCTCTTGAAAGAGTAATCTCCTATCACATAGGTAAAACCCCTTCTTTCGATTTGCACTATGCTAAACCCTTTATCATCTAGCATATGTACTTGAATCTAGTGAGACCAAGCAACCTCTTGGATCTATCTACATAGATCTTAATTCCCAGATTAGAGATCGCCTCTCCTTTATTAAGAAATTCTTGGACAACCATATCTTTACCTTTAAAGTATGTTGTTTCCATCAACGATACGTCATCCACAAATAGTATCAAGAAAACGATAATGCTCCCACTCAACTTTACATTTACACAAAGCTTGTCTTTGTTTTCGAGAAAATCAAACTCTTCGATAATCTCATCAAAACAAATGCTCTAACACCTTGACACTTGCATGAGTCCATGAATGGGCTGCTTGCACACGTTATGACTATCAATGGAAGTGAAAAGCCAAGGAATATGTCATATAGATATCTTTTAATTCCTGTTAAGGGATGGAGTTTTATATTCATTTGTCATAGCCATAATAGCAGCTATTGCAAGCAAAATCTTAAATGGATTTAAGCATGGCTATTGGTGAAAAGGTTTCTTTCAAAGTCAAGCCTTTGAATTGAATCCTTTTTCCATTAACCTTGCTTTATAGATAACTACGTTATCATCCATGTCAGTCTTTCTTTTAAAGACCTACTTGCACCCTATGGGTTTTATCCGATTAGGTGACTTGAGCAAGGTCTATACCTTGTTCTTGTACATGGAATCCATTTTGGATTTTATGGCATCTTGTCATGTCAGGAGTCTACGGTAGACAAAGCCTCTTCGTGACTGGTAGATTTGTCATCATATATGACTAGTACATTATTGCTCTTGCTAATGAGAAATCTATATATCTCATATGTGAGAAATCTGTATTTCTCCATAGTATAGCACACTCTACGAGTCTTTTGAAGATTTTGTGCACTTTGCGCTTCCGTTGCGCCTCGTCAACATGTGACGTAAACTCTAGTTCCAACTATTGATCTTTGTCAACTTGCGATTCTTGAACCTTTTCAAGATCTATCTTGCTCCCAATGTCTCTTTTAAGAATAAACTATTATTCTAGAAAAAGACATTTCTTGAGACAAAAACATTTTTCTCAAGGGGATTATGAAGTGATATCTATTGTTTTCACAAGGATACCCCACAAATAAACTTTTGTCGGAACATAGCTGAGTTTATAGGAGTTGGCGTCTAAGACAAGAACCCCTAAAATGAGGTTAGGAATTGTAGTATGGCTCATCATAGTTTGCGCCATATCTCATAGGGTACAACTTCTCCTCTTTCACACGTCATCAACAATGGTGTGTCAAGTGGAGACCATTGAGAAAGAATCACATTCTTCTTTAATTATTTTGAAACACTTGACATTGAGTATTAGCTACATAGATCAAATCTTTAGTGTTTTAATACTCTTGTCAACATGTTTTTCTTACTTCAATCTTAATGACTTTGAACACTTCAAAAGCCATGGATTTGTATATCATATGATACACAATCATATCCCATATGGTCATCCATGAAAGTTATGAAGTATGATAAACAACCTCTAGCAAAGATCGACATTGGGCCAAAACATCTATATGTTGAAGCCCTATGAAGATCACTAACACATTCACATTTTATAATAAAAGGTGTTATGGTCATCTCTCTAAGTAAATGAGAATCGCATGTCTCAAACGATTCACAATTGAATGAGTCCAAGTACACAACTATTATGTAATTTGGACGTGCGTTTCTCATTCATATGACCAAGTCTATGATACCAGAAGGATAGTTGTTTCAAAATATAGAGTTTTTGTCTATGTTTGAGAATGGACTTATCAAGATTTAGGATTTGTAAAATGTTGTTTTAGTGATCCAATACCATAAAGAACACCATTACGTAAAAGAATAGTAGATATTCTCTTTTGTAATGGTAAATCTTTCCACAAATAATGTGAATTGATTTCAAGTTCCTTTTAAGTATTAGAAACACAATAACAATGTTTTAAATTCTAGAAGAAGCCCAGTTGGTAAAGAGTGCATAAGTCTCTACGGCTAGTGTAGCAACTATTGCTCCATTCATCACACGTAGTTTGACTTTCTCTTTGCTTATTGTCTACCATGCTTAAGACCTTGCACATTTTTGCAAATATGGGATCCAAATCCAGTATCTCATACCCAATGGTCTTAATTAGTAGATGAATTTATCTCAAATATAAACATACTTAGAAGTAGAAGCTTCACTAAGCCTCTTTAACTTCTTAGTATTGAAACGAGCCTTACAATTCCCTTTCCAATAGAATTGGAAACATGTGCCCTTAGACTTGTCCATTTTGATCATACCTTTAAGCTTTGTCATAGCTACTTGGGTCTTCTTAAGACCACACTTGGGTTTTCGCTTGACAAGCAATAAAGTGCCCCTTTCTTCCTTGACAGATTACTCTTTAGATATCTTATATCTAATGGTCCTAGATTGTGTATCAATAACTCTTTGAGATGCACAATCGTGGACAAAAATATATCAATTTATGCTACTTTTATAGCTTAGGAATTATAGATGACATCATGATATAAGTAGCAATATCATTATCATCTTTTATGCATCTTGTATGCACATTGTTTCCTAACTATAATTGTCTCTATAGGACAAGAGGAAGTGGGTATCAAGGACATAGCCAATTGTGCTTAAGAACTATTCCCAAGTCTTACACTAGTCCAAGAAAATCGTATATAAATGGAGATATAGGGTGATAAGTGTGTTCATGTGTACATTCATTCTACGACAAGTGAAAAGATAGTACAAGTATTTGTTTCATGTTATAATTGCAAACAAAAAATATGGGCTTCGAATTTATTTGGTTTGCTCCCACTATTTTACTTCAAATCAATAACCCTCAATCTATTGATTCGGGAATCCGTTGGAGATTCCTAGTAGGCTAGGATCCCATTTAGTTAACTTTGAGCTTGACGGTCAGCCAACAACCCAAAGCTAACTTCGATTAGGTAGGTAACTTTTACCAATCACAACTCTTGTGACTCCTAGATAGTTGGGTATCAACTCTTGATATTCACATCTTATGCATTACCCAACATTGCCTCAAAAATGCCATAACCTTGACGGTCGGCCAACAAGTTATGCATTTTTGTTAAATCAGACCCATTATTCAGAGATCACATCACATAACAAAAACATATTCCAAGTAGGGTGACCTTGACGATCAGCCAACAAGTCAACACTTAATAGGAACTCTTCATTTTTCATTATAATAATGGAAGGCAACTTATATTGACTTAATATCGCCTAAAAAATACCATAACCTTAACAGAGGCCAATAAGTTATGTATTTTTGTTAAGTCAAACCCATTATTTGAAGATCATATCTCATAGTAAAAACATGCTCTAGGTAAGGTGACCTTGACGGTGGGCCAACAAGTCAACACTTAACAAGAACTATGATTTTTACTATAATAATGGAAGGCAAGTGACTTAATATTTTATTTGAGGGATTTTATTTTAATTATACAATATATAGTCTCATCATAGCATGTAATTAAAATATATCGACATATAAAATAAAAACATGCATAATAAACCGTGGATGATTATGGACGTTACTAAGATATTTTCCTCAAGCCTTAAGGAAAATATACGGTCAAATTCCTAAGGGACGTGATCAACTCCTTGATGCGTTCCTTGGAAGGTCTTCAACTCTTGATGAGCCTCCATGGTTGCTCCTTGGTTCCATCTCCATCTTCTTTGTACATTACACATGTACTTATACTCTAAACAATTTAGAAAATTAAAACCTAACTCTAACCTACACAATGTACATTGCAGCACCCTAGAAAATGCACATACAAGAGACATTTTTTTTCTTATTTAGGGTTAAGTGTTAATCCTTGATTTATTAGTCGGGAGATTTCTTGAGTTAATTAGGTTAATTAGCTAAGATTTTCATTTTGAAGCAAGAACACTTAAGTACTAAAGTTAGAATAATTTTACTTGACCATTTAACTTATATTAGTGTTTAAATTTTGACAAGTTCATTTTATTATTTTCTAGTCTTTTGACTACTTGAAATTTTGGCTCAATTTGATTTAAAAGTTTCACTTATTTTCTTGTTTTATTTTTTTTCCCTTGGCCGAAATTTTCCTCTCTCTTTTCTTTCTTTCTTGGCCAAAATTCTTTCTCTTTTCTTTTCTTTTCTTTGAGCCAAAAATTTTCTTTTCTTTCTTTCTTCATGTGGCCGGCTCTCTCTCCCTAATTTACTCTAATTGTGCTTTAATAAATTATGTCTCTTTAGTGTTTATATTAAGTGATAAGAGTTAATAATTTCAACCAATTAAATTAAACCAAGTTGCTACACTTGCATTAAAAGCTCACTTTTTACTTTACTCTTGTTATGATATTATTGGTTACTTATTTTCTCACCTTTTCTTCAATTCTTTTTCATTTTTCCTAGACTATTTCTTTCTATTTTTCTCCTCACCTTGGCCGGCCATTCTTTTTCTTCTTCTTCCCTCATTTTTTGCTCTCAACTTCTTGGACTTTCATCTCTCAAGTTGACACAAATCAACCATAGGAAGTGGACTTCTATCTTTTCTAAGCAAATTTCTAAGCATATCTAAGGTATTTACCATGAACTTACCTTATTAAATTTCATGTTTTAATTAGTTTTTATGCAAGTTTAAATCCAAGTTTCTTGTTAATACTACTTGAAGAAATTAGTTAGAACTTGAGAATTAATTGCTATATAAAGTGTTCTTGTGGTTAGATAGACCAGTATGTGGCCTTTAAACCTTGAAAATTTATGTTTTATATGTGGTTTAGTTGAAGATTTAAGTTGGAACTCAAGAACACTTAAAACAGTCATGCTGGATCAGTTTTAGTAAAACTTTCATAACTTGATGTAGATAACTTGGATTTGAGTGATTCTTGTTGTTTTGGAAACTAGATTGATAGGGCTTTCCAACGGTGTAAAGCTTGCACTGTGATTCATTGTGTATTAATCACAGAAAGTTTGCAAAGTTGGCTGAAAACTTGATTCTGCGTGAAACAGTTTTGATGATGAGCCAACTAGAGGGCTGATTTTGAACTTGTTCTAGTTGGAATTTGGATTGATGATCTTCACGAAAGTTGTAGCCCTATAAACTTACTTTCAAACTATGTAATCACAATTCCCTAGTTCTTAGTGGATTGACCCCAGCAATGGCATGAAGTTGGCTGAAAACCAACCCTGTGCAGAGTTGGGTGATGATTCTTGGAGTAGGGATTTTGAATTTGAGTGGAATCTTGATTGAATTTGAGTTTAAATTGATCATAGAAGTTGTGGTACATGTTGAATGGATTGGGTTGTTGAATTTTCTTGCAGGTTTAAAAATTTTGGTTAGTCCGATTTAAGGGGAAATGCTGCCGAAATTTCGGTAGAATTAAAAGAAGAAAAATGGATAAGTGAAAATTTAAGCTTAGAATGTGTTCAATTGAGGGAAATTTAAGTGTAGGAATTTTTAGAAATGATCTAGTGATAGATTAGACTTTCTTAGAATAAGTAAGCTTTAAACCTTAGAAACCCTAAAACCAAAACCCTAGAAGTAAGTGGGGTATTTTCTTGACCTTTTCTTACTAAATTTACTAGGATTTTAATTGAGTTTTTATGTTATTATTTCTTTTAAATTTCAGGGGTCCGAAAACACATCACGACCGTTTCACAAGATATTTTCTTAGGCTTTCAAGGTGAGTGTCTTTATGTGTGCATGATGCATGAAATGTGATACTTTATTTGATAAATATTATGAAAAAATTTGCAATTACTATGTGAATACCTGTGCTACTTGAGGAAAGATGTGTACTTTATCACATCTATTCCGCAATGTGTTACTTGCTTTCATTAACCAATGTGTTATTTGTGTGTGCGTGAGACTACCGTGACTAACTTCACCGTTATTTCACGGATGGTCAACCCGGCTGCACGTGGGAGGACATAAGGTGTTGGGTGTTTTAGGGCTTGATGTTCTTTCCCTTTCGAGTTATGAATCCTCAAAGAGGGCCAACTCCGGATTGAACCTGTTTGCTTGTTGGCCCTCCAGGGTTGAGAATATCTCCCTGGATGTGGTAGCTTGTACGGAGGTTATAAGGTGATTGGCGGTTAGGGTTTGTGCTTGATAAAACTGATATGTTCTTTGATAAAGACCTGAGCTATTATCTTGGTCCAAATATCGTGACTACATGATCAGTACTTGCTTTTCCTGCGGTTAAGCTTGCTTCCGTAGTTGAGCCCTGTATCCTCCTTTGACTACATGTTAAATTAAATTGTTCATATCTTGATTTATTAATTAATTGCTCGATTATTTTATTTACTAAAATAATGAGTTCTTGATTTGATTGCATGACTTGGACATTCACTGGGCTATTATAGCTCATTCCATTTTATTTGTTTTCCTTTACTCAGGTTGCTCGAAAAATTAAAGCCGGACTGACTAGTTTTGATTATTATAAAAGTTTCAGTTATTGTAATAGCCGAACTGTGTTAGGCTATTTTGTGAAAAATCATATATATTAGGACACGTATACTTTTGATGTGAATTGTACCTTATGTTAAATAACATGAGTGTATTTTATTTATTTCATTTTATTTTAGTTTATTTTATTTTAAGTTAAGTACGCTCGGACGTTTGCGTGAGTGTGTGAATCGAGACCTGGCGAGAGCTAGGCAGGCAGTCCGCTGAGCCCTTTGGTGCGCCTTTGGGTAAGGTGGGGCTGTCACATACATTACATGTATCGATTAAGAAACCTCGAGTTAGATTCGAGGGGAGTTAGGTGAGTTGAGAATTACATGAGAATAATAGAGAAGGCAGGACACGCAGGTCCTATTTTAAAAACCAATGCAAGCCAACCATCAAATTAATAAAAACTTAACCATTCAATCACATTGGTTGTAGTCCATAATCATCCACCATACCATCAAAATATTATTTAACAATTAAATAATATAAACTTTTATTTAATTCAAATCATAAATCACACGGTCTAATCAAATTAAATTAATATCCTTGAATTATTCATCTCAAAAAATGCTAAAGCAGGCTTATGCTTTCCAAAATTGTCTTTCCAAAATTTAACACTTAAAATTGGAAAGAGTTTTTCTAAAATCAACTTTCCAAATTTTAACAATTAAAATTGGGAAGAGTTTTTCACAAAAATTCACACAAAAACACATTTTTCCAAAAAATCAAAATTTTCTCGCAAGGGATCTGCCTTGAGCCGTGGGTGTGAGACGTGGGTAAATCACCCATGGCTGAGCTCACGGCTCATGAGCTGCGGGTTTAGCTGCGGGTACAGTGCCCACGGCTCAAACTATGAAAAATATGATCTTTTAGCCGCGGGTTCAGCCGCGGGCAAACACCCATGGCTCAGCCCATGGCTGGCCTTCTACAACTTGCAAAAAATGATTTTTCTTGATGTTTTCAAAACTCTTTTGAACCAAAACGTGTTAAAATCCTTTTAGAACTTAAAATTAGTCTAGAAACCATAAATACAACCTTAAGAACTCATCTTAATTATTTAAAACACTTTTAAACAATTAAGAACTTATCTTAATAATCAAACTCTTGATTTTTCTAAAACAATTTTGAGACAAAATTCATCAAGAACAAACCATCCATATTTATGACAATTAAATAAATACAAATCATATAGATATAGTCAAAGTAGGCTCTGATACCACTGTAAGGTAATAAGGTGAGTAACGTAGCGGAAAATTTAAAATTTATTACCTTAGCCATGGATCTCTTTGATGTAATCTATACGATTAATGGGTATTTAGCACAAATACCTCAAGCATAGAAGGTTTCTATGCTTCAAAGGGCAAGATCCTATTCGATGAAGGTGTTGATCTACCATGAAAAGCCCTCCAAGTGTAGAGCCTCCAACGGTATCCACACGAACATGATCTTTAGGAACCTTTGGGCTTGCTTGCCTTGCCTTTTGAGTGCTAGCTCCCTTGAATTTCATGAAGAACACAAGAACAAGAAGAGGAAGAAGACAAAACCCTAACCCTTAGGGAGAAGAGGGTGTGGATTTTTTTCTTGGGAGAAAAACACGCCTCTCTCAATTTTTCTCTCTCTAGATTTTATCTTATGTTTCATCAATCTTTCAAGAGTCAAGGCATGGACTTATTTATAGATGTAGTATCCTAGTTTTTAAGGAAACAAGAGCAATTGGAAACCAAGAAGGTTTAGGAAGCTTACCAAGCTAATCCTATTCCTTTAGGAAACCTATTCCAAAAGGAAACCAAATAGCTTCTTAATTCCTTTTAGGAAACTAATTTCCATCAAGACTTAGAATATTTATAAATAAGTCATTTAAGTTAATTTATCACATAAATTAACCCCATAAGTATCTTATACTTATCTTAATAACAATTTAACCCAAAGACCATGTTCTTATTGTGTGTGACCCGTTAGGTTCCATTCACGTTGGCAATAAGTACAAATTATAACTCATTAATTAATTAATTCAGAGCCAGATAAATTCACACTTTAATTTATCATTAATTCACTAATTAATTAATTTTCACTTATAGATCATGAGTGGCATCTAGCAATGCATCATGACCACCCAAGTGAATAGGAAAGTCATATGGTAGACTATACCTATCAATGACAATGTTACCGTGTAATTAATATCCTTTCACCATATTATATCCCAATTAGTCTAAAAGAGTGTAGTGCTCACTCTTTAAATGACTAATTAACGATTTCTTGTTCCCGAAATATAACTTTCCATAAAAGTATAACCTTGAAACTCTTTCAAGTCATACTTTCACTTTTGCGCAAAAGATTCTTTAAGTTCTATTTCAACAAGTGGCCAATCCGGGATATACTCTCCTATAATAAGAAGTGGTGAATCCTATATCGATTACTCACTATTGATAAGTGCTAAAGTGTACTAGTTTTTAGTAGGTTTTTAGACAAGGTTCTTAGGGTTTTTTATGGATTTTCCTCTAGTTCTTAGCTATTTCTTCTCATTTGTGATTTTTATGCCAATTTGTGTAAATGTGTGATCAACGTATGTTTTTGTGCTATTTTGTAAGTTTTTGATAGCTTTGTCATCGAATTTAATCAATTGAAGTTACAAAGACGGAGTGTGGATGGTTGATTCGATGTTAGAGGACGATTAACAGAGTAAAATACGCCAAAATATGGAACAAAGTCCAAGAGTTTTGAGCTACAAAGACATTAGAGCTGCTGGACCACAGTTGGAGGCACAATTAGATGCAAAAGAAAAGTTTCTGACCTTGGCCGCACTCTTATCCGCGTCGCGAACTAAGTCGCAGCCGAGATCAGAAGGACCAGAACCTCAGCCGCGGGCTGAACTGCGCCCGCGGCTTATTAGAGGTCACCCGCGGCTCACCAGCCGCGACTCCAGACACGGCCATAGCTCATCCAGCCGTGGGCGCGGCTGGGATAGATGTGGGGGCGGCTCACTTACAGGATTTTGCGATTTTTCAGCAGTAAAGTTGGCGTGAACAGGAAGACCAAGAGAGAACATTAAAAAGAGAACGGGGGGGTCTTCTCTAGGGCAACAAGGGCGGAGAGAACAGATGAGATAGAGAGGAGAGGCAAGAATGACAAGAAGAGAAGGGTTGCGACTATAGGAAAATTTCTGCAGCAACACAAGCGAAGAATTGGTGGCTTCATGAGAATGAGTTCTCCTATTTTTGCTTTGTTGTTTGCTGATCTTTCCTTTGTTGTTATGAACTGAATAGATTAGGAACTAGATGGGTTGAACCCTATTTCACTTATTATGGATCTTTTTCCTTGATTAATGAATGGAATTCTTTTTATTTGGATTTATTTGTGAATTTACTGCTTGATTGAATTGGGTGTTGCGCGTGACCTTTGATTTAATCACTGATTTCACTTAGGTTTATTGAGAAATAACCTAATTGAAGAGATCTTTTCACAAATAATGAGACTTGCATGCGTTGCTAGAGATAGAACCACATAAGTCTTCCCGGGTAGATTCACACCTAGCCCACACAATAGAATCTCTGCTTTGTAACTTCATCTCTTTGGGGTTTTAATGGTAGAAAAGATTCTCATTAATCAACTAGAGAGATAAGGGTTATGATACTTGAGAGAGATCATGACCTAACATAGAATTCTAGGGTTTGAATACTAGAATTCATTCATTCACTAATCCGGAATTGAAACATAATAAGGAAAGAATTAGGGGAATTCCACATCTAGTTCCTACCTTTGATCATTGCTATTTTCTCTGTTCGACTATTCTTGTTTGCTAGATAGGTCTAAGTAGTTAGTTTATTTTAATTCATTTAGCTCAATCTTTCGACTTTGTGGGTTAGCTAATAGGGAAAGTGTTAGTACTAGTATTCATATAGTCCTCGTGGGAACGATATCTGGTACTCATTTATCCTGTCCTATCAGAACGATAGGTATACTTGCCTAAAGAACCCGTAGTGTAGCGTGGTGAACATCAACTATCCGTCCATGCTTCATACTATACCCAATCTCTACCGTATGGGCTACTCTTTTACGAGCACCGAGCAATAGAGTCAAAGCATAGCAATTCACACTCAAGATACCATGGTAATCTCAAGTCTAAGGATCACTTACACCATTGCCATTAAGAGTATAATTCATTAGCACTATGAATAGTAACTCTTGGCGGATCAATCCAATGAACTTGTTCTCTAACAAGCATCCACATACCAGCTTAGATGTCGCACACTATAGTTGACGAGATCAACTACTACTTACCCTAAGTAGAGGCAAAGTATGTGCTAGTCTTTCCGTATTAATGATGTCCAATCTCATAAATACTACGACTAGGGATATTTAAGAAAATAACTTTATATGTAATAAGAGTCTCATTATTGTAACTCTTACAATCTCTTATACAGAGTTAATATTCTTTGGACTTTATCAAATAAACAAGTAATATAAATAACAAGTATTAAATGACAAAGAAAATGCCACATATATAAGTATAACACGAAATAAGCATAATAAAAATCCCAAAAACCAACTTGGTTTTAGGGCATACACTAACAGTTGGCGTCTGTTTATTTACATTTTCAGGTTTGGCAGCCCAGATTTTCTATTTAGCTTATCAGTACTTATTTTATCTAGCAGCTTGGTAATAATAATAAATTTACCAATAATATGATATATATTATTATATATTTTAAACATTATTTTAGCATAATTATAGTACTTTTGGCTACAAATGACACATTTTTCAACAATTGTTAGGAATTAGGTTTGATAAGTACTAAAATATACTAGTTTTTAGTAGGTTTTTAGGTTAGGTTTATAAGGTTTTCCATGAGTTTTCCTCTATTTACTTGCTATTTCTTCTTATTTTTGAGTTTAATAGCTAAATTGTGTGTTAAAGATAATTATTTGCATTATTATTGTGTTTTCATAGGGTTTGCACATTGTGTCACCAATTGGAATGATAATTGGATGATATTTTAAGATGATTTAAATCTGGTGATGAGTTGAAATCGAGAAACCCTCAAATTGGTGCAAAGAATCAATGGTGGAACAAGAATGGGAAAGAAATGGGTTTGCTACTTGGACATATTTCAGTATTTTGGCAATAACTCCAGCTAGAGATATTGGATTGAGATGCTTCTTGAGCTATTTTAAAGCTAAGATGATGATCTACAATTCATATGAAGACATCTAAGTCCAGTTCTCACATTTTGATGGTCCAATTTCCAAGTTACTAAAACACATCTGTACTGTGAGGCAGTTTTGACTAGTTCTTAGTGTTTTGACTATATCTCAAGCTATAGAGCCTCAAATGACTTGAGTTTTTTTGTGTTCGAAAGCTATCTCAAGGGGCTACAACTTTGATGTTTTGAGGAAAAGCTAATTCTACCATATTTGAGGTCAAATCTGACATAGAAGTAAAAATTGAGCTTCTGTCCGCATTCGCAACGTCACCTGTGGCGCTAATGACACCGCGGATGGGACTAGAAAGTCACGTATTTCATTTGCGGACACGGCTGTGCCACGGATGGTGTCGTGGCTCAATTACAAAAACCTGTGATTTTCTTTGTTTTGGGTGGAATCTTTTAAAGGAAGAACCCTACCTCTTGGGGGGCATTACACATGCACCAAATACATCAAAAACACACTTTTACACACATCTGGAGAGATGTAGAGAGGAAAAAGCAAGAGTAGGGGGACAACTCAAGGGCTTCAATGGTGCAAAACAAGAAGATTTTATCAAGATACAAGAGAGGATTCAAGAGGGCTACATGAGAATGAGCTTTCTCTTTCTTTCTTGTCTTTTGTTAATTGTATTCTTGTACTTATGAATTGGATTGTTTATGATTTAGATGGGATGAACCCTAAATTCTTATGTCTATGATTTTATTCTTTGTTTAATAAAAGACCCACTTTGTTTTAGATTTATTCTTGAGTTTATTGGCTATTGAATTGCGATTTGCATACATCCTTAGATTCAATATTGATTTCATATAGTTGGATTGAGAAATCACCTATTTGATTAGATAATCTCTTGAATAAAGAGGCTTTCATGGGTTGCTAGAGATAGAATCACATAAGTCTCCCCGGTTAGATTCAAACCTAACCAAAACCATACAATCCATAGAACCTTAATGCTTCTCTTTGGGGTTTTGATTGAGAAGAGATTCCAATCAATCAACCAAGGGGATAGGGGGTTAATACTTGAGAAAGATTGAACTTAATTAAGGGATTCTAGGGTCTAAGTGATTGGGTTATTCATTAATCAAGGTAGTCTTAGCATGCTTGGTTTAGGGTATTCTTTATCTTGATTTGCCTTTACTTTTGTCCATTCTCTCTATTGACTTCTAGATTGTGGTTTAATTAGATAATTTGTTTAGTTAATTTGTATTTTCAATTAATTCACCATTCACTTTGTGAGGTTAGATAATAGAAAGAAGGTTAGTACTAGTACTCATATAGTCTCTGTGGGATCGACACTCGGTACTCCTATACATTGCACTACTAGAAATGATAGGTACAGTTGCCTAAGTATCCATAGTATAGCGAAACGGATACCAAGGGTTTTTATTAGATTTAGAGTTTTTAAGTTAGAATCTTTACTTGAGCGAATTAATGCATAATTCTTTGGTATAATTGCAAGTTCATCACACTTAAACTCATTTTGGATCAATTGAAGTAAAGAAAGATCTAAGTCACAGGTGATTTAAAGAGCTAGGGTTGGATGAACAACTTAAAGGAATTATTGTGCAAAAATAATGAAAAAATCCAATCCTTCAAACAATGCTTGGAAATACGTGGAAAAGATTTGCACACATGAGGTCCAGCTCAGCAAAAATCAGAAATCAAGTGGGGACCACAAATGTGTGATTCGCAGATGATGATCTGCGGGCTACCATCCGCGTATCGCCATAGCGGATCATAAGTCAGCTGGACTTTCTAGGGTATAAACTTGCATCCTCTCCTAGTTGGTTTTTGTAGACATTTTCAGATAAGGATAGAGTTTTGCAAGTGGGAAAATACATTGGAAGCAGAAATGAAGACTTTTGTGCCCATTTGGAATCCCCAAGCAAATCTTCATCATTTTCTTGCATCAATGATTCATGCAAGTTGGAAAATGACCAAAGGAGCATTTGTCTATCGATAAAAGTCATTTGTAAAGCATTAAAGAAGAGTGGGGATGAAGAGAACAAATTTAGAAGTAGAAAGTAGTTATAGTTTTATACTTAGTTTGATAGAGAAATAATAGAATTCTCTTAATCCTTCAATAGAGTTGTGAGGACCATTGTAAGAAACTTTTTGTAGTGCAATCTTTTGAAGGTGAATAAAGAAGAGGAGCTAATTCTCATATTGGTTGAGCAATTTCCAATCTCTATCTCTTTTACTTTCAATTGTTGCCATAAATTCTATCTTTGAAGTTGAACTTTTAGTTGTTACATTAACCATGTTAAACTAAAAGTTTCATCTAGACCATAGATGAAGCTAGTGAATCAACAAACATATTTAACTTTATTGCACTTGTTAAGCTTGCAGTTGTTTGTTTACTTGTTCAATCTGTAACACTTCTTTTTGCTTGGCCAGCTTAAACAAGTTATTTAGTTGCTACTTGACATTAAGAGATGCATATAACAATGGAAAATGAACAAGTAATGCTTAAGTAGTTCATATGAAAATAATGAATACTTAAGTGAATCAATACAATTCATGTTTTCATAAGGTTTTATCATGAGAATAGTTGAAATCTTGTCATTTCATAGAGAGATCTAGTTATGACATTTAAGAAATTGGATTCTAAACAAAGTAATACAACACTTAGTGAGTCATTCATGCATGCTTCATTAGTGAATTCTATGTTCTACGCTTCTTTGACTTGAATTTTACAAAAAGTTCTCAATCATATACCTACTCTATTGAAGGGACCCCTTATCTATCATGCTTTAAATTGTGTTTAGATAATAAAAGTTAGTGAAAAGGCTTTAGTAATTGCACATATTTGATTCCCTGTGAGATTCGACACCTAATACTCTAAATACTATAGCCGACCCGAGCTCTTGCGAATTAAGTTGGGAGATTAGGTTTTTATTACTTGATTGATGTGTTTTTGTTCATAATTGTTATACCTAATCTACACCACATCACTTGGACTCATTTTTTGGTCAATTAGCTTATGCACTTTTTTTTGTCCAACAACCTGGACACTTTTTTTTATCATAATTTAGCAATTCAAATGTTACATTTCTTTCTCTATTTCTTGGTCATAAAAAGTTGGAATCCTTGTGTTATCATTTGCAATGGTATTTCGCATCTACAACTCATTTGTGTCTGGACTACATTTGACCTTATTCCTTTTATCAGGATACGTAGGTAGCTTTGAGAGAGCTCGGTCGCATGTTTTTCTATGTTCCTTTGTTCATTGGTTTACATCTCACCACATTCTCAGACTTTGCATTTTGGATTTTAGTTTACACATTGCGTTTGTTTTCACATCTATGGGAGTCAAAATTTGGTGTTATTTATGTCTTTGTCTGAAATCTTTACGAGATTCCTGACAAAGAAGAGCAAACCGTACACCAAATTTTGATACACCATTTATGTTTCTAACATTGGGGGGCATTTTTTTCACTTTTGGGGTAAAATTCTAGTTTTAAGTAAAAAGGGACAAAATTAGTCATTTTAGGGGTAGAACAGTAATAGTAATTTTTTTCATGTAAATATTTTCTTATTGATTTTTGTGTTTAAAGGCATGTTTTGTACTTTCATACATATTTATGAATTTTTTGTGATTTTTCGGATTAATAATTATTTTTTGTAATTTTGTCACTTTAAAGGCACAATGGTCATTTCACCATGCAAACACCATTTTCACTCATTTTCGAGCTCCAAATTTATTTTTCAAGCTCTAAGGCATGTTTCTAAATTTTTATTATTTCTTTTGGGATAATTATTATTTTTTTAGTAAATACTGGGTTCAAAGGCAAAATAGTCATTTCACACCCTGAACCCATTTTTGGCCAATTTCAGGCTCTAATTTCATTTTTTAGATTTTTAAATATATTTTGAATTCTTTTTGTAAATTTTGGAATTCATTGTCATTTTTGTAGTAATTTTAATTTTTTGTGTCAAAATAATTTTTTTAATGATAAAAATTGAGACTTAATTGCTATGGGCATTTTGGTTATTTTTTAACATTCTTGGAGGGTAAGAATACTTCACTCTATAAATACCCCATCGGGTAAAAAAAGAAAAGGGATTATTTTTAGAAAAATACCACACACATTTACTCTTCTTGCACACACACTACAAACTTTTAGACATACTAATTCCTACACACGTACTAACACACTAAAAACTCACACATTAGGATCTAACACACACACTAACATACCAAAAAAAATACATAGTAAGATCAAAGCACACACAGTGACACAAACACAAAAATACACACGCACCTCCAGGAAGTTCATCAAAGTTTCTTGAACCATCATTGAAGCCAACAAATAGGAATCCAAGGACATAGATCTCCTCCCAAAGTTCAGGTATAGTTCATGTTTTTTTTTTTAAGTTTTCTTGACAAATTTGTTTATGAATTTTGGGTTTTATTTGTTCTATTTATTTTTCTGGAAATTTTATGGGGGTTTTTTTTTCTATGATTTTGTTGTCTTTTTCTAGGTGTTGTTCTTTCTGTTTCTGGGTTTGATTTTTGGGTTCTTCTTCTCCAATGCATTTCTTCCTCTCTCTCATCCCCCACAACTCTTCCACCATAACCAAACTTCTGACCAACCACCAGGAACCATTACCAAGACCCTCTTCTACTACTCCCCTCCATTCACAGCTTCCTCCATTCCACCGTCACCCTCACTATAGAAATCACCTACAACTGTCAATCATCTCAACTCCACCAATAGCATGAACCTTTTATCAGAAGAGCAGTCACACTCCACCAGGAATCATCAGCCCATCACCAGAATCACAAGACAAATTGCCAGGCAAGCCACCTCCACACCACCATTTGACTTCCATCACCAAGTAATAATCTGCCCCAATCATCTGCTCTCCCTCTCCACAAAGCCAAACAAACTCATCTTACCACTTCCCTTGTTTCTTCTCCCACCACCAGAGCCACTGCCCAAAGCACAAATCCACCAGTCCCTCACAATAAGCCTAAGCTACCAACCATTATCACCGTTAGTATCATTTCCCATCAGACAAAACCAAACCAAACCAACCCAAAAAATAGCCCAAAATCCCCAATTGCCTCCCACAACCACCCAAAAAAAGCAACCAAATCAGATTACAAATCACAGCTCATGACTTAAACAATTAGTCACATCGCCCAACCACATCAAGCAGTTCCTCCATAGCCTCTGCCCACTCCCAAACAGCACCAAACCACCACAACTTGTACCTGCAAACAAGATAACAACAAAATAATCAAACATCCAATTTCACCAACACCATAGTAACAACCCAGACCAGCAGCTTCCCTCCTCACCACCGCTCAATCTATAACTCAGCCCAGCACTACCCAAGCACAACCCCAAAAACAATGAAAAATCAATTATCCATTGTCACTTAAGTATCACTATAGCCATGGTCCATGTCTTCCTCTCTCCTATTACCACAAATCATCACCCCATCAAAACCCAAAACAGTAGCCCGCAATCATCTCCTTCGCCTGCCAACAACAACAGCAACTACCACTGCCTGCGCACTAGCAATTCACTATGAGATGCACAAAGACGACAATGATGCTGCAATGTGCATCATTTTAGCTGCTATGTCCCTGGCGTTGCAAAAGTAGCATCTTAAGATGGATACTCTGTCCATGATTGTGCATTTAAAAGAAATGTTCGACGCACAAGCTAGGACTAAGAGGTATGAAACCTCAAGGGAGCTCTATCAATGCAAGATGGCAGAGGGATCTTCAGCGACTACCCATGCACTGAAGATGATTGGGTTAATTAAAAAATTAGCTAATCTGGGATATATCTTTGACAATGAGTTAAGTATTGACTTAATTCTTCAGTCCCTCCCTAAGAGCTATTCACAATTCATCCTGCACTTCAACATGCGTAAAGTTGAGTGCATGTTGACTGAATTGATGAATATGCTCAAGACTACTGAACCTAATCTTAAGAGGGAGAAGGGCACCGTTATGCGTGTCTTGGGCTCCAAGAAAAAGAAGTCCAATTTTGGACTTAAGAAGTCCCAGAAGAAGAGAACCAAGCCTAATGGTGGAGTTAAGAAGGACAAACCTAAGGGCACATGCTTCCATTGCGGACAAGATGGGCATTGGAAGAAGAATTGCAAGGCCTACCTTGATTCCTTGAAGTCAAAGAAGCTTGGTGAAGCTTCTACCTTTGGTATTTTTATGATTGAGATTAATTTATCTACTAATCAAGACGCATGGGTATTTGATACTAGATCTGGATCTCATATTTGTAATAATATGCAAGGTCTTAAAGATAGTAGATTCTTGGCAAAGGGAGAGGTCGAGCTGCACGTGGAGAATGGAGCAAGAGTTGCTGCATTAGCCGTAGGAACCTATGTACTTTCTTTGCCCACTGGGCATAATTTGGAATTAAGAAACTGTTATTTTGTTCCCGTACTTACTAAGAACATCATTTCTATCTCTTTATTAGATTTGAATGGTTTTACCATCTTTCAAAGGAATAAAAGTTGTTCTTTTTCACGTGATGGTATTACTTATGGTACTAGTACATTGATTAATGGTTTATATATTATGCATGAAGAAAAGTCCATTCTCAATATAAACAGTAAGAAACAAAAATTAGACATTGTGAATCACTCATACCTTTGGCATTGTAGACTTGGTCACGTGAATGAGAAACGCATATCCAAGTTACATAAAGATAGTTACTTGGACTCATTCGATTATGAATCATATGGGACATGCAAATCTTGTTTACTTAGAAAGATGACCAAGACACCTTTTACCGGAAAAGGTGAACGTTCTAGTGATCTTCTTGGGCTTATACATACCAACGTATACGACCTAATGTCGATCCATGCTAGAGGTGGTTTCTCTTACTTCATTACTTTTACGAATGACCATTCAAGATATGGTATGGTTAGAAACTGAATCTTAATCACTTAAAGACTTGGGGCTGTTCTGCTTATGTGAAGCGGAATTTGTTAGACAAGAGTGCTTCTTAGTGGGGTATCCTAGACAAAATCAAGGATACTACTTCTACAATCCCCTTGAGCAAAAGATGTTTGTCTCAAGAAATGCTATCTTTCTAGAGAAAGAGTTTATTCTTGAAAGAAGCATTGGGAGCAAAGTAGAACTTGAAGAAATTCAAGAACCACAAAGTAGTCAACAGTTAGAACAAGAGCTTACGCCACATGTTGATAAGGCACAAACGGAAGCTCAAAATACACAAGAACTTCGTAGATCTAGTAGAACACGTTTTGCTCCTGAGAGATGTAGATTTCTCATTAGTAAGAGCAATGATATGTTAGTCATAGATGATGATGATCCTACTAGCTACGAAGAAGCTATGTCTAACATAGACTCTTTGAAGTGGCATGAAACCATGAAATTCTAGATGAATTCCATGTAGGAGAACAAGGTATGGACCTTGGTTGAGCCACCCGAAGGGATAAAACCCATACGGTGCAAGTGGGTCTTTAAAAGAAAGACTGACATGGATGGTAACATCGTTACCTATAAAGCAAGGTTAGTGGCAAAAGGTTACAAACAAAGGCAAGGAATTGACTTTGAGGAAACCTTTTCGCCAGTAGCTAAGCTTAAATTCATTAGGATTTTGCTTGCCATAACTGCTTATTATGACTATGAGATTTGGCAAATAGATGTCAAGACTACGTTTCTTAATGGGAATTTGCAAAAGGATGTGTACATGACACAACCCGAGGGTTTTGACTCCATTGATAGTTATAAAGTATGCAAACTACAAAAGTCCATTTATGGACTTAAGCAAGCTTCAAGAAGTTAGAACATTCATTTTGATGAGACAATCAAAAAGTTTAGTTTTCTCAAAAATGAAGACGAGCTTTGTGTATACAAGAAGGTGAGTGGGAGTGCTGTCGTTTTCTTAATACTTTATGTGGATGATATATTGTTGATGGGAAATGACATACCTTTGCTACAAACTGTAAAGGTATGGTTGTCTAAAAGTTTCTCCATGAAGGATCTAGGGGAGGCAACCTATATTCCAGGAATAAGGATCTATAGAGATAGATCGAAGAGGTTGCTTGGTCTCAGTCAATCAACATACATAGACAAGATGCTAAAGAGGTTTAGTATGGAGCAATCGAAGAAGGGATATTTACCTATGAGATATGGGATTACTCTTTCGAGAGACATGTGTTCTAAGACACCTGTCGAGATTGATTGTATGCAAAAGGTTCCTTATGCCTTGACAATAGGATCCATTATGTATGCTATGCTACGTACGAGACCCAATATCTCCTATGCTCTAAGTGTTATAAGTAGATTCCAAGCTAACCTTGGTGAGGGTCACTGGGTAGCTGTCAAGAGTATTCTTAAGTATTTGAGAAGAACTAAAGAATTATTCTTGGTTTATAGAGGACACACTTTAGAAGTGTGTGGTTTCACTGATGCGAGTTTCTAGTCGGACAAGGATGATAGCAAGTCGCAATCTGGATTTGTATTCATGTTAAATGGTGGTGCTATGAGTTGGAAGCGTTCCAAGCTCAAAACTACTGCTGATTCTACAACTAAAGTAGAGTACATTGCTGCTTCTGAAGTTGTAAAAGAGGCTGTTTGGATCAAGAAGTTCGTCATTGAGCTAGGAGTGGTTCTTTCTATTGTTGATCCTATACCTTTGTATTGTGACAACAATGGTGCTATTGCACAAGCAAAGGAACTTAGGTCTCATCAACAATCCAAGCACGTACATAGGCGCTGCCATCTTATTAGGGAAATAGTTGGTAGGAATGATGTAAAGATAGAAAAAGTTCACACTGATGACAGCATAGCTGATCATCTCACTAAGGCCTTATCCCAGAAAAAACATGATGCTCATGTAAATACTTTTTGCCTAAAACAAATGAGTGATTGGTTTTAGTGGAACTGGGAGTTTGTTAGTGTATGCCCTAAAATCAAGAGGGTTTAAGAATTTTTTGTATTTACACTTAATTCTGTTATATTTATTCATGTAGTATTTTTCTTTATCGTCTATACTTGTATTTCCATGTTACTTGTTCGTTTGATAAAGTCCTTAGGATATTGACTGTGTATTAGAGATTGTAAGGGTTACAATTATGAGACTCTAGTACATAAAGTCATATTCTTAAATATCCATAGTCATAATATTAATGAGATTGGACATCATTAATGCGGATAGACTAGCACATACTTTGCCTCTACTTATGGTAAGTAGTAGTTGATCTCATTGACTATGGTGTGCGTGACACCTAAGTTGATATATGGATGCTTGTTTGAGAACAAGATCATTGGATTGATCCTCCAGGAGTTTTCAACTATAGTGCCAATGGTTGAACTCTTAATTGCAATGGTGTAAGTGATCCTTTGACTTGAGATTATCAAAGTATCTTGAGTATGGATTGCTTTACTTTGACTCTATTCCTCAGTGCCCGTAAATGGGTAGCCCATAAGTTAGAGATTGGGTATAGTTTGAAACATGGAAAGATAGTGAATAATCAATATAGGATTCACCACTCCTTAACAGGAGAGTATATCCCTTTGTGGCCACTTGTCGGAAATATTAACTCATAAATCTTCTGTAGAAGTGATAGTATAACTTGGAAGTAGTTTCAAGGTTATACATCATGGAGAGTTATATTTCTATAACAAGAAAATATAAATTAGTCATTTAACAGTATGCACTATACTTTTAGACTACTTGGGATATACTGTGGTGAAAGGATATTAATTACACGGTAACGTTGTCATTGATGGGTATGGTCTACTATATGACTTTCCTATTCAGTTGGGTGGTCATGATGCATTGCTAGACCCCACTCATGATCTATAAGTGAAAATTAGTTGATTAGTGAATTAATGATAAATTAAAGTGTTTAATTTATCTAACTCTTAATTAATTAATGAAAGAGTTATAATTTGTACTTATTACCAACGGGAATGGAACTTAATGAGTCACATACATAAAAAACAAAATCTTTGGGTTAAAATGTAATTAAGATAAGTATGAGATACTTATGGGGTTAATTTATGAGATAAATTAACTTAAAGGGCTTATTTTATAATATTCTAAGTTTTGTAGGAAGTTAGTTTTCCAAAAGAAATAAAGTAACTGATTGGTTTCCTTATAGAATAGATTTCCTAAAGGAAAGGATTTAGCTTAAAGTAAGTTACCTAAACCTTCTTGGTTTCCAATTAGCTTTATTTCCTAAAAGACTAGAATACTTCCTCTATAAATAGGTTCATGCTTTGACTCTTAAATGATTATTGCAACACAAAAGAAAATAGTGAGAGAAAATAGAAAAGAAAAAGTAATGCCATCTTTCTCTCTCTAGGTGACGTCCCTTTTTCTCTCTCTCCTCTTCCTAATTGTTAGGGTTTTTTGTTCTTCTTTTGTGCTCATAAATAATTCAAGGAAGCTAGCACTCAAAAGTCAAAGCAAACAAGCCTACAAGGTTCCCAAAGAAGTTGTTTGTGTGGATATCGTTAGAGGCTCTACGCTTGGGGGGCTATTCGTGGCAGGTCTAACCTCTTCTTCGAAGGATCTTTACCTAGTAGCATAGAAATCTTCTGTGCTTGAGGTAATCTTCGTGCAAACCCCCTTGTTAATCATATAGATATGTCAAAAAGATCCATGGTTAAGGTAATAATTTTTTTTTCGCTACGTTATTCGTGTTATTACCTTACAATTGCTGACCGCAAAAAATTTGCTCCAGTTTCTATCTTTGACGATGGTTTCAAGTGATGATGGTGTGATCGCATATGCAAAAAGAGAAAATAGCTACAGTTGCAAAAGTGATGGCACCACTTGGCGATTCCTTGACTTCACTAGCAAATATAAACATGAGGATCACCATCCTTAATGTCTAATACGGTCTTCTGCTTTACTTTTTGCAAGTTCCTATACTTTATAGATTTTGATTCACGGTTAAGATCAAAACTCTCTGTAGACACCAAATTTTGACACACTGTTTACTTTTCAAACATCGGGGAGGTGTTTATATTTTTTGGTTCAAATTTTAATTTCTCAATAATCTCGGGGGGCAAAATAGTAATTTTTAATCTGTAAATATTTTTTCATTAGTTTTGAGGGATTTAAATTCACATTTTTACTTTCATACATATTTTTTAATTTTCTGTGTTTTTTTCTAGATTTAATTGGTATTCTTTTTATATTTTTAGCACAAGGGCAAAATGGTAATTTCGTCTCGCGAACACCATTTTAGCTCATTTCAGATCGCAAATTTATTTTTCTAATTTTTTAAGCATGTTTTTAAATTTTCTTGATTTTTTCGGAGACGATTACTATATTTTCTGTAAATACTGCATTCAAGGGTAAAATCGTCATTTTTATGGTTTAAATTTATTTTTCGTTAATTTTTTATTCATAAATGCATTTTCTAGAGTTTTAAGTTTATGTTTAATTTTTCATAATTTTTTGAAACCAATAGCTATTTTCTTTATATTTTCATTATCCAAGAACAAAATTGTCATTTTACATTTTAAACTCATTTTTCACCAATTTTGGGTCCAAAATTCGTTTTTAGGTTTTTAAGCATGTTTTAAGGTTTTTTCTAATTCTTTTTAGGGTGAATTTCTATTAAAAAATTTGTTATTTACATTTTTCTTAAATTTTTTCATTTTTGTAAGGGAAAATGGATTTTTAAAGATAAAGTTGTAATTCTAGTAGTTAAGGGCGTTTTAGTCTTTTAGCTATTTCTTGGAAGATAAGTCTTTAGTTCATTATAAATACCCCCACTTAGGGATTTAAAAAAGAGGAGAAATAAAAAAAAGGTCTAGGGAGAGTCTTTAAATTTTTTTAGTTTTTAATTTTTAGTTTTTCTATTTCACCAAGAACACCAAGAACACACACCACACATCTTCAAGTTTTCACACACCACACTAAGAACACACACTTTTTTCTACACATATTCACTCATTCTCTCTCACACCACACACACTACTCACTCTCTCTCTCACACACTACTCACTCTCTCTCACACACATTACACACACTACACACAGTTCAAAACACACACTTTTGCACACTCTCTCACACACTACACACACTATTTTCATACCGTTCTTGCATTTTCTCTCTCACACACTAGCTCACAATCTTACACACAACCACACACACACTCTCACGTTTACACACACTAAGACACAGAATTGAAGGATGTTTCCTTTTATGCCAAATCACCAACCTTAACCTTTCTTTTTTTCTACACGTTTGAATTTCAAACTTCCAGGCTATCTCTGACATACCGGCGGCTCGCCGGTGGCCGGCAAAGCTTCATCATGGTTGCCTCTCAGCCACAGATGGAAGTAAATCCCATCACTGATTCTCCTTTTCTGAAAAAATCTTTCTCACAACTTTTCACAGAACCTTCAACATCTCCTATTCCGGATCAAAGAACAAGGCTTACATAAGGGTGAACCGGCTATTTTCTTCTCCCAGGATGACATCGATAAGCTTTCTGCTCCTTTTAAATTCACACTGGTAGGCAAATTTTCCCATGGAAGGCCAAAATTGGAAGACGTGCGAAAATTTTTTATCTCTTTGGATCTTCGTGACGTAGTAAATGTTGGCCATCTTGATGCCAGGCATGTGCTGCTGCGTTTTCAATCAGAGATAGATTTCCATAGAATCTGGTCTAAAGGAATCTGGCAAGTCTCAAAATTTCCTATGAGAACTTTTCGATGGTCGTCTGATTTTCATGTTCATCGTGAAACTTCATTGGTGCCTGTGTGGTTCTCCCTGCCAAATCTTCCCATCCATCTGTTCGATAAACATAGTCTTTTCTCTATCGTTAATCCGATCGGGAAACCTCTTTTTACAGATAACGCGACAGTCTCCTTGGTTCGTCCTAGTGTTGCTAGGGTTTGTGTGGAGGTTGATGTTCAGCAAGTCCCTCCTGAGCGTATCTGGATTGGTACTCCGGGGGGCTCAAAAGGTTTTTGGCAGCCTGTCATTGCTGAAAACCTACCAAAATACTGCGATCAGTGTTGGCATCTGGGTCATTCTTCTTCTGAGTGCAAGCGGGATTCTTATCGGGATAAAGATATGCAGGAGGGGAGAAAGAATAGAGGCTGCTAAAAGAACAGACGTTAAACATAAGACACCCATGGTTTATGTTCCTATCTCTCAACCAGTAACTGGGACGGAAAAGGATGAACTTGTTCAACCAATTCAGGCGGATGGCGACCAACAATTATCGAGGAGTGATCCAGGTGAGCCTGTTTCCAAATCACCGGTTGCTGAACAGGAGCAGGGAGCGATGTTGCAGGATGGGCAAGAAGAAAATGTTTCGCATGCGGCTAAACGGGTCTCAGTTGCACCTCGTCAGCAGGTTGAGGTGGTCTTTGCTCAACAAAATGTAGATGATCAGGGGCTCTGTGAGGAGGTCGCATGTGATGCGGAGGTGCGGGTGGAGAACGAACAATCTTTGTCCGAAGCAGAGAAGGAAGCAGGGAATCTTTCTCCAAGAGGCACTTCACTGGCAGTCAAAAACTATTCAGCAGACATCTGCAGCAGGCAACATAGATCCAGGAATTGTTATGGAGGGCTGGCAGCAACAAAAATCTAAAAATTCAAAGGGTATTCGAGCTCTTTTTCCGTCTGATAGGGAGCTTCGATCAAAGCCAAACAAGTCAGTTAATTCTTTTTCTGTGTTACACAATGATTAATGCTTTCTTTTGGAATATCCGGGGTATTAACAGACCCCCTAACCGACGAAGATTAAGGAAGTTATTAAAGTTGTATCAAGTTCAATTGCTGATTGTTTGCGAAACCAAAGTAGAGGTATCTTTGTTAGATTCGTTTAAGCTGAAACTTGGCTTTAACCACTGTTTGTCAAATCCTTCCGGTTCTCTTTGGGTGTTTTATAATGCCCCTCTTACATGTTCTGTGATAAGGGATAGCTATCAACATATTTCGCTTTGTGTCCATCATAGCCATTTTCCTATTCCGTTAATGGTGTCAGCAGTCCATGCAAGATGTACAGCTGCTGAAAGGGACAATCTGTGGCATTCACTCCTGGCAGATAAGCCTTCTTTGGGGGGCTGGATGGTTTGTGGGGATTTCAACGTGATCACCGAGCCTTTGGAGAAGAGAGGTGGTAGACCTTTCAACCCGTCAGAGGCTGCAGATTTTCTAACTTTCTTGGCGAATGGTCAGCTCTTTGATGCAGGTTTTACAGGCCCCTCTTTCACTTGGTGTAATAATAGACAAGGTTCTGCAAGAATATGGAAGCGTCTGGATCGGGTTGTGCAGGATATTGAATGTGCAGAAAAATTCCAGATTTCAGTTACGCATTTGCCAAGGGACCCATCTGATCATTCACCTTTACTGATTTCTGCAAGCACAAGGCTAGATGGTAAGCCTAAACCTTTTCGTTTCCTTAACATATGGACTAATCACTCTCAGTTTTTTGAAGTTGTTCGGCAAGCTTGGGAGCAGAATATGGAGGGTGGGCCTATTCAAATCTTATGTGGCAAATTAAAACGTCTGAAGAATTCGCTGAAAATATGGAGTAAGGCAGTTTTTGGTAATGTGTTCAATAACATTAAGGAAGCGAAGAATAATCTTCAAATGGCTGAAACACGCATGGAAATGGATAACTCCTCACAGGCTCGTATGAATTTACATCATGCTCAGGCGTCGCTGCGTCATCTACTAGCTCTAGAAGAGGAATTTTGGAAACAAAAAGCTAATATCCGTTGGCTAAAGGATGGAGAAAGAAACACAAAGTATTTCCATTCTTTAGTTCGACAAAGGAGGTCTCAGTCGATAATTCACAAAATTAAGGATGAGGATGGTCAGTGGGTGTTCTCAGATGTAGAGATGGGAAAAGTAGCCATTAATCATTTTTCTAAGCTTTTCTCGGCGGATCATACACCTCCAGCTTATGATCTTTTGAAGGGGATCCCAAAGCTGATTAATCCGGAGGACAATGATCTTTTAGAAAGGATTCCAGAGTCTGATGAAATCAAGAAAGTAGTATTTGATATGAATGGAGATAGTGCGGCAGGCCCAGATGGTTTTTCGGGGATGTTTTTCACTAAATCTTGGGAGATCATTGGAGAGGATGTGGTACGGGCTGTACAAAGTTTTTTCTGTGGATCTTTGCTTCCAAGGCAAGTAACTGCCACATCAATTGTGTTAATCCCAAAGGTTAAAAATCCAGAGGTTTTCTCACAGTTCAGGCCCATCAGTTTGTGTAATTTCCTCTATAAAATCTTCTCGCGTATATTAGCTGACAGGTTGGCATTTTTTCTTCCAAAAATTATCTCACCTAATCAAAGTGGTTTTGTTAAAGGCCGATTGATTTCTGATAATTATCTGTTAGCTCAAGAGATGATCTCAGGGATTGGCATGAAAAATAGAGGTGGAAATGTGGCCATAAAATTGGATATGGAAAAGGCCTATGATCGAGTTTCTTGGATGTTTTTAATGAAAGTACTTCGAGCTTTTGGCTTTGGAGAAGGATTTATTGATATGGTTTGGCGTCTGGTGTCCAGCCCATGGTTTTCCATTATTATCAATGCGAGTGCTCATGGTTTCTTCCAACCTACGAGAGGTCTTCGTCAAGGGGATCCTATCTCGCCTTCTTTATTCATCATTGCAGCGGAGGTGTTATCGAGGGGCTTAAATGATCTGGTTATGAAACCTAACTTTACTGGTTTTAAGGTTCCGAGAGGGTGTCCTGTGATTACACATCTTGCTTATGCGGATGATATTTTGATTTTCTCTAGTGCAAATACATGGTCTATAAAGCTTATCATGAAGTTACTTCGTAAGTATGAAATGGAATCAGGCCAGAAGATTAATGCTGCAAAGAGTTGTTTTTTGACGCATTCAAACATGCCTTCTGTGAGGCGTCTGTTGATTAAGCAACTTACAGGCTTCCATCATAAAGGTTTCCCGGCTAGATATCTGGGGTGTCCACTTTATGCAGGCAGAAGGAGGACACATTTCTTTGCGGAGATTTGTCAGTCTATCAAAGGTAAAATTAACTGTTGGCAGAGTCAACTTCTTTCTAGCGGTGGTAAATTAGTGTTAATTAAACATGTGCTTTCATCTATTCCAATCCATTTATTAACTGCTGCTTGTCCTCCAAAATCAATTCTTTTGATGCTAGATAGAACTTTGGCTCAATTTTTTTGGGGTATGTTAGGAGATAGGAAGAAATTCCAATGGATTAAATGGTCTGGATTATGTAAACCTGGAAAAGAGGGTGGTATAGGGGTGCGATCTATGGTGGATGTTTTTAAAGCTTTTTCGGTCAAACTGTGGTGGAATTTTAGAACCCGTGAGTCCTTATGGTCAAAATTTTTGATGAGTAAGTATTGTTCAAAAGCTCATCCCGGAGTTATCAAGGGATCTCCTCAGGACTCGTTGACATGGAAGCGCATGTTAGATATCAGGGAAATAGCTGAATTGAATATGCACTGGTGGGTAAGAAAAGGAAATCTATCCTTCTGGTATGACAATTGGCTGAAATCTGGGGCGATCTTCAATAAAATTCACGTCCAAGGTGAGCATAAAGTTCGTGACTTTGTGGGCGCATCAGGGTGGGATCAATCGTTGCTTTTGCAATGGGTACCGAATTGATTTGTTGACTCAAATTTTGGATATTCACCCTCCCTCTTCGGACATGGATGATGTTTGCTTCTGGTCCCCCTCAGAATCTGGTAATTTCTCTGTGACCTCTGCTTATGAGTTAGTAAGAAGTCCAAGTTCAATTTCCTTTATGTTTGATAAGGTGTGGCACCCTGGAATCCCTTTAAAGATATCTATTTTTATGGTGAAACTCTTGAACAACAAATTGCCCGTGGAGTATTCTTTATTTCGTTTTGGAGTGCATGGCCCATCCAAATGTTTTTGTTGCACTTCGCCTTGTGTTGAAACTTTGCAACATGTTTTTGGAGAGAGTGATTTGGCTAAGTGGGTTTGGAATTTTTTTGGGCACAGTTGTGGGAATTTATATGACTGGTACATTTATTAGAAGTATTTTGGCTTCTTGGTGGTTTAAAAACACCAGTAATAATTTTGTTTCTTTCCTTTATCGTATTTTGCCTTCATATATATGTTGGAATATTTGGAAGTGGAGAAACAAAGCAAAATGGGATAATGTGAGTATGAATTTTGAAAAAGTGGTATTTAGTATTGTGACTGAGGTAACAATGGCTTTTCAAGTTAGATTTCCTGGCATGCAATGGAAAGGAAATTCGTGGCATGATTTCCACATTGAGGTTTGTAATTTGAAGAGGAAGTTTTCACTTAAGATAGTGAGATGGTTAAAGCCTAATGCAGGATGTTTTAAGCTTAACACAGATGGGTGCTCTAAAGGCAATCCAGGGGAAAGTGGTGGAGGAGGGATTCTGAGAGATATGCATGGAAATATGATTTTTGGGTTCTCTACTTACTTTGGGAGATCTTCTAGCGTACAAGCAGAAGCTCGAGCAATTCTCATTGGGATGCAATTTTGCCATCAGAAAGGTATTGTATCTCTGCATATTCAAACTGACTCACATTTGTTAGTTACTATATTACAGGGAAAGTGCAAAACTCCATGTTCAATCTCTCATGAGGTAGACATGATTAGGAAAATGGGTTTTGAGTCAGTCTCACATTGTTTCAGAGAGGCGAACACAGTTGCTGACTACTTATCTAATGTTGGGTGTGCCAATCAGTTTCTTACAGTTTATCATTCTGAAAAAGGATCTTCCAAAAGTAGCTAGAGGTGCACTTAAAATTGATAGAATAGGATTTCCAAATATTAGAAAAATCTATAAATAACCTACTGTAAAGGGAGTAGTACTCCTTATTTATCGTTTTGATTTTAAATTTACTATGTACTATGCTGAGGTAAGGTTTATGTCCCCCTCAATTTTACTAGTTTTTTTAATAAAATATGGGGTGGCGTCCCTTCCCGTGTACGGGGTTTTGCCAAAAAAAAAAAAAACACACACACTAAGACACACTAACCTACGTTCCCCAAACACACACTCTCACACAGTTTGTTCACATTCTCACACACACAATATTCACAAATTTAGTTTCCCAGTCACAACACAGTCACACACAACTGTACGCACTTCATACACACACAGGCACACATCACACACACACTGTTAACACCAAATTTCACACACAATTCACATACAATTCACACACAAACTCACGCATAGACACATTCACATACATCAGTTCCACAAACAACACCCAGAAGCACACGCATTCGAACACATAGAGTACATCCACACTCACAGATTCCAACACACATAAAACATAGAAACAACACTCGCACATACACATATACACACACGCAATACACACACACACTCACAAATTCCCTTTCACACATAGGTATACATGAATACACAGATACTCAAAACACACACAATACACACACAATAACTTCACTCAAACACAGCCTCATAGTCACAGCACACACAAACACATGTTCATTTACACACACATACACGTCCCTCCACCATCATCCAATTCACCACCCTGTTGCCATCACACAGCCCCTGCAAACAGCTTCCTCTTTCATCGCCTGCCCTCACCTCCACCAATAGCTTCTCACTAAACTGCCAAGCCAATCCATCTGGAGTCTCAGACCACCACCAGTTCCCCACTAATATCACTACTGTCCAATTCCTCTCGTCTCCAAGCTGCTGCCACCCAATCATGGTTCAAAACTCAACCACCAACTGATTAGCTATCAGCATATCACCTGCAAGAAAAACAATCCTAAATTGCCAACCTCCAGCACCAATTTCAGCTCTCCAGTCACAAAAATTTCGCCCATTAGACCCCTTGCAACCACACACTCTACATCCAGGACAGCTCTGCCAATTTATTCAACCACAAACCCACTCCCTTTCAAAGCAATTTTCACCAATTTTCACAACCTGCAAAATGAAAAGTAGTAGAAACAAGCCACCAGCCTGACCCAACCCACGACTGCTGCCAATTGCAACTGGCCGAGCAACCCCCAGAGAACGCTGCCACTAAATCGCCCCAGTCATGGTAAAATGAGGTAATATTCTTAGTTTTTTTCCTTTTAATTGCTCCAGATACCCTTTAATTTGGTTCTCTATTGAAAGGAATTCAGAGATTGAGGGAGATGGAGGGGAAAGGTGATTTGGGTTAGGGAGTTTGAGAAGAAAGAGACAAAACGGGAAAGATGAAGAAGGAAGGGAAAAGAGATGAGAAAGAGTAGAAAAAAGAAGAAGAGAAAGGGAAGGAGAGTGAACTGAGAAGAGAAATCAGAGAGGGAATTTCAGTGAAGAGATGAGAGAAATCGGAGCAGAGACCGAAAGAGAAGAGAGAAAGAGAGAGGGAGTCTGCAAGAGAAAAGAAAATAGGAAAGAAAAGCTGCGGTGAGACTGAGAGAGAAGAAGAGAGAAAGAATATAGGACCAGAGAGATTGAGCTAGGAAAGCTGGGGAAGAATACGCATGAGAGAAGAAGAAAAGGAGAGAAGAAGAGAGAAAGAAAATGGGGGAAGAAAAGAAGAAAATTGGAAAGGGGAATTAAGAGAGAAATCGGACTTTAGGGGGGGGGGATTTTGGACTTTGGTTTTCCTTTGGTTGAATAACAATTTAGAGGTAGGGGGTTGTATTCCCTGACTTCTTTTCCATATGTTTAAGTCTTCTTTTAGTTTATATCTTTAAGTCTTTTCTTCTAGTTTAGTTAATTTTAGTAGATCTCAGGATTTGGGATTTAATGTAGTTTTGATTTAGTGACTAGTTTAATTAATATCAGTTATTTTAATTAATTAATTTAATCTAGGCTTTATTGCAATTTTTTTTTTCTTTTCTTTCTTATTTCAGTTATTTGTGTCAAGCCTTTATTATTATCATTAGATTATTAGTTTTGCCCTTAAATTATTATTATTATCATTACTACTACTACTACTACATCATTTTAATCCTTGCCTTTTATAAATTGACCCCCCTAATTCTAATTTCTTTCAATCAAGTCCTTATTAATTGCAATTAAGCCCCATTAGTTGTTGGAATTTATATGTTTGTGCCACACTTGTTAAAATTTATGGTTTTGTCCACCCGATTTACTTTAATTTTACATTGCTACCCCATTAGATTTATTTGTTTTATTTTACCCCTCAAGTCTTATAGAATTTTATTCTTAGTCCCCTTAGTTGTTAGAATTTACTATTTGCCTCACAAAGTGCGTTAGTTATATTTTTGTCCTTAGACTTGTTTAAAGTTTTAATTTTTGTCCCAATTAGTTTAAATTTATTATTTGGCCCCAATTTATTCTACCTTTTATTTTCCCCCTCTAACTTGCTATAATTTACATTCTTCTAATATGCTAGTATTTCGTATTTTACTCTTTATTTTATTAAATAGTTGTCCCATTAACTCGTGTGACGCCCCAGAAACTCGTATAAAATTATATGATTCATGTTATGTTTATGAGTAGAAAGAAATATATAAAATGATGAGAAAAGAAAAATAAAGGTCAAGAAAAAAAAATGCCTCCAATAAGAGAATTTCCTTTAGTTAGGGTTTAGAGTTAATCTTTGATTTATTAGTTGGAAGATTTCCTCAAGTTAATTAGGTTAAGTAAATGAGATTCTTTCATGATTAAGTAGTACACCTAAGTACCCAACTTGGATTAATTTTATTGGACCATTAGTTTATAATAGTGTTTAATTTTGACTAACTAACTTTATCATTTTCAAGACTCTTGACTAAGTGAGCTTTAGTTCAAAATTTTGACCTAAAATTTCACTAATTTCCCTTGCTTTTCTCTCTCCCAAAATCCGGCCCTCTCTCCCTATTTTTCTTTCATTTTTGCTTTAAAAATTTGTACCAAGAATATTACTAATTACTAGGTGATAAAGAGGATTAGAATTCCACCAATTAGATTAAACCAAGTTAGCCACTAATACATTAAAAGACTAAAACCTAATCCTACTCTTGTTCTATTTTAATTGGCTATCACTTTACCTACCTTTTTCTTTATTTCTTTTCTTTTTACCTAGCCTATTTCTTTCTCTTTTTCCTTACCTTGGCCGGCCCTCTTTGTCTCTCTCTTCCTCTCATCTTTCTCTCTTTTTCCCTCATTTTTTTTGCTCTCAACTTCTTGGACTTTCATCTCTCAAGTTGACACAAATCAACCATAGGAAGTGGGCTACTATCTTTTCTAAGCAAAGTTCTAAGCCTATCTAGGTATTTACCATGAACTTACCTTATTAATTTCATGTTTTAATTAGTTTTTATGCAAGTTTAATACCAAGTTTCTTGTTAATACTACTTGAAGAAATTAGTTAGAACTTGATATATACTTGCTATATAAAGTGTTCTTGTGATTAGATAGACTAGTATATGGCCTTTAAACCTTGGAAATTTATGTTTTATATGTGGTTTAGTTGAAGAATTAAGTTGGAACTCAAGAACACTTAAAACAGTCATGCTGGACCAGTTTTAGTAAAACTTTCATAACTTGGTATAGACAACTTGGATTCGAGTGATTCTTGTTGTTTTAGAAACTAGATTGATAGGGCTTTCCAACGGTATAAGGCTTGCACGGTGGTTCATTGTGTATTAACTGCAGAAAGCTTGCAAAGTTGGCTGAAAATTCGGTTCTGCGTGAAACAGTTTTGATGATGAGCCAACTTGAGGGCTGATTTTGAACCTGTTCTAGTTGGAATTTTAAGTGATGATCTTCATGAAAGTTGTATCCCTATAAACGTACTTTAAAACCATGTAATCAGAATTCCTTAGTTCTTAATGGATTGACCCCAGAAATGGCACGAAGTTGGCTGAAAACCAACCCTGTGCAGAGTTGAGTGATGATTCTTGGAGTAGGAATTTTGAATTTGAGTGAAATCTTGATTGAATTTGAGTTTAAAGTGAACATGAAAGTTGTAGTACATGTTGAATGGATTGGGTTGTTGAATTTTCTTGTAGGTTTAAAAATTTTGGTTAGTTCGATTTTAAGGGGAAATGCTGCCGAAATTTTGGTAGAATTAAAACAAGAAAAATGGATAAGTGAAATTTTAAGCTTAGAATATGTTCAATTGAGGGAAATTTAAGTGTAGGAATTTTTAGAAATGATCTAGTGATAGACTAGACTTTCTTAGAATAAGTAAACCCTAAACCCTAGAAACCCTAAAACCAAAACCCTAGAAATAAGTGGGGTATTTTCTTGACTTTTTCTTACTAAATTTACTAGGATTTTAATTGGGTTTTTATGTTATTATTTCTTTTAAATTTCAGGGTCCGAAAACGCATCACGACCATTTTACGAGATATTTTCTTAGGCTTTCAAGGTGAGTGTCTTTATGTGTGCATGTCGCATGAAATGTGATATTTTATTTGATAAATATTATGCAAAAATTTGCAATTACTATGTGAATCCCTGTGCTACTTGAGGAAAGATGTGTACTTTATCACATCTACTCCGCAATGTGTTACTTGTTTTCATTGACCAATGTGTTATTTGTGTGTGCGTGAGACTACCGTGACTAACTTCACCGTTATTTCACGGATGGTCAACCCGGCTGCACGTGGGAGGACATAAGGTGTTGGGTGTTTTAGGGCTTGATGTTCTTTCCCTTTCGAGTTGTGAATCCTCAAAGAGGCCAACTCCGGATCGAACCTGTTTGCTTGTTGGCCCCCCAGGGTTGAGAATATCTCCCTGGATGTGGTAGCTTGTACGGAGGTTATAAGGTGATTGGCGGTTAGGGTTTGTGCTTGATAAAACTGATATGTTATTTGATAAAGACCTGAGCTATTATCTCGGTCCAAATATCGTGACTACATGATCAGTACTTGCTCTTTCTGCGGTTAAGCTTGCTTCCGTAGTTGAGCCCTGTATCCTCCTTTGACTACATGTTAAATTAAATTGTTCATATCTTGATTTATTAATTAATTGCTCGATTATTTTATTTACTAAAATAATGAGTTCTTGATTTGATTGCATGACTTGGACATTCACTGGGCTATTATAGCTCATTCCGTTTTATTTGTTTTCCTTACTCAGGTTCCCTGAAAAATTAAAGCTGGAACGACTGATTTTGAGTATGCTAGATGTTTTAGTTATTGTAATAGCCGAACTGTATTAGGCTATCTTTGTGAAAAAATCATGTATATTATGACATGTAAATTTTTGATGTGAATTGTATCTCATGTTAAATAAAAATGAGTATATTTTATTTTAGTTTACTTTATTTTAAGTTAAGTACGCTCGGACGTTTGAGTGAGTGTGTGAATCGAGACCTGGCGAGAGCTAGGCAGGCAGTCCGCTAAGCCCTTTGGTGCGCCTCTGGGTAAGGTGGGGCTGCTACAACTCGTGTGTTCGTTTTTAAGTTTTGGTACCGGATCTCCAAAGAGGTATCCCGACTTCTTGTTATTTTTCTTTATGTGATCCAATATGCTCCAATGTGATTTTATGCATTATTATTTGTTTATTTGTTTATATGTTTATTTTTTTATTTTTATTACCTGTTGCGTATTTACGTATTTGATTTATTTAATTTTGAATTTTTATTATTATTTTAAAAAATATAATATCTTGTATTTAGCTAGTCAATATAATAGTTAGATTATTTTTTTTCATATTTTAGCAAAAAATTGTGTAATTAGATAGAAAGTGTAATAGATAGGGCATTTTTAATTTCCCCCCTTAAATAGTAAATCAAGCCCCTCGGTGTAATAGTTAGGATTTATTTGCTTTTGCGTGCTTATGTATTTATTTCTTTTACCGCTTTTCTTAGGATTTTTGCATCTAGAATATTATGCTTATGTGTTATGTGCTCCTATGTGATCTTATATGTTTTTATATGTTTAATTTACTTTTAATTCATGCTTTAATGTTTAATTTTATGATTTATGGTATTCCGTCACCACACTAGTCTAATGCTAGTTGTGGCTTCTTTCTTTCCCGCTAGTCCAATGCTAGTGGGACTTCTTAGAATGGGCTAGTCCAACGCTAGATCCTTAGGACATTTAGTATTAGGTGCATTTGTGTGAGTTTCAAATCTCATTTCACACACTTCTAGTTTTCTTTCCATTTGGCACGATTTTATTATTACTATCATTATTTATTTATTTTTATTATTATTATTATTATTATTATTATTATTATTGACACATTTTAAAATACATGACATCTAGGTTGCATCTCACTTAGAAATTAGGACATTTGTGTGATTTGACTAGGAATTGTCATCTACTCACGTGGGAAGCGGTGGTATACAGGCCATTCCCTCCTCCTTGAGTAGGAACATTTAGTCTCGAGTTATTAGTCCCCCGTACTCGTCATGTTGCATACCCCCTTTCTTTCTTCACTTAATATATTATTATTATTTTCTTTTCTTTTTGCATCACATTTTGCATAAAAACTTGTGACTCCCTCGAGGTCTCAACTTGGGTTTCGCAATTAATGCAATAATTCTGACCAAGTCTTGACGGAACATTTTGATCCCCTGATATTCACATTTAGACTTAGAATTTGCATTCATTTAGATACGTCCAAAACGTGATAGAATATAGGGTTAATTTAGAAAAATTTGATTAAACCTCGCAACTAGCCTCGGCTCGGTAGAAAGGGTGCCTTAGGCGCAACCCTTTGCCTTCCCTTTCTTCAAATGTGACTCCCGGACATTTTTCTCTCATTTTTCGTAGACTGGAATCAGAAAAGGGTTTTAAATGATTTTATAAATTTTTATTTTTAGTTTTATTAAACAATTTTCAAGTGACTTGGTACACCCTAACTCAGTACCAAGTGGCGACTCCATTTTCTTTTAAAAATAAAACCCTTCTTCAAAAAAATCAGTTGGCCAAAACTGTCGCATTTTTTAGTTCCGGCCTTACTTTTTTTTAAAATACCATTTTTTCTAAAAATACATTTTTTAACTAAACACTCAATTTTATCACACACGCACCATTTTTCCAAAATCTATCTTTTCAAAAGGGATCTCAGACTAGACCGTCCTTTTTGGGATGCAACAGTCCACGACCCCACTTATTACCCTTTACCCACGATTTTTTAGGACGCGACACTCCCCAAAAAAAAATCTTTCCAATCATGTATGCTTCATCTTTTCGATAAATCTAGGATTGCCTTTGTTTTATTTCAAAAGTCAATAAAAATAATCATCTTTATTCATTTTTGTACAGGAACATCTCACATGTAATAATTAAAAAAAATTGTACAAAAAAAACATGCAAATAATAAATAAACCAAATAGAGTCAAACTAACAATTTTCAAAACTAACTTTGAAATAATGATTGAAACATTGCCTCTTGATCTTTGAATGTCATTCTAATTTGAATTCCGAGATTGCCCCATAATGATCAATGTAGATGAGAAACCTCAAGCAATTGTAGTCAACAACTTCCAAAACAGTCCAATATAGGCATATTGATTTTCTCGATTGTGAGTCTTCAACTATCGTATTTTCCTAACCCCAGTGTCCTTTCGAATTATTGACTTCAGGGGAGAAATAAAAAGAAAAGCCACCAATTCTAACCAACAAATAACTACGAGGCTTTATTCAAATTAGATTATATATTCTCATAATAAAAGACAAAAGTTTCTATTACAATTAAATTTACCACTTTCCACTAATACTAAAACCATCAAACATTTATAGATTTGACATTTTAGATGGCTATAGATTATCCAACAATTAAATAGTGGTCAGCTATTTAATTGTGCAAAACAATCACACAAGAATGAACGCAATCACTTTAGAATCTAAACAAAGAAAATATAAATACCCATAAACACATAAAATAAATGAAAAACTAATTAGATCTCATAGTATTGGATGAACTAGAGTTTCAATTATCCTTCAACTAGAATGAAGTGTCTAGCCACGTATCATGGCATCAATTCTTGACATTAAGTTTAGGTTATATCTAAATACCGCAATGATTCCACTTAATATCACACAAACAAGTTCTAAAATTTATAACCTAGTACTCATTCTGCAAGTGCATAGGTCATTCGTAGTAGTGGTAAGTATTAGGGTTGATTCCACAAGGAAACAAGAATTGGCAAGTACCAAAACTACTAACTTACTCTATTATCTACACAATCAAAATTTGGAGATTGTGAAATGGTAGGAAAATCAAATTTAAGTAAACAAACTATGAAGAAACTTATCAAATTAAGTTGACTAGACCTAAGATTCCACTAAAGGTCATAAAACAAAAAAGCTAAGCTTATGGCCAATATGAATTTCCATCCTTATTTAGAATTCAACTCCATTTGTAGTCTAAACTAGATTCCTCTACAAATGGAAGACTACTAAAACATGATCTTTCCTACTTCCGTGGTAAAGTCTTGTATGCCTTAGTTCATTTGGTTCATGAATTGTGGTGTTACAAGTTATGCATGTGACAGCCCCACCTTACCCAAAGGCGCACCAAAGGGACTTAGTGGACTGCCTGCCTAGCTCTCGCCAGGACTCGAATCACGCACTCACGCAAACATCCACGCGTACTTAACTCAAGATAAAATAAAATAAAATGGAATAAAATAAAATACACTCATATTATTTAACTTAAAGGTACAAGTAACATCAAAAGTTTACATGTCATAATATACATTGTAACACCTTAGAAATTCATGCCAAAACCATTTATTTTGTATTATGTTCATTAGGAAAAAAAAAAAAAAAAGGGGGCCGAAATTAGTGAGAAGAAATAAGAAATTGATTTTCTATTTTACTAGCATGTTGTACCATTTCCTTTAGGAGTTGTACCTAGAAGTCTTGCAAGATTTATTATAGGATAACTAACAAAAATTTCTTTCTAATTACCCATTGCCAAGTGTAGTCTTCCATGATTAAGAAAGTCAAGATTACTTTGTTCTTGTCTTGTTTTGATTGGTCAAAATTTTTTCCAATTCTTTTCCATTTCTTTTCTTCTTACTTAAGCATTTTTCTCTCTTTTCTTTCTCTCAAAACCGGCTGCTCTTTCTCCATTTTCTCTCCATTTTCTTTCATTTTTCTTGGATCTTTTACTTCCATTTACTCATTTTTCAACCATAGAAATTGAGTGAAACTTCCTCCTAAGCAACAATCTTGTCTACCTAGAGGTATTTCCCATGAATTTCTCTTCTAATTTCAAGTGAAATATCATAGTTTTCTAGCTTTTAAGACATGTTTTTATGGTTAAGTATGATTGATTTTGGCCATGAAAAGTGAAGTTTTATTCCATGAATGTGAAGCTTATAGACTTGTATGCTTGTAGATAGTGATTTAAACTTGAAATATCATGATTTGAGTGTGATTTGGTTGAAGAATCTTGGAGTAGTTTAGGTGTTTTTGTGATGAATTTGAATAGAATTGAATTGAGTTTGATGTGAGATTAGTAGAACTACTTGAAATTGGGGTGTTGGACAATTTCTTGCAGGTTTAAAATTTTTGGGTTAGTCCGATTATAGGAGAAGTGCTGTCGAAATTTTGGTAAAACCTAGGAAATAAAAGTAATTAGGCTATGATTTAAGACTTTATAAGCTGTAATTTAGTGATTTAAGCGTGCAGAAATTTTCGTAGATTAGCTATTAGTGGATTAAACCTTTCCGAGCAAAACCCTAGAAAGTTAGAAAACCCTAATTTTGAAAACCCTAAACCCTAGGGTAAAACCCTAAGCTCCAAAACCCTAGAAATTAAACCCTAGAAAGACTTGGGGTATTTCTTGAATTTCCTTATGAAATTTCTTAGATTTTAGTCAGGATTTTTATACGATTATTTCTTTTGAATTTCAGGATCCGAAAGTGAGACCCGATCGTATTACGAAATATTTTCTTAGGCTTCAGGTGAGTGTTCTTATGTGTGTATGATGGATGAAATGCCATGTACTACTTGACATCATTATTTTAATGCATGAAATGATATGATATACTTGACATGATTATCTAGTGATATGTGTTACTTGAGGAAAGATGTGTACTTTATCGCATCTATTCCGCAATGTGTTATATGCTTTCACTATTATATGTGTTATTTGTGATTGAGACTTCCGTGACTAACTTCACCGTTACTTCACGGATAGTCAACTCGGCTGCACGTGGGAGGATATAAGGTGCTGGGTGTTTTAGGGCGTGTTGTTCTTTCCCAAAATGAGTTGAATTCCTCTAAGAGGCCAACTCCGGATTGAACTATCTTGCTTGTTGGCCCTTCCAAGGTTGAAATTTCTTCCTGGAGGTGGTAGCTTGTTTGGAGGTTATAAGGTGAATGGTGGCTAGGGTCTTGCTTGTTTATACTGGAATGTTCCTTGGCAAAGACCTGAGCTATTATCTCGGTCTGAACTGTCTTGGTTACATGATCAGTGCTTGCTCCTTCTGCGGTTAAGCTTGCTTCCGTAGTTGAGCCTCGTATCCGCCATTGACTACTTGTTATTTAAATTGTTCACAAATTGTTTATTTACTCGTTAAATATTTTACTGAACAAAATCACATTTTACTGGTACGGTTGCATGACTTGAGCACTCACTGGGCTATTATAGCTCATCCCGTTCATTTCTTTTCCTTAACCAGGTTTCCCAAAATACTAAAGCTAGAAAAGCTGATTTTGGACAGTGTACATGTTTCGTTTTGCATATTTTAATAGCCACTTGTTTAGGCTATTCTTGCACATACTGTGTAAATTTTAGTGTGTAAAACATTTTGTAATATTTGAACTTCAAATGAATTTTATGAATATCTTTCTTTACGAATGTGTTTTATTTTGCATTAATTATGGGTATGTATTGAGCGAGTGCGTGATTTGAGTCCTGGCGAGAGCTAGGCAGGCAGTCTGCTAAGCCCTTTGGTGCGCCTCTAGGTAAGATGGGGCTGTCACATACATGATTTTCACAAGGACAACCTAAAACAGTTTGGCTATTACAATAACTAAGACATCTAGTATAATCAAAATCAGTCGATCCAGCTTTAATTTTTCATGAAACCTGGGTAAAGGAAAACAAATGAAAGGAATGAGCTATAATAGCCCAGTGAATGCCCAAGTCATGCAACCACATCAAGATCTCATTATTTTATTGAATAAAATAATCGACAAATTAAATAAACAAGATATGAACAATTTAATTATCAAGTAATCAAGGGCGGATACAAGGCTCAACTACGGGAGCAAGCTCAACCACAGGAAAAGCAAGTACTGATCATGTAACCATGATGGTAGGACCGAGATAATAGCTCAGGTCTTTGTCAAAGGACATGCCAGTTTTATCACGCAAGCCCTAACCACCGTTCACCTTATAACCTCCGTACAGGCTACCACAACCAGGGAGTAATCTCAACCTTGGAGGGCCAACACGCAAGAAAGTTCAATCTGGAGTTGGCTTCTTTGAGGATTCACAACTCAAAAGGGAAAGAACGTTACACCCTAAAACACCCAGTACCTTATAACCTCCCAGGCCTGTCTGGGTTGACTATCCGTGAAGTAACGGTAAAGTTAGTCACGAAAGTCTCACGCACAAGTAACACGTTGAATAGTGAAAGCATATAACACATTACAGAATAGATGCGATAAAGTACACATCTTTCCTCAAGTAGCACATTTTATCACATAATATTTGCAAGTGTAACATAATATTTACAAGTGGAACATAACATTTCATGCATCATGCACACATAGAGACACTCACCTGGAATGCCTAAGAGAATATCTCGTAAAATGGTCGCAATGCGTTTTCGGACCTTGAAATTTAAAAGAAATAATATAATGAAAACCCGATTAAAACCCTAGTTAATTTAGTAAGAAAAATTCAAGAAAACACCCCACTTATTTCTAGGGTTTTGGTTTTAGGGTTTCTAGGGTTTAGGGTTTAGGGTTTTCTTATTCTAAGAAAATTTAATCTATCACTAGATCATTTTCTAAAAATTCCTGCACTTCAACTTCCTTCAATTGAGCATATTCTAGGTTTAAAATCTCACTTGTCAATTTTTATTCTTTTAATTCTACCAAAATTTCAGCAGCATTTCCCCTTAAAATCAGACTGACCCAAATTTTTTTCCTGCAAGAAAATCAGCCATCCAACCCAATTTCAACAAGTTATACAACTTTTATGTTCAATTCAAGCTCAATTTCAATCAAGATTCCACTAAATTTCAAGAATTCTACTCCAAGAATCTTCAACCAAACAACATATAACACATGAAATTTCAAGGTTTAAATGCTATTTACTAGTCTATCTAACCACAAGAACACTTTATCTAGCAAGTAAATCTCCAATTCAAACTAAGTTCTCCAAGTAGTAGCAACAAGAATCTAGGTTTAAGCTTGCATAAAAGACTAATTAAAACTTGAAATTAGTAGGAAAAGTTCATAGTAGGTACCTTAACCAAGCTTAGAACTTTACTTAGGAAGGAAAGAAGCTCACTTTCTATGGTGGATTTGCCCAAAATTTGGAGAAAAAGCTTCAAGAAGTTGAGAGCAAAATGAGAGGAAAAGAGAGAGCAAGTTGGCCGGCCAAGAAGAAAGAAAAAGAGAGAGAAATAGGCTAGGGAAAATAGAAAAGAAATGGAGAAAAGGTGGGAAAAAGATTAACCAATAAAAACATAACAAGAATAAAGTTAGGGTTTAGTCTTTTAATGCATTAGGGGTTAACTTGGATTAATTTAATTGGTGGAACTCTTAACCTCTTTATCACCTAGTAATTAGTAATATTATGGCACAAATTATTAAAGCAAAAAGAGAGGAAAATAGAGAGCGAAAGATCCGGCCATAAGGAGAGAAAAAGAAGAAATAATTTCGGCCAAAAAGAAAAGAAAAGAAAGAAGAATTTTCGGCCAGGAGAAAAAGAAAAGAGAGATGAAAATTCAGCCAAGAAAAAGAAAATAAAGCAAGAGAACAAATGAAATTTTTGAGTAAAATTGAGCTAAAATTCAAGTAGTCAAAAGACTAGAAAATAGTAGAATAAGCTAATCAAAATTAAACACTATTATAAATAAATGGTCCAATAAAATTATTCTAAATTTGGTACTTAGGTGTCCTACTTAATAATGAAAATCTTAGTTAATTAACCTAATTGACTCAAGAAATCTTCCAACTAATAAATCAAGGATTAACACTTAACCCTAAATAAAAGAATGTCTCTTGTAAGGGCATTTTCTAGGGTGTTACAATGCAACAAGCCTTAATCCACGTATGAGAATCACTACTTCCGTGAGACTCACTATAGGTTCCATTTACTTCTTTCTATTGTTAAATGCAAGTTCCCTTGTCTAATAACAACTAAAATGACTTGAAATTGGTAGCTAATCAATAACAAGTATTAAAGACCAAGTAAATGGATAAAGAGAAAATTGCAATTTTGGTACCAAATGTTTGGGGTATCGACAGTTTTAGTTCCTAAAATTTTGACAAATGCAAATTTAGTACCAAAAGTTTCAAATTTTTAGCATGTTTAGTCCTATTTAATAGTTTTACAAAAATCTTATTGAAATCTAGTCACGTAATACTTATGTGCCGGTTACAAAATTTTCAAAAAGAATTAGATTAAAGAAAAAATTTTAATTACCATAATTTGTAATTATAGGCACTAATTTGAGTTCATAAATAATAAATAAGTGGATAAAACTAAAATAATCAACATTGATAGTGCATTCGCGTGTGTGCCTTTAATTACAAATTATGGCAATTAAAATTTTTTTCTTTTTATAATTAATTTTAAAAACTTTTGTAACGATCACGTGAGTTTCACTTGACCAGATTCTAATAAGATTTTGAAAAAACTAGTCAATAGGACTAAATGTGCTAAAAATTGAAACATTTGGTACTAGATTTCCTTTTGTCCAAACTTTAGGGACTAAAACTACTAATAATTCAAACATTAGGTACCAAAACCGCAATTTTCTCATGAATAACAAGACTAAAGTATGGCCATAAACTAAATTAATCATATCAATAGCTTCATCTCAACCCTAGTTGGGTTCAACTTAATACAACATGTTTAAGATAAGATTAAGCTCATATATAAAAGTAACAACACATGCAAGAATGAAAATGAAGAGAATAAGGTTAGAGTTGCTCATTTAGTACATGAACTTGGCTCCAAGACTCGTCATTGCATTTCATCAAACATGTGATGTACAATGGAACTCCTTGAAGGTTATGTTACATGAAGACGAAATTTCTACTACAAAACTAATGAAATAATTCTATTCTAAGTATTTATAAGGAGTGCTCCTCTTACCAAGCTTTAGTTCAAGCTTAACCAAGCTTAAAACCAAGCATCTCTTTCATGAACTACAAAGGTATATATTTATAGGAAAAACCCTAGTCAAGTCATTGTCCAAATTGAAGATGTGATGATGAAATTTGATTCAAATCTTGGAAAATCTTGCCTTGAACTTTGAGATATTCTTCTAGGGCAATACGGAATTAGCTGGACATTGAATTTGGCTGCAAAAGTTGTGTGAACAGGCTGCAAATTGCAACCCATCATTTTCTGCAAGTGGAGTCGATTCGCGAGTGAGCAACCCGCGGATGTAACCCGTGGATCACTTTCTCCTGACCGTTTTGTCCTTTTCAATTTTTGGTTATTCCTTCCATGCCCTTGAGACCTTTTTTCACCATTTGAACCATAATTCGCTTGGTAGAATTGATAAAGAAAAATTATTCCGGAAATTCCAAAGCTTACGTGATAAAATGGTATAACTTGAATCAACTTTGATTTTGATAATCCTTGAGCTTCAATTGATCCAAAGTATACTTAACCACCATTTCCATACAAAATCAAATAAATTTGAGCATTAATTTGCTCAAAATAATAATTCTGCCTCAAAACCCTAATTTCCAGTCTAAAAACCCTAATTTTGGAGCAATTCTTGATTTAATAGAAAGTATTGAAATTGAGCCATTTTTATATCAAAAGTACTAAAAACATACTAAAAACACATTAAAATCATATATAAAATACTATACTAAAATAAGTAAAATTATTATTTATTAATTCTCCAAAAGAAAAGTACAAGAATTTTTTTCTAGAGAAAGAGAGAAAATTAAAACTTAAAAGTTGAGAGTTTAAAGGCTGAAAAATGGTGGCAAATGTCCCCCTATCTTCTATTATTCTTCTCTTCTTTTTGTGTTGCATTTTGTTCCTTTTTGCTGACTTTTTCTAAATTTTCTCCCTTTGTCACGGCTCTATCTTGTGCAAAAATAAAGACTTCTTCTATTCTTCTATTTCGAGTTCCCATAAATAAAAGATTTTGCTTCCCAAGGAGTTTACTACAATTAAGGAACTAATTAAATCTTCCAATTGTAGACCACTTCAAATCCCCCTATTCACGTCTTCATAATCTGCACCTTCCACTGATCAAGGCGTAGGGCACAGTCTATTAACCAAAATCTTCTGAAAAATTATTAATTTAGAGTCCTTTCTCTACATAATTCCTACAAACAAGGCCAAATACCAAAAGTGAAGAAAAGAGAAGATCAAGCACCATCTTTGGCCAAAATAGAGTGTAATTAAATACAAATTATATGTATATTTGACTCTCTAACAAAGCTCTTTTATACAAGTAGAGTAAGATGCATTTCACATTATTAAAAAAGAATTTCAAACATCACTAAAAATAATGTGACATGAATAAAAATCGATGTGTGTTATAATTTGCTTTAATATCAGTATAGAAAATTGATCCTAAAAAATTATCAAATAAGTGGCTTCTAATTAGATAGGTAGATTTAAGCATAGAGTGAAAAATAATGTGAGTTCTTGTGAATCTTAAAGGGTGTTTGATAACCAATTTAAAGCTAAAAATTAATATATCAAGAGCTTTTTGAATTCAGCATGTTTGAAAATAAAATACCTTTACCACTTAATATATTAAGCATTACTTAATTTATATAAAAGTTTTTAAGTGATAACTTCTCAAAGGGGAATCTCGGAATTGTAGGAGGTGGAGGCGTGCTTAGGGATGGTAAAGGTAATTTAATTTTTGCATTTTCAGCATTTTTTGATGTGGCTATAGGTATGCAAGCTGAAGCTCAAGCATTCTTTTTGGGAGTTAAGCATTGTCTGCAACAAGAGTTTATGTCCTTCGTTGTGGAATGTGATATTGTCCCAAATTTTGAAGCATAGATATAATCCCCCATGGTCCATTTTTAATGAGGTGCAGCAACTTTGGAGTTTGGAGAGGCATTTTTTAGAGGTTCACCATTGTTATAGAGAAGCTAATTAGGTAGCAGATTTCCTTTCGAATGTTGGGATTACTCATGCAGGTATTCGTGTCTATAAGTGCTAGTCTGATCTTCCTACCATGGCTAGAGGGGCATTTCGCTTAGATAGGATAGGATTAGTCTCTCTACAAAAATTTTATTTGAAATAAATGTAAGGGAGTAGTACTCCTTATTTAATCTTTTGGTTATTTAAATTTTCATGTACATTTTTTGAGGTAAGGTTTTAGGCCCATGATAATCCTTTTGTTACACTAAGGATACTTAGGCAAGTGCACCTATCGTTTCCTGTAGTACAGTGTATAGGAGTACCGAGTGTCTATCTCACAGGGACTATGTGAGTACTACTACTAACCTTCCTTTTATTATCTAACCTCACAAAGCGAATGATGAATTTATTGGAAACACAAATTAACTAAACTAATTACCTAATTAAAGCACAATCTAGAATTCAGTAGAGAGAATGGACAAAAGTAGAGGCGAATCTAGATGAAGAATACCCTAAACCAAGTATGCTAAGACCATACCTTGATTAATGAATAGCCCAATCACTTAGACCCTAGAATCCCTTAATTAGGTTTAATCTTTCTCAAGTATTAACCTCTATCCCCTTGGTTGATTGATTGGAATCTCTTCTCAATCAAAACCTCGAAGAGAAGCATTAAAGCTCTATGGATTCTATGGTTTTGGCTAGGCTTGAATCTAACCGGGGAGACTCATGTTATTCTATCTCTAGCAATACATGCAAGCCTCTTTATTCAAGAGATGATCTAATCAAATAGGTGATTTCTCAATCTACCTATATGAAATCAATATTGAATCTAAGGATGCATGCAAATCCCAATTCAATAACCAATAAACTCAAGAATAAATCTAAGACAAAAATTGAGAATTCATTAACTAAAGATTCAAATCATAGTCATAGAAAGGTAGGGTTCATCCCATCCAAATTATTCACAACTCAATCATATGTACAAGAATAAATCCAACAAAATACAAGAAAAGAATGGAAAAACTCATTCTCATGTAATTCTCTTGATTCCTCCATTGCATCTTGATGAATCCTTCTTGCTTTGTACCATGGAAGCCTTTGAGTTGCCCCTCCACTCTTGCTTTCTTCTCTCTACATCCCTCTAGATGTGTGTAAAAGTGTGTTTCTTGTACCTTAGAACCCCAAAGAAACCACCTATTTCCTTCCCCCAAGAGGTAGGGTTCTCCCCTCAAAAGATTCGCCCAAAAGTGCTTAAAAACGCAACATTTCGCACCCCAGGCCGTGGCAAGGCCTTACTCGCGGCCTTGGTCAGAATGTTTCACTTCTCTTCTATGCAAAATTTCACCTTGAAAACGGCCGAACCAGCTTTTCCTCAAAACATAAAAGTTTTGTCCCTTTGAATAAGATTTCCAAATCAACAAGAATCACATAATTTGATGCTCTGTACGCTGAGATATATCTAAAATACTAAGAACTGGTCGGAACAGTACTGCAGTACAAATATGCTTCAATAACTTGGAATTTTGACCTTCGAAACTTAAGAACTGGACTTTGAGGTCTGCATATGAATTGTATATCATTGTCTTAACTTCAAAATTCTTCATGAATCACCTTAATCCAATATCTATAGCTCAAGTTATTGGGAAATCACTGAAATATGTCCAGGCTGCCAAACCGTTTCTTTTCCAATTCTTTTTTGCCTATTGCTTCTTTGCATCACTTTGAGGTTTTCTTGACTTTAACTCATCACCAACTTCAAATCACCTCAAAATATTATCCAATTGCCATCCAAATTGATCCAAATTGGTGATGCAATGTGCAAATCCTACGAAAATGACACAAATCACATGTAAATCACACCTTTACACAATTTGGCATTCAAATCATAAATGAGAAGAAATAGCTAAGAAATAGAGAAAAACTCATAGAAAAACCCTAAAAACCTACCCTAAAAATCTACTAAAAACCAATGTACTATAGCACTTATCAGACCACCTCTTTCTTTTTATGAAATTAATAAAATTTAGGGGTGGCGTCCCTCCCTGTGTACGGGGTTTTGCCAAAAAAAAAAAAGTGATAACTTCTCACTTAATTTTCTAAATTTTGAATACATGTAGTATTCTCTATATTTTTAAGTAACGATCTCCCCACAATATGATGTTTTTTGTATTTCAAATTTTTTCTATTTGCCAATTGTTGATTGGCCGTAGTGTTTGCCGACAAGTCGTCTTTCTTTTATTCTCTTTTTCTGTCTGCTTTTGCATTTGGATATGCAACGATGATTGATCCTCCTAATTAGTCTCATCTCCAAAAAAACCTTTGCTGCAATTTTACAATCTCAGAAAGCTTCCACCCATTCCCAGGCATCGTTACCGGATTATGGTGGTGTTGGCTCACATAGGGGGGTGCCAGCATTCACCATTTCTCGTCAAGAAATGCTGGAACTTGCAAAGCCTTTCCCTGGAGCTTTGGTAGGGAGGTTCTCCTACAGCAGGTTGCCAATGGAAACAATCTGAAAATTCTTTCATTCCTTAGATTTGAAGGCTAATTGTTCGGTGGGATTATTGGATTCCAACCGCATCCTGATTCGGCCATCTACAGAAGAAGATTATAACAGGCAATTTCTTAGAAGAACATGGTTTTTTTTTGTGGCAAACCTCATACACGAGGGAGGGATGCCAGCCCAAATTTTATTAGAATTTAAAAATCCATTATTACAAAGCTAGAGGACATGGAACCTTACCTCAAAAGATCAAAGAAATGAAATGTCTAAAAATAAAAAAAACTAATTAATGTCTATCTAATATATGGCACATCATTGGCATCAAGTCTAACTAGTGATTGTACATTTTTAGGAAGATGAATATCTGATTGAAAAAAACAATCCTTACGAAGCTGGAGAGATGCAATTCCATCTGGCCACTGCATTTTCTTCCTAAAACACATGAGATATAGATGCCTCCAATTTTCGTAGATGCTCTCGGATTTGTCCCAACACCACACACAATGCCATTTTCCTATAGAATCTGAATATACCAGCTGTACAAGAGACTGTGAATCTACCTCAATCAAAATTCTTGTAGCACCCCTTTCATCACAAAATTTCAGCCCATGTGATGAAGCCAAAGATTCAGCATGTAAACATCCAATTCACCAAACTCTTTATAATATGCAAAAATTACCTTCCCATTGTGATCCCGAAGAATTCCACCTCCCGATGCCATAGAGTTGTTCACACTCACATCCGTATTCAACTTGACATACCCCTCACTTGGTTTATTCCACCTCACCACCATTGGCCTTCATATTTTTTCCCTCTTCACCTGAAACCATCTTGCCTAATAACTATCATCAAACCCATCAACTTGCTTTTGAGAGACCTCTTTTGCAAATGCTATTCCTTTAACGATATGCTCAATATTGAAGATGACTAAATGAGGTTCAAAGGGTTTGCTCTGAAATCTAGCTTCATTCCTTCCCTTCCATAGTCCCCAAAGAATCGTCATAGGAAAAACACAACCTACGTGACTCCAATTCCCATGCAATGATTACATAAACCGACTGAATAACGGAGATGAAATGCAAGAGAAATACCTCAAGCTCAACCCAGAAGCATGCGAGAACTGCTGCCAAATTACCCTTGCAACCCTTCCATTTATGAATAGGTGTTTCCCTGATGAGATCGCGCGTATGGAAGACTACCAAGACCTTGGATTTTAGGCTTACTACTCGTTGAACTCAAGACCCCTTTGATGGATCTTCCAAGAACCCTTGACAGTGGAGTAGGTTGCTCGAACTTTTTCCCTTGAAGATGCCCTCGATCCTAGGAAAACCAAGATGAAACGAATTGAGCGCGTTCAATAGTTCAACCTAATTCTCTAAAGAACTTGAACAAAACCGAAAGGAAACTCTAAGCGAGATTGGACGGTCGCCACAAGCAAAGCTTGATAAGACCTATGGCGGTTCTCAATCACCAAAGAACCAAGAAAACTTCTGAAGAGAATTCACTCAAAAATATCATCAAACGTTGTCCCTAATGTTATTCACAAGAAACCCTTATATAGGGCGGCACAAAGACATAAACCAAGAAAGTACTTTACCCTAGTTGTAACCTAATACTCGACTACTAAAGATTACAACTCAAAAAATTACATAAAACAACTAAAATGGACTTTCTGATCGTACCCGCGGCACCTATCCGCGGCGCGGGTACGAGGAACGGGTTCGGTCAGAAAGTTTGGCACTTCAAACACTTCACGAACGAGCCTTCTGATGGTACCCACGGTAGCCTATCCGCGGCACGGGTTCGTGGTGTGAGTTCGGTCAGAAGGTTCCACACTTCAAAGTCGTCCACGTAGCAACTCCAGCCCGCAACACTTGTTAATCCACAAGCAAGGGCAGCTTGTTCCACCCACTTTGAGCCTTCTTTGTAAGTGAACTTGATCCATAGCCAATACTCTAATCCTTGGCCCAATTTGCGAGCTTGACTAAAGTGAACTTCAAGCTTGTAGATAAGCTCAAAATCATGTAAAACCATCAAGCAGCAAACATGTAGAATTGATCCATCCTTGAACGTCTCCTTTTCAAGCTCATCTTGGTCCAATATACATATGTTAGCTCCTTGGATCATATCAATCCCTCCTTCCTCGAAAAGATTCGTCCTCGAATCTGCGAGTTCATATAAACTATCATTAGTAACTAAAGGATTGATAGAGAAACAATCACAAATATTAAGCAAGCTCATAACTAACTCAAGTGATAAATATAAAATGAGCAGCTTAATGCAACTATGAACACAATTCATAGGTGCAAGACCAAATTCTAACTTAAGAAGAGTAAACATGTCTAGATGAAAAATGTCCTTAAAAACATGAAAAAGAATTAACATATATGAATGATTAACAAGAAAAACATGAGGTTTAGCATCTATATATCTAAGAATGGACTCAAAATAACACTCACTAGCATGATAGAAATCATGATCAAATAAAGACATATGACCAGAATCTAAGTAGAAACTACTAATAACAAGTAAGTGTAGAAAACGTGAATCATAAAGATGACATGCAATAATTATGAATGAACTATGCAAACCAAACCCTAGAACATGGAAACTATCATCATTCAACTCACTAGAATAATTCAAACGATGTAACAAAAACACATGAACATGATCACAAACTATAACACTAGAACACTTTAAATATACTAACCTATGACAAAAATGAATTTTAAAAGTTAAACACTTAGGATAAACACATTGAAAATCATTGATATGACTCCCTATAATTCGTGTATAAGAACAAAACAAAACATAAACATTACCACTAACTAGAACAACAAAATGACTTACATAATGCAATATAGACTCAAGAATCTGAAAATTATCAAAAACTAAATCACCAAAACGTATATGGCAGCATGTATAAACAAACACAAGATCCCTAATACAAGAATTATGGCATGGAAAATCACATAAAACATGTTGAAATTCGTCCAAACATTGATGCAAAAACATAGGAGAACTTCTAAGACAGATTGTACTAGATGAAGTAAAACAACTTAGATGCAAAACATAACTACCTACCCTAATAGAATAAACACATAAGATAGAATTAAGATGCAATTTAAAGCTATTAAAATATAAAAACTTATGCCACAAATCAGTTGGATTCATCAAACTATTTGAACTTGCGCTTGAACAATGTTGTAATTCCTTCTCCACGATTTGATGCTTTTTGCTCATTGAAGGAATCTGAACATTAGGACAACAAATATGTGGCATTTTTTCCTTGAGCATTAGCCTGTAATAACACCACAAAAACACTAGGAAAAGAATGGTTAAGAGAGTTAGCAAAATACACTTCTTCTTTGGAGTACATGGACATAAGAGTTAGAAGCATAACACTCTTGCTCTTTTCTCTCTTCTCACTATCTTGGATGGCCACTTTTCTCTCTTTGGATCCGCCAATTTGCATCCCTTCAAGGTTGGTTCATGACTTTTTATTGGAACCATCATCCATACGTTCCATTCTTTGGTGCTCCACACGATTTACTAATCCTTCTTTTGATGATTCACCACTTGCTAGCTGACTTTGTTCCTCCCTTGCTTTGAATTCTCTTGCAATCCTCACTTGATCAACATGTGCTTCAGATGGTGCAATAGAACCCAAAGTCACCTTTCATCCATTCCACATGAAAGAGTACCTATTTTTAAAGCCATCATAGGTCACCCTCCTATCGAATTGCCATAGACACCCAAGAAGAATATGGCATGCTTGCATAGGAACCACATCACACCATACTTCATCCTTGTACTTGTTGATGGAGAATGGCACCAACACTTGCTTGGTCACCTTCATGTCTCCAGTTTCAGCTAACCAATGCAATGTATATGGCTTGGGATGTCTCTTTGTTTCAAGCCCCAATTTATCTACAAACAAAGTAGAAGCAACATTAGTACATGAACCACTATCAATAATCATGCTACATACCTTGTTTTGCACGGTACACCTAGTGTGGAAGATATGATCTCTTTGAATGTTCTCCTCATCCTCCATAGGTGCAACACTAAGTGCTCTTCTAGTCAATAGAACCTCTCCATGGTCACCTCCCCAAGGAGCTTCCTCATCATTACTTCCTCCCTCCAATGGAGACATCTCCTCATAGATCTCATCTCTCATAATAGGCATCTTTCTCTCAAAATCACCAACAATGGCTTCCCTAAGTAATTTAAGATCATTATTCGCCTCTTGTGGAGTCGCCATTATGCCTTAAAAACCTGCAAGAAAAATAGTTAAAAATAACAAAGAAAATAGACAAGAATATGTGAAACACTCCCTTAGTGTTTGCACTCGCTTCCCTCAAATTTGTTGGCTTTTACCCTCCTTGTGCTCACTACTAAGCCTTTTTCCACTCAATGAATTTTCTTGTTGGCCCTTTAGAGAAGAACCAGCTCACTCAATCTTACCAAGGCTTATAGCAACACCAATCTGTGAGAGTAAATGTAGAGGTCAAGAATAAGTATGCTTAGAGTGTTTTGTTCAAGAGAGTAACAAAGAATGACCAAGAATCAAGAACAGACACAATATAGACACCCTAATGTGTGGTATAATTGTGTGATGTTTCTTGATTTTTTAATGTTCTTTGGAAGAAAAATAACCAAACTTATGCAAAAACAATACTCCAACAAAACACCAAGAACAAGAAGAGTAGAATCTGGTCAATTAAACTTTCGTACGTGGCGTTGTTCTCTGTCCAACTGATCTGTTTGTTTCAACAGATCTACTCGGTTGCACAAGGACAGTATTCCAGCCAAATATACTTCAGTTTAATTGGTTTAGTTCGTGTGCTTGGCTTTTGTCACCTTGCACGCCTCTTTCACTTTCTTTTGTGTTGCACGACTTTTCTTTGTGCAAGACTTTTTTTTTTTAAATTCAAAACCCAGATGACCCACAAAACTCAAACAAACAAGTAAAATTCACCGAATGAACAGTGATTTTCGCTGAACAGTATCCGCCGTGAACAGTAAACCCTAGGCAGTGAACAGTAGCCGCCGTGAACAGTGATGCTACAGTACCATAAACAGTGACGCGACTTTTTTTTTTCTTCTCCAAGAATCTTCAACCCTAGGATGGCAAGTCCAAGAAACTGATTTTTTTGAAAGATTTTTGCACAAGAATTCCAAGAAAACAATAAAAACAGTCAAGAAATACAAAATACCACACAACTCTAGAATTCTTGATTGAGAAGCAACCAAGAATGACTCTAAACATACACTAAAGCATGAATTTAATAAGGAAACAACGAAAACCAAAGGCTGAAATTTTAAGAATGTTAAAAACAGGCAGAAACAAAACTCAGCGAAGGCAAACACAATTTGAAAAGAAAAAGACAGCAGGAAACAAACAAAATATTAGGGCTAGGCACGAAGCTCTTGCCTTAATATCACGAAACAACAAACAAAAGGGATATATCCGCAATTCCAAAGGAACAAACGGATTGATAGAACCTGGAAATCCAAGAACTTTGGCTCTGATACCAATTGATGAGATCGCGCGTACGGAAGACTACCAAGACCCTTGGATTTTAGGCTTACTACTCGTTGAACTCAAGACCCCTTGGATGGATCTTCCAAGAACCCTTGACGTGGAGTAGGTTGCTCGAACTTTTCCCCTTGAAGATGCCCTCGATCCTAGGAAAACCAAGATGAACGAATTGAGCGCGTTCAATCGTTCAACCTAATTCTCTAAAGAACTTGAACAAAACCGAAAGGAAACTCTAAGTGAGATTGGACTGATCGCCACAAGCAAAGCTTGATAAGACCTATGGCGGTTCTCAATCACCAAAGAACCAAGAAAACTCTGAAGAGAATTCACTCAAAAATATCATCAAACGTGGTCCCTAATGTTGTTCACAAGAAACCCTTATATAGGGCGGCACAAAGACATAAACCAAGAAAGTACTTTACCCTAGTTGTAACCTAATACTCGACTACTAAAGATTACAACTCAAAAAATTACATAAAACAACTAAAACGGACTTTCTGATCGTACCCGCGGCACCTATCCGCGGCGCGGGTACGAGGCGCGGGTTCGGTCAGAAAGTTTGGCACTTCAAACACTTCACGAACGAGCCTTCTGATGGTACCCGCGGCACCTATACTGCGGCGCGGGTTCGTGGCGTGGTTCGGTCAGAAGGTTCCACACTTCAAATTCGTCCACGTAGCAACTCCAGCCCGCAACACTTGTTAATCCACAAGCAAGGGCAGCTTGTTCCACCCACTTTGAGCCTTCTTTGTAAGTGAACTTGATCCATAGCCAATACTCTAATCCTTGGCCCAATTTGCGAGCTTGACTAAAGTGAACTTCAAGCTTGTAGATAAGCTCAAAATCATGTAAAACCATCAAGCAGCAAACATGTAGAATTGATCCATCCTGGAACGTCTCCTTTTCAAGCTCATCTTGGTCCAATATACATATGTTAGCTCCTTGGATCATATCATTCCCGCTCCTTGAAGCAACAATAACACCTTGAAACCAAACAAACTCCCCATTGTTGTAAGATACAAACAATAGGTACCTAATTGCGCACTAATCTCTAAGCAAAGAAAGATAACTTCAACGACATTAGAGCATTCCAAATTCCCTTTGAAACCAAAGAGACATTCCTTCTTCTTCTACTAACCTCCAAAGCAGATGCCATAGAAAAATTCCCATCAGATGTCAAAGCCCAAACCATTTTATCTTTCACATTTGGACATATAGGGATGTTACAAATTGTCTCCACCACACCACTAGGTAGCCATTAAAGAAAGAACATGGTTTGTTAATAATTCTCCAATGACAATTTCTAAGTGGTCTCTCGATTTTAACCCTAATCATGACTCTTCCATTGCTCCAGTTTGGGTTAACTTTCCTTACCTTCCTTTGTCTTTATTCAACAAGTAATATCTGAGAAAGGTTACTAAAGTGCTGGGCAGATCGCTTCAGGTAGATGGGGCTACGACTAGCCTAAGAATTTTTTACAATTCATACGAAGACATCAATTCATACGAAGACATCAAAGTCTAGTTCTCACGTTTCAATAGTCAAAATCCCAAGTTACTGAAGCACATTTGCACTGCGAGGCTGTTCCGACCAGTTCTTAGTATTTTGAGTACATCTCTGGCCACAGACCTGTACATGACGTGATTTTTGATGTTTTGGAAATCTATCTCAAGGGGCTACAACTTTTGTGTTTTAAGGAAAAGCTAATTCGGCTGGCTTGGAGGTCAAATCTGACGTAGACAAACTGCGCCATAACCCACGCGTGATTTGTGCTGCGGTTTCCATTCAGAAATTAAGTGAACAAACCGCACGACAACCCGCGCGCGGTTTATGCCGCGGTTTCTTCACAGAATCTGCAGCGTATTTAGCAGCTAAACTGGCCATTTGACGAGGGGAAGAACCCTAACTCGGGAGAAAACACACACACGCCGCAGACACCTCAAAAACACATATTTTGCACATCTAGAGTGATGTAGGGAGGAGAAAGCAAGAGTATAGGGACAACTCAAGGGCTTCAATGGTGAAAGCAAGAAGATTTTATCAAGATGCAAGGGAGGATTCAAGAGGGCTGCATGAGAATGAGCTTTCTCTTTCTTTCTTGTCTTTTGTTAATTTTATTCTTGTAATTATGAATTGAGTTGTTTATGATTTAGATGGGATGAACCCTAGATTCTTATGTCTATGATTTTATTCTTGATTTAATGAAAGACCCACTTTGTTCTTAGATTTATTCATGAGTTTATTTGTGTTTTGGATTGGGATTTGCATGCATCCTTCAATTCAAGTATTGATTTTGTATGGGTATATCGAGAGATTGCACATATGATTAGATCACTTTATGAATAGAGAGAACTTGAATGAATTGCTAGAGATAGGATTACATGAGTTCTTCCTAAGTTGAGTTTTAGGATTAAAGCTCAACCACAAATAGAGTCCATTGATTAGAAATTGCATCTTTTAGGGGTTTTAATTGAGAAGAGATTCCAATTAATCAACCGAGAAGGTAGGAATTGTTTCACTTGAGAAAGGATATAATTCACATTAGGGATTCTAGGGTCTAAGCAATTGGGTTAATCATTAATCAAGTTAGAGTCTTGGCATGTTGGTTTAGGGGAATTCTTCATCTAAATTCACCTCTACTTTTGTCCATTCTCTCTACTAAATTCTATATTGTCATTTAGTTAGATAATTAGTTTTAGCTAATTTGTATTTTCATTTAATTCGTCATTCACTTTGTGAGGTTAGATAATAGAAAGAAGTTAGTACTAGTACTCACATAGTCCCTGAGGGATCGACACTCGGTACTCCTGTACACTATACTACTACGAACGATAGGTGCACTTGCCTAAAGTATCCATAGTATAGCGAAACGGATATCATATTGGGATATCTAATGAAGTTCATATCACTTCCAAAGTAGATGCAACAATGAATATTGAACAAATAGAAGGTAGGGGGATGTAGTTGATGTGGGGAATGGAGGGATGAGAAGTGGAACAGTGCTAACTACAATAGAGATACCTAATAAAACCCTTGATAGCAACCCTTTTATGTAAGGTAATAAGGGAAGTAACGCAGTAGAAAATTACCTTAGCCATAGATTTCTTTGATATAATCTATTTGATTAAAGGGTGTTTAGCACAAATACCTCAAGCATAGAAGGTTTCTATGCTTCAAAGGGCAAGATCCTATTCGATGAAGGTGTTGATCTACCATGAAAAGCACTCCAAGTGTAGAGCCTCCAACGGTATCCACACGAACATGATCTTTAGGAACCTTTGGGCTTGCTTGCCTTGCCTTTTGAGTGCTAGCTCCCTTGTATGATTCATGAAGAACACAAGAAGAAGAAAGAAACCCGAACTATTAGGAAGAAGAGAGGTGGCATTTTTCTTGGGAAGAGAAACGTCTCTCATGCTCTCAATTTTTCTCTTTCTAGATTTTTTGTTATGTTTCATCAATCATTCAAGAGTCAAGGCATGGACTTATTTATAGATGCAGTATCCTAGTCTTTAAGGAAACAAGAGCAATTGGAAACCAAGAAGGTTTAGGAAGCTTACCTTAAGCTAATTGATATCCCTTTCGCTATACTAAGGATACTTAGGCAAGTGCACCTATCGTTTCCAGTAGTACAGTGTACAGGAGTACCGAGTGTCGTATCCCACAGGGACTATGTGAGTACTAGTATTAACCTTCTTTCTATTATCTAACCTCACAAAGTGAATGACGAATTAAATGAACATACAAATTAGCTAAAACTAATTATCTAACTAAATGACAATATAGAATATAGTAGAGAGAATGGACAAAAGTAGAGGTGAATTTAGATGAAGAATTCCCCTAAACCAACATGCCAAGACTCTAACTTGATTAATGATTAACCCAATTTCTTAGACCCCGGAGTCCCTTATGTGAATTATATCCTTTCTCAAGTGAAACAATTCCTACCTTCTCGATTGATTAATTGGAATCTCTTCTCAATTAAAACCCCTAAAAGATGCAATTTCTAATCAATGGACTCCATTTGTGGTTGAGCTTTAATCCTAAAACTCAACTTAGGAAGAACTCATGTAATCCTATCTCTAGCAATTCATTCAAGTTCTCTCTGTCGCGCCCCATTTTTCGAAAGGAAGGAAAATAAAATAATAAAATGATAAAAGTGTATGAGAAGCCCAGAAAAAGGAAAAGGAAGTATTAAATGTGGTTTATTTTATTGGAAAAAGAGAAGCGTGTAAATTTTTGTAAAAATAATTTTTAGAAAAATGCTTTGTAAAAGATAATTCGATAAAATGTGACAAACAAATACTTTACTTTTGAAAACAGAAGAAAAAGGGCCTAAAATGGGACTTTGAAAATGCGACAGTTTTTGGGCCTGAAAATAGAGTCTAAAAAGGGTTTTTTTAGTGAAAAAGGAGTCGCCACTTGGTATTGAGTTTTGGTGTACCAAGTCACCCGAAAATATTTTATAAAAGGTAAGAAAATTAAGAATGATTTTTTAAGGAGATGATTTTTGGAAAAAAATATAAGAAAAAAACAAGAAAACCCTATTATACGACTCCAGGTCTTTGAAAACAAGAGAAAAAGGTTCGGGAGTCACAGTTGAAGAAAGGGAAGGCAAAGGCTCGTGCCCAAGGCACCCTTTCAACCTAGCCGAAACTAGTTGCGAGGTTTAGTCTAAATTTTCCTAATATAACCCTAAGACTTCATCACATTTGGATGCAACTATATGAATGCAAATCTAATCTTAAAATGGATATCGAAAAGGGACGAAATGTTCCACTGAGGTTTGGTCGGAATTATCGCATTAATTGCGAAACCCGGATATAGACCTCGATGGAGTCACAAGTATAGATGCTGAATGGAGTGCAAAAGGAAAGAAAAGAAAAATAATAGTATAGATAGTAAGTGAACAAAGAAAATGGGGATGCAACATAACGCGTGCGGGGGATTAATAGACTCGTGACTATCTGTTTCTACTCACGGAGGGGGGAACGATATGTACGCCATCGCTTCCCACGTGAGTAGATGACTATTTCTTAGTCGAAATCACGCAAATGACCTAAAATTCTCTGTGTAGTGGAATCTAAATGTTATGCACCAAATAGATGTTAAAATAAGTAATAAGTTATAAGTATATATAAAAAAAACTCATAGAATATGGGAAAAGCCTAAAAAGATAAAATGTGTGTGAAATGGCATAGAATGAACACGCGAGAAATGACCCTAATACTAAAATGACCTAAAGGCTTAGCATTGGACTAGCCTATTTTCTATAAGTTCTCCGCTAGCGTTGGACTAGCGAAGAAACCGGAATTAACCACAACTAGCTTTGGACTAGTGTGGCGACGATACACATATATAATTAAAGCAAGTAAATAAATAAAGCATGTATTAAAGCAATAATCACATAAAAGCAAATAATAGCACATAGGAGCACATAACACATAGGCATGATATTCTAGATGCAAGGTCCTAAAGAAAAGCAAATAAAACACATAGGCACATAGCACACATAGCACACAAAGCCCCAACTATTACACCGGAGAATAACCTAATTGCAATCTAAAAATAGAAAAAAGAAGAAAAGATATCCTATCTAACCTATCTATTACACTTTCTATCTAAAATACATAGGTTTTAATTAAATAGATAAAACATAAACTATATATTACATTAACTATCTAAATACAGAAATTTTGCTAAATAGAATATTACCTATCTATTACATTTTTGAATAATCGAGAATTAATTTCAAATAAACACCATGGCATAAATAAATAAACACTCGCATATAGATAAAAATTATAAGCATAAAATATATGAAAACACATAGGAAAACACATTGGAGCACGTAGGAGCACATAAAAGAAATTAAAAGAGTAATCGAGATACCTCCCATTCGTAAACTCGGTACAAATCAATACTAAAATGAACAAACATGTCAAAAATACCACTATTTAAATAAATAAACTACTAATTGAATAATTTCCTACCGATCACTATGAACATACCACGATAATTCAAACAATCATAGCAATAATAAAAAAAGTAAAAGAAAGAAAATAATGATAATAATAATTAATTATTTAGGAAGAAAAAATGAAAATTGTTTAAGTAAAAATAAATAAGTAAATAGGTAAATAAAGCAAAACAATGAAAATAAAGAAATAATAATAATAATAGAAGATAAAATACAATAATATGTACTTAAACTTTTAACACCCCAAATAATGATTATTAAAATAACTAAAACAAAAATAAAGGAAACTAATTTGCACATTAATTAGACTAACAAGACCCCATTTTAAAGCATTAATTATAAATTTGATAAAATAAAGAAAATGTGAAAAGAAATAATTTAAAGCTTTGAGGACTTAACTAATTTTAAATTTTTTTTTTTTGCAAAAAATAAAATATTATAAGATTTGGATTAAAGATGGAAATTTAGGCAATATTCTAAAGTAAAAATGTAATTTATGAGAAACAAAAGGGTAAAATTATAATTTCAAACCCTAATTAAGGTAATGACATAGTTTACAACAAATTTAAAAGCTAAAATGTAATTTTCAGCAAGTATAATGCCAAAAAATAAAAAATTCGAGCAATATTTAAGGCCAAGAGCACAATTTCAGCAAGTTCATTAAATAACACACAATTTACAGCAAACATTTAAAGGCAAAATTTCAAGTTTTAGCTATTTGGAGAGCAAAAATATAAATTCCAGCAACATTGGAGGACAATAAAGTAATTCCAGCAAAAATATAATGGCAAAATGAAATTCCAGCAAGGTTTGGGGGTAAAAATGCAAAATTCCAGCAACATGAGGGACCAAATTGCAAATTCCAGTCACATTCAAAGACTATAATAGAATTCCAGCAACATTTTATGACAAAAAATGGAATTTCCAGCAATGTAGGGAGTACAAAATAAAATTCCAGCAAGCATTCTAGGAAATTAGAACCAAATTCCAGCAACATAAAGTTTTGAAAATGAAATTCCAGCAACTTAGGAACTAAATTACAATTTCTAACAATTAATGGAGGTATTAAAACAAATTCCAGCAACATAAAAGACCAAAATATAAATTACAGCAACAATAGAGGGCCAAAAATAAAATTCCGGCAAGTATTCTAAGGCAAAAATAGAATTTCCAGCAATGTATAAGGGCCAAGATGCAATTTTCAGCAACATTTAAAGCCTAAAGTACAATAACAGCAAGCTTGGGAGCCAAAATTGCAATTTTCATAAATATCAGAGGGTAAAAATGCAATTCCAGAAAAATTTAGGGGTCAAAATGTAATTATCGAAAAATATAGGGTCAGAAACGGAAATTTAAAAAATGCAGGGGTCAAAATTATAATTATATAAAAGTTGGGAGACCTAAATGCAATTAATTAGGACCTAATTGAAAAGAAAATAAAATTATAGGGGTCAATCTACAATAAACAGAAACTTAAACGCACAAATTATAAATTCCCAAGGCCACAGTGACATTAATGAAATTATAAGGACTACAAAATAAATATCTATTATTAATTAAAAATAAATTAAAAAACTAACCTAATCAAAACGACGTAGTTTTGAGTGAAACTACGTCAAAACGACGTAGTTTCACTAAAACTCTTTTTTTCTTTTTTTCGGTTTTAGTTTCTTAGCTTTTTTTTTCTTTTCATTTTTCTTTTCCTACTTTTTCCAGATTTTTTTTTCTCTTTTTTTTTTCATTTCTCTTTTCCTTCTTTCCTTTCTTCTTTCTTTCTTTTATTCTTTTTTCTTCCTTCTTCTTTTCTCTCTTCTCCCCTTTTCTTCTTCCCCCCTTTCCCGATTCTGTTCTTCCTCCCGCCCGATTCTCTCTCTCGAATCCTCTCTCTCTCACAGGTCTCTCTCTCTCTCTTCCCTTTTCCCTCTCTCTCTTGGTTCGAAAATCCCTAAATTACCCATTGAATTTCACCAACTAATTGTACAAAAAAGAAAGAGAGATGGAGAGCTTTTTACCTGGATTCGGGAGACAATGGGCAATGGTGGAGAGCGGGGGTGGTATGGAGGCGCGCCGGTGGTATTGTTGCTGTCGTTGTTGGCTGCTTCCTTTTTTTTTTTTTTTGGTGCAGGGGTGTTTGCAATTGCGTGAGTGAACTGCTGGGTGTGTGTACAAACTGGTATGTGTGTTGTGTGTGCAATGGTGTCGTGTGTCTGGTGGTGTGTATTAGTGTGTGGTGAGGTTGTGTGTTTTTTGTGTGAATTGCGTCTGTGTGTGTGCAAATGCAGTGTGTGTGCAAATGCAGTGAGGTGAAGGTATGTGTATTTGTGGTGTGTGTTTGTGTTTGTGTGGAGAGGTGAGGGAGTGCAGAGAATGGTAAGAGTGTATGCTCAAGTGTAAATCAGTGTGTGTGTGTGGAGTGTGAAAATGTGCAGGTTTGTTTGAATGTGTGTGCATGTGTGTGCTGTGTGTGTGGGTGGCCCTGTGATCTATGTGCAGGCTTGTGTATGTGTGTGTGATGTGTGCAGGTGAGTGGTGAGGTTGTGTGTGTCTGTGTCTGTGGGAGGGGAAGCAGAGAAATGGAGTTGTGCCTGTGTGTGCAGTGAGTGTGTGCCGTGAGTGAAGAGGAGAAAAAATGGTGATTGTGTGTGCAGATGGTGTCTGTGTGCTTGTGAGTGCAGGAGTACAAGCGTGTATCTGTGTGTATGACTGTGTTGTGCAAGTGGAAGTGGAGGTGAAGGAAAATTGTGAGAAATCTGGGCGAAGTCTGTGTAGGCCGAGAGAGAGGAGAGTTGTGTGTCTATGAGTTGGTGTATGCAGATGAGAGTGAGGGAATGCAGGTGAGTGATGTGATTAAACAAAGGGTGGTTGGGTGATTGGTATGGCTTGATTGTTAGGGTGGTTGAAGGTATGGCCATGAGGCTGCTTTTGCAGCTTGAGCAGCTATTCTACTGCTGCTGTAGCAGGCTGCAAAACGTAGCCTGCTCCAGCCTTCTCTCTTTTTTTTTTTTTTTTTGAACTTTTTCTAAGGAGAAAATTAAGCAAACAAAAAAAAACAAAAAATAAAATAAAATAAATAAACATAAAATTCACTTGGATTTTTAAAAAAAACAAAAACTGCTAAAATTCAGCACTAAAAGAAGAAATAAAATTTACTATAAATTTTAAATTTATTGGGATAATGGAAAACGATAAAATTTTGAAATAAATACCAAACACTCTCCAAAAAATTATAAAATTTTTACATCAAATTTATGAATATACAAAATGTATATATAAAATTTTTCACTTGAAAATTCTCATAAAACGAGTGCATTGGAAAACGCGCCATTAAATTAAGAAAATACTAAAATTTTAAATAAATAATAAATGACTCCTAAAAATTATTAAAATTATAAATAATGATAAAAATAGTAAAATTGTACATTTAGGAAATAAAATAAAATAAAATAATATTTATATGATGAAATTACCATTTTGCCCCTAGTGTGACAAATTAGACATAACATACAGAAAAATTAGCCCTTGAAAATCGAAAATACCCCCTAAATAAAGTAATACATATATTTTTATAAAAGGTGTATCAAAAATTTGGTGTCTACAGCTTGCCCCTCTTTGTCAGGGATCTCGCAGAGATTTCAGACAAAGACGTAGACAACACCGAATTTTGACTTACCTAAACACAGAAGCAAAGATAAATATCTAAACATATAAGATGTAAGAATGTAAACAAATGAAAGAGTGAGAATATGACCGGACTCTCTAAGAGTTGCCTACGTATCCCACATAAGGGAATCAGGTCAAAACGTAGTTCGAATGATGAACTATGAACACAAAATGCAGTTAATAATACAAGAATTTGATTCTTCGATTTTTGATTGATTTTTTTTTTTTTGGATTTGATTTTTTTTTCTTTTTCAAAAAATAAAGACGAAAATGCAACATTCAGACTGCTGATCAAAGAAAACATAAAGCGATAAAAACTACAAGACCTAATAAAGTGCTTAAACTAATAGACAAACATAAGTCCAAGCTGTTGGACAAAAACGAACATTGATGGGTTAGATGTAATGTTTGGACTAACAGATTTTAAACTGTAAATAAACGGATGCCGACCAGGCTGTTGGACGGATGTATGACCTTGAGCTGCCAAGGTTGATGAATGCAAAGTTAGCCTGCCAACTTGAAACAGAAATAAATGATCCTGGGCTGCCAGGAGTCATAAAATGCAAGGTCTGGGCTGCCAGACTTGGAAACATAAATAAAAGATGCCGACCAGGCTGCTGGACGGATGCATGACCTTGGGCTGCCAAGGTTGATGAATGCAAAGTTTAGGCTGCCAAACTTGAAAAAATAAATAGAATGACCCTGGGCTGCCAGGAATCATAAAATGCAATACAAGGTCTGGGCTGCCAGACTTGAAAAAGTAAATAGAAGATGCCGACCAGGCTGCTAGACGGATGCATGACCTTGGGCTGCCAAGGTTAATGAATGCAAAGTTGGGCTGCCAACTTGAAACGGAAGTAAATGATCCTGGGCTGCCAGGAGTCATAAAATGTAACGTCTGGGTTGCCAGACTTGGAAACATAAATAAAAGATGTCGATCAGGCTGCTGGACGGATGCATGACCTTGGGCTGCCAAGGTTGATGAATGCAAAGTTGGGCTGCCAAACTTGAAAAAGTAAATAGAATGACCCTAGGCTGCCAGGAATCATAAAATGCAATACAAGGTCTGGGCTGCCTGTTAGTGTATGCCCTAAAACCAAGTTGGTTTTTGGGATTTTTATTACGCTTATTTCATGTTATACTTATATATGTGGCATTTTCTTTGTCATTTAATACTTGTTATTAATATTACTTGTTTATTTGATAAAGTCCATAGAATATTAACTGTGTATAAGAGATTGTAAGAGTTACAATGATGAGACTCTTATTACACATTAAGTTATATTCTTAAACATCCCTAGTCGTAGTATTAATGAGATTGGACATCATTAATATGAGAAGACTAGCACATACTTTGCCTCTACTTATGGTAAGTAGTAGTTGATCTCGTCAACTATGGCGTGTGACACCTAAGCTGGTATGTGGATGCTTGTTAGAGAACAAGTTCATTGGATTGATCCGCCAAGAGTTACTATTCATAGTGCTAATGAATTATACTCTTAATGGCAATGGTGTAAGTGATCCTTAGACTTGAGATTACCATGGTATCTTGAGTGTGAATTACTATGCTTTGACTCTATTGCTCGGTGCTCGTAAAAGAGTAGCCCATACGGTAGAGATTGGGTATAGTATGAAGCATGGAAGGATAGTGAGTAATCGATATAGGATTCACCACTCCTTATTATAGGAGAGTATATCCCGGATTGGCCACTTGTTGAAATATGACTTAAAGAATCTTTTGCGCAAAAGTGAAAGTATGACTTGAAAGAGTTTCAAGGTTATACTTTTATGAAAGTTGTATTTCGGGAACAAGAAATCATTAATTAGTCATTTAAAGAGTGCGCACTACACTCTTAGACTAATTGGGATATAGTGTGGTGAAAGGATATTAATTACACTGGTAACATTGTCATTGATAGGTGTAGTCTACCATATGACTTTCCTATTCACTTGGGTGGTCATGATGCATTGCTAGACGCCACTCATGATCTATAAGTGCAAATTAATTAATTAGTGAATTAATGATAAATTAAAGTGTTAATTTATCTGGCTCTTAATTAATTAATTAATGAGTTATAATTTGTACTTATTGCCAACGTGAATGGAACCTAATGGGTCACACACAATAAGAACATGGTCTTTGGGTTAAATTGTTATTAAGATAAGTATAAGATACTTATGGGGTTAATTTATGTGATAAATTAACTTAAAGGACTTAATTATAAATATTCTAAGTCTTGATGGAAATTAGTTTCCTAAAAGGAATTAAGTAAGCTATTTGGTTTCCTTTTGGAATTGGTTTCCTAAAGGAATAGGATTAGCTTAAGGCAAGCTTCCTAAACCTTCTTGGTTTCCAATTGCTCTTGTTTCCTTAAAGACTAGGATACTACATCTATAAATAAGTCCATGCCTTGACTCTTGAAAGATTGATGAAACATAACACAAAATTTAGAGAGAGAAAAATTGAGAGCTTGGTGGCGTTTTTCTCTCCAAGAAAAACGCCACACCTCCTTCCCTAATTGTTAGGGTTTCAACTTCTTTCTTCTTCTTGTGTTCTTCATGAATCATTCAAGGGAGCTAGCACTCAAAAGGCAAGGCAAGCAAGCCCAAAGGTTCCTAAAGATCATGTTCGTGTGGATACCGTTGGAGGCTCGACACTTGGAGGGCTTTTCATGGTAGATCAACACCTTCATCGAATAGGATCTTGCCCTTTGAAGCATAGAAACCTTCTATGCTTGAGGTATTTGTGCTAAACACCCTTTAATCGTATAGATTACATCAAAGAGTTCCATGGCTAAGGTAATAAATTTTTAAATTTTCCGCTGCGTTACTCCCATTATTACCTTACACTGCCAGACTTGAAAAAGTAAATAGAAGATGCCGACCAGGCTGCTGGACGGATGCATGACCTTGGGCTGCCAAGGTTAATGAATGCAAAGTTGGGCTGCCAACTTGAAACGGAAGTAAATGATCCTGGGCTGCCAGGAGTCATAAAATGTAACATCTGGGCTGCCAGACTTGGAAACATAAATAAAAGATGTCGATCAGGCTTGCTGGACGGAATGCATGACCTTGGGCTGCCAAGGATTGATGAATGCAAAGTTGGGCTGCCAAACTTGAAAAAGTAAATAGAATGACCCTGGGCTGCCAAGGAATCATAAAATGCAATACAAGGTCTGGGCTGCTAGACTTGAAAAAGTAAATAGAAGATGCCGACCAGGACTGCTGGACGGATGCATGACCTTGGGTTGCCAAGGTTGATGAATGCAAAGTTGGGCTGCCAACTTAAAACGGAAATAATTGATCCTGGGCTGCCAGGAGTCATAAAATGCAACGTCTTGGCTGCCAGACTTGGAAACATAAATAAAAGATGCCGACCAGGCTGCTGGACGGATGCATGACCTTGGGCTGCCAAGGTTGATGAATGCAAAGTTGGGCTGCCAAACTTGAAAAAGTAAATAGACAGATGCCGACCAGGCTGCTGGACGGATGCATGACCTTGGGCTGCCAAGGTTGATGAATGCAAAGTTGGGCTGCCAACTTGAAAAAGTAAATAAATGATCCTGGACTGCTAGGAGTCATCAGATGCAAGGTCTGGGCTGCCAGACTTGGAAACATAAATAAAAGGCGCCGACCAGGCTGCTGGACGGATTGTATGACCTTGGGCTGCCAAAGTTGATGAATGCAAAGTTGGGCTGCCAACTTAGAAAACGTAATAGAATGATCCGTTATGACATAACGAAATTTAAAGCAATTGTCAAATGTAATGTCCAGATTAACAAAATTGTCAAAAAATTTTCCTAAAAATTTTTGCCCCAGTGTATGGAATCAAATGAATTCAAGATCATGTTTTCAAATTTGAGACTTGTGTGACACGAAAATTCACTTGCAATCAATCTTTTCTTTATCTCTTCTTTTTTTTCTTTTTTTTTTAATTGGAGAAAAATTTGTCCCCATATAAATCAAGTGAAATCAATTTGTTGTTCGCTTTTGAACTTGTCCCAGTTTAACTTTGGAAAATCAGAATTAACTTTGGAAAATCAAATTTTTCTCAAAAAATTTGCCCCAGTTTAAATCAATCTTCTACAATATTTTGCTTTAAACTCAAAGCATCAAAATCAATTTTGGTAAATCAAGAATTTTTTTTTTCAAAAGAAATTTTGCCCCAGTTTGTATTTTCGATAAAGATCTTCAATGACGGTGATGTAACTTCGTCTGCAAAACAGAGAAAGTAGATATAATTGTCAAACATGATGCCACCACCTGACGATCCCTTCATTCAACTGGTACATATAAACATGAGTACTGCTCTTTTGAATCTTTGATACGACTTCTTGCTTTCATGTCCTGCAAGTTCTCCGCATTCAAATGAATTCTGATTCGCGGCTTAGCTCCAGTGCCCCAAATAATTGCTCAATCGGTGTATACTTCTGATTTTCGATAACTTTAGGATTGTCCTTGTCTTTTATTCCATAAAACAAACGTCAAAATTTGAAAACATGAATTTGTTAAAATATTTCAAATGCAGTAATGTACGAACATATTTTTTAATTAATAAATAAAATACCTGCAATTCCTAACTACAGAATAACAAATAAATAAATACCAAATAGAAATCGTTACGTTTGGCTGGAGAAATGAATTTTCAGAGAACAGCCTTGAAACATCTGCCGTTATGATCCTTTAGATGTCGTCTTGTTCGAACTCTGAAAGTCACTAGATGATCAATACTGAAGAAAAACCTCAAGTAACTATAGTCACCAGCTTTGAAAGAATTCAAATCCAATGCCTGTATCCTGACTTCTTCACCTGCGAGCCTTTAATTGCAATTCCCAACCACAACGCCCTTTCGGGTTTTCACTGTGGTGTCCCTCGCCCCCTTTTTTGTGGTTTTTTTTTTATTTTTTTTATTTTTTTATTTATTTATTTTTTGAGACGCCCTTTCGGGTTTTCGCCTTTGTGGAGTAGGATAAGAACAAAAAACATTCAAGTTCTGGGAAATCCTTCCACTTACCATTAAAACAGACTAGTTATTCAAAAAAATTTGGCATCAGTAAGACAATCTTTCCCTTAATGATTCAGGATAGATATATTAACATCATATGCCATTTTGATTTGCAAATTTTTCATTCTAAAAAAAAAATTATTGCAAGATAAAGATGGGGGTCGGTAACATTCTCGGCTTTTGTAACGGGGTCGGGTGAGGTGTCAGAAATGTTAAGGTTGGAAAGCAGAATTTATGAGAGAGCTGATTTGTTTTGAGGTCGCACTTGCAAAAGTTTTATCCCAATATTGACCCATCATTTTTCCTTAAGAAAATCTATTCTAACTTTGTTACTCGCTTTTGGGGCTCTCCTTCCATTTCCCAAACAAGATTTGCCCCGGTTTTTTTTTTTTTGCCCCAGCTTGGGATAAAATCGAGACAAAGAAATTGCTCCAAATAGTGGGATAAATTTAGTGCAAAAAGTTGTCTGAGTGTGGGATGCGACTTTCAAGTGGATTGCCAAACGAAATTATAAATTCTGAAAGCTCAAAGGGGAGAACGAGGGGAAAGAACGTTTTACAGAAAAGAAAAGAAGGCCCGCCTTTGGCCCACCTTCTTCTTGCAATAAAAGATTTTGAAAGAAAATTTACCAAATCAAATATAAAACATTTTTACCATGTCTGAATTAATGATTTGGGGAAAGACCTGACCATCCATTTCGGCCAGGACAAGGCTTCCTCCTGATAACAGTTTCTTGACAATGAATGGACCTTGCCAATTTGGAGCGAATTTTCCCTTTGCCTCCTCCTGGATTGGAAGGATTTGTTTCAGAACTTTGTCTCATATTTCAAATTGACGGGGTTTAACCTTCTTCTGATAGGCACGAGCCATTCGCCTTTGGTAACACTGTCCATGGCAAATAGCATTCAATCGCTTTTCATCAATCAAATGCCAACTGCTCATGACGTTCCTTGACCCATTCAGCTTCCTCTAATCGAGCTTCTATCAATATACGCAGAGAAGGAATCTCCACTTCCGCTGGCAATACTGCTTCCATCCCATACATAAGAGAATATGGGGTCGCCCCAGTAGAAGTTCTTATAGCAGTTCTGTATGCCAACAATGCATAAGGCAACTTCTCATGCCAATCTCGATGCGTGTCAGTCATCTTCCGGATGATCTTCTTCAAATTCTTATTGGCAGCCTCTACAGCTCCATTCATCTGAGGTCTATAAATGGCAGAGTTTCGATACTTGATCTTGAACTGCTCACACAACCCATCTACCATGTCATTGTTGAGATTCTTCGCGTTATCCGTAATCAACGTCTCTAATATCCCAAAACGACAGATAATGTGATTTTTCAGAAAATCAGCTACCACTTTCTTAGTCACGTGCCTGTAAGACTCTGCCTCGACCCATTTAGTGAAATACTCTATTGCCACCAGGATAAATCGATGACCATTCGAAGCAGGAGGATCAATAGTTCCAATCACATCCATTCCCCACATTGAACATGGCCAAGGAGCAGTCATACTATGGAGCTCCGAAGGAGGTGCGTGTATCACATCACCATGTAATTGACATTTAACGCATTTTCTGACGAACTCAACACAGTCATGTTCCATGGTAAGCCAGAAATAGTCCCGTCCTCATGATTTTCTTCGCCAATAAGTGTCCCGTTCAGTATGTGGCCCACATACGCCACTGTGAATCTCCTTCATCAAATATTCAGCTTCCTTCTCGTCAACGCATCTCAACAAACCCAAATCACTTGATCTTTTGTACAGAACTTCTCCATTCAAGAAAAATCTCATAGACATCCTTCGAAGAAAATTCTTAGCCGCAGTATTAGCACCCGAAGGATATAATCCAGTTTTCAGATATTCCCTCAGATCATGAAACCAGGGAAGGCCATCAGCCTCTTGCTCAATGCGCAGGCAGTGCGCTGGTTCCTCTTGGATCTTGATGAAAATAGGTTCGATTACAGTACCATCAGGATGAGAGATCATGGAAGACAAAGTTGCCAAGGCATCTGCAAAGACATTTCGGGTACGCGCGATATGTATGAATTCAAAGTTCTGAACTGTCGAGCCAAAGTGAGCAAACAACAATGATATGGAATTATTTTAGAATCCTGAGTCATCCATTTTCCCAATGTTTGATGGACTAGTAAATCAGAATCACTGAATGCTGTCAAATCCTTGATATCCATATCCAACGCCATCTTTCAAATCAAGAATGCAAGCTTCGTACTCTGCCATATTATTAGTGCAGGCAAATTTCAGTTTGGCAGTAGCAGGGTAATGTTTTCCTTCAGGCGACACTAAGACTGCCCCAATTCCAAGCTCCAAAAGAGTTTGAAGCACCATCAAAGAACAATCTCCATCCTGAAGATTCCTCATTAATGTCTTCAGCTGTCCCCACAAACAAAATTTCTTCATCAGGAAAATAGGTATTCAATGGCTCATAATCATCTTGCAAAGGGTTCTCTGCCAAGTGATCGGCAATTACTTGGCCCTTGACTGCCTTTTGAGTTGTGAACACAATATCAAATTCACTGAGAATCATTTGCCACTTAGCCATGCGTCCAGTGGGCATTGGTTTCTCAAGCAAATACCTCAACGGGTCAGATCGAGATATGAGATAAGGTGGTATGGTCAAGGAGATAATGTCTCAATTTTTTAGCAGTCCAAGCCAATGCACAACACAATCTTTCCAAAAATGAATAATTCGCCTCATAGACCGTAAATTTCTTGCTCAGATAATAGATTGTCTGCTCCTTTTTGCCTGAATCATCATGTTGACCGAGAACACAACCCATGGTTCCATCCAACACTGAGAGATACATGATAAATGGTCGACCTGACTTTGGCGGTACTAAGACAGGAGGATTGAACAAATAATCTTTGATTTTATCAAAAGCCTGCTGACAATCTCCACTCCATTTCATTGGGGTATTTTTTCTTAGCAACTTGAACAAGGGCTCACAAGTGAGAGTCAATTGAGCAATAAATTTGCCAATGAAATTAAGCTTTCCTAAGAAACTCTTCACATCTTTTCTGCGTCCTTGGTACTGGCATTTCTCGTATGGCCTTTATCTTGGCAGGATCTACCTCAATACCCTTCTTACTAACAATAAAACCCAATAACTTGCTAGCAGGAGACCCAAAAGCACATTTTGCAGGATTCAAGCCTCAGATTATACCTTCTTAATCTTTCAAACAGCTTTCTCAAATCTACCAAATGGTTCTCTGCTCTTTTGGACTTGACTATAATGTTCATCCACGTAAACTTCTATCTCCTTGTGTATCATGTCATGAAACAGTGTAGTCATAGTCCTTTGATAGGTAGGCCCCAGCATTTTTCAATCCAAAGGGCATAACTCTGTAACAGAATATTCCCCACGGAGTCATGAATGCCGTCTTTTCTCGATCTTCCTCTGCGACCAAAAGTTGATGATATCCAGCGAAACAATCAATAAATGAATCCATTTCATGCCCAGCAGTATTGTCCAACAGGATGTGAATGTTAGGCAAAGGAAAATCATCTTTTGGATTAGCTTTGTTTAAATCTCGGTAATCCACGCAAACCCGCACTTCTCCTGACCTTTTGGGAACCGAAACCATGTTTGATAGCCAAATGGGATAGTGAGACACAACAATGATTTGGGCATTGAATTGCTTGACTATCTGCTCTTTAATTTTGAGGCTCATTTCTGGTTTGAATTTACGAGGTTTCTGCTTTACTGGAGGAAAGTTTATATCTGTGGATAATCTATGAATTACTATATCTGTGAAGACCCCAGGCATATCATCATAGGACCATGCGAACACATCCTGGAACAGTGTCAAAAATTCAATCATCTCTTTTCTTTGCCTCTTGTTCAAATGAATACTGATTTTAACTTCTTTAACTTCTGTCTCAGTGCCAATATTGATAGTTTCTGTTTCTTCCAAGTTAGGTTTGAGTTTTTCTTCTTATTGTTTCAGATTATTAAGTACGGAGTCATAATCTTCTTCGATATCGCTCTCACTCTCATTAACGGTTTGCATTATTTCAGAGTTTAGAGAAATATCAAAATTGAACTTGTCAGTTTCAAACAAAGTGACATCCAAAGGATCATAGGCAATTATTTTCGGCTATCTGAAAATGAGACAAAATATGCAAATATAAATAAATAAATAAACATGAATAGACAACTTTTGAATGAAAACTTACATTTTCAAAAGAAAATGTTTTACAATCACAAGCTAGCATTAGCCTTTGAGAAAAGATAAATAGCATTTCAATATTTAGACAAAAAAACTTTCTCGATATAACAAAAGAGATTGAGAATAGTTCCTTTCAAAAGCTAATGCGATAAAATTCAGAGTCTAACACTAAAACAAACTTTGAGAAAGTAATTCATTTCAAGGCTCCATCTAGAAATGAATTTTGAACAAAAGACAATCCCAAATTTACCGAAACTCCCTCCGAACAGGGAGATAATCAGATGTCTAATTGTTCAATGATTCTTTCTCGATTTCCTCAAAGTCAGTGGCATCAGATGATTCTTCTGTACTAGTCATTCCAATGAAAAGACGGCTCATCCCTTCTTCAACATCAGAGTCCTCATTGCATATTTCAGAAATAACAACCTTGGATGCTCTTGAGAAACTGTGATACAGTGGAGGAACATAGAGTGAGACCTGCCTTCCTTCCTTTTCAGCTCTCTTCTTCTCCTTCATCTCCTTCAAATCTTTACCTATTGGGTGAAAACCAAGCCCAAAGGTATTTTTCTGTTCTATCAACTGAATAGGTTCTGTAATTCCTTGCAGCATCTTTTCAATGCCCTTCCCTGGCTGATAGTCTGCCCTAATTAGTTTCTTAGCTACCATGATACTCGCATTAGGCAATAAGGGCTCCACAGGTGGCTTTCATTCCGGAATCCAGTTGACAGATACAATATCTGAAGCACGAAATCTCCGATCAAGTGATGGCTCGTCCTTCACCTTTTCATCATGCCCCCGATTCACCACCATAGTGTAATCATCCTTAGCAAAAATAGTAATCAGTCTATCATCCACAATGAATTTTACCATTTGATGCAGAGATGACGGTACTAATCCAGAAGAATGAATCCACGGTCGCCCTAACAAAACATTGTATATCCCGGAAAAATCCATGACCTGGCAGGTAACCTGATATTGAGCTGGACCCATCTCGAGCACCAGATCAACCTCTCCTATAGTCTCCTTTCTCGAACCATCGAACCCTCTAACAACGGTTAGTGATTGGCGAATTTGTGACCGTGAATATCCTAGCATTTGTAGAGTGTTCCATGGGCAGATGTTCAGTGCAGATCCATTGTCAATCAAAACTCTAAGCAAGTATCTTCCATTGCACCTCACAGAAATGTATAAAGCCTTGTTATGTCCATTCCCTTCAGGAGTCAATTCATCTTCAGAAAAGGCGATCTGATTAGATGCCAAAACATTCCCTACTATCCCGGCTAGCTTCTCAGTGGGAATGTCTGTGGGAACATGAGACTCATTCAAAACTTTTAAAAGAGCTTCTCGATGCAGCTCAGATGTCAACAAAAGATTTAGAATTGAAATTGTTAGTGTATGCCCTAAAACCAAGATGGTTTAAGGTGTTTTATATGTTATATTTATCAATGTGGTATTTTTCTTTATCATCTATACTTGTATTTCCATGTTACTTGTTTGATTGATAAAATCCTTAGAATATTGACTGTGTATTAGAGATTGTAAGGGTTACAATTATGAGACTCTAATACATAAAGTCATATTCTTAAATATCCCTAGTCATAGTATTAATGAGATTGGACATCATTTATACGGATAGACTAGCACATACTTTGCCTCTGCTTATGGTAAGTAGTAGTTGATCTCATTGACTATGGTGTGCGTGACACTTTAGCTAGTATGTGGATGCTTGTTTGAGAACAAGTTCATTGGATTGATCCGCCAAGAGTTTCAACTATAGTGCCAATAGTTGAACTCTTAATGGCAATGGTGTAAGTGATCCTTTGACTTGAGATTACCATAGTATCTTGAGTGTGAATTGCTATACTTTGACTCTATTCCTCGGTGCCCGTAAAAGGGTAGCTCATAGGTTAGAGATTGGATATAGTTTGAAGCATGGAAAGATAGTGAGTAATCAATATAGGATTCACCACTCCCTAATAGGAGAGTATATCCCTTAATGGCCACTTGTTGGAAATATTAACTCATAAATCTTCTGCAGAAGTGATAGTATAACTTGGAAGTAGTTTCAAGGTTATACATCATGGAGAGTTATATTTCTGGAACAAGAAAATATAAATTAGTCATTTAAAAGTATGCACTATACTTTTAGACTAATTGGGATATAGTGTGGTGAAAGGATATTAATTACACGGTAACATTGTCATTGAAGGGTATGGTCTACCATATGACTTTCCTATTCACTTGGGTGGTCATGATACATTGCTAGACGCCACTCATGATCTATAAGTGTGAATTGATTAATTAGTGAATTAATGATAAATTAAAAGTGTTTAATTTATCTAGATCAATTAATGAGTTATAATTTATACTTATTGCCAACGTGAATGGAACCTAATGGGTCACACACATAAAGAACAAAATCTTTGGGTTAAAATGTAATTAAGATAAGTATGAGATACTTATGGGGTTAATTTATGAGATAAATTAACTTAAAGGACTTATTTATAAATATTCTAAGTCTTGCAGGAAATTAGTTTCCTAAAAGAAATAAAGTAACTAATTGGTTTCCTTATGGAATAGATTTCCTAAAGGAGAAGGATTAGCTTAAAGTAAGTTGCCTAAACCTTCTTGGTTTCTAATTAGTTTTATTTCCTAAAAACTAGATTATTTCCTCTATAAATAGGTTCATGCTTTTGTTAGTGTATGCCCTAAAACCAAGATGGTTTAAGGTGTTTTTATATTTACACTTATTTATGTTATATTTATTCATGTGGTATTTTTCTTTATCATCTATACTTGTATTTCCATGTTACTTGTTTAATTGATAAAATCCTTAGAATATTGATTGTGTATTAGAGATTGTAAGGGGTTACAATTATGAGACTCTAATACATAAAGTCATATTCTTAAATATCCCTAGTCATAGTATTAATGAGATTGGACATCATTAATACGGATAGACTAGCACATACTTTGCCTCTACTTATGGTAAGTAGTAGTTGATCTCATTGACTATGGTGTGCGTGACACTTAAGCTGGTATGTGGATGCTTGTTTGAGAACAAGTTCATTGGATTGATCCGCCAAGAGTTTCAACTATAGTGCCAATAGTTGAACTCTTAATGGCAATGGTGTAAGTGATCCTTTGACTTGAGATTACCATAGTATCTTGAGTGTGGATTGCTATACTTTGACTCTATTCCTCGGTGCCCGTAAAAGGGTAGCTCATAGGTTAGAGATTGGGTATAGTTTGAAGCATGGAAAGATAGTGAGTAATCAATATAGGATTCACCACTCCTTAATAGGAGAGTATATCCCTTAATGGCCACTTGTTGGAAATATTAACTCATAAATCTTCTGCAGAAGTGATAGTATAACTTGGAAGTAGTTTCAAGGTTTTTACATCATGGAGAGTTATATTTCCGGAACAAGAGAATATATATTAGTCATTATTAAAGTATGCACTATACTTTTAGACTAATTGGGATATAGTGTGGTGAAAGGATATTAATTACACGATAACATTGTCATTGAAGGGTATGGTCTACCATATGACTTTCCTATTCACTTGGGTGGTCATGATGCATTGCTAGACGCCACTCATGATCTATAAGTATGAATTGATTAATTAGTGAATTAATGATAAATTAAAAGTGTTTAATTTATCTAGCTCAATTAATGAGTTATAATTTATACTTATTGCCAACGTGAATGGAACCTAATGGGTCACACACATAAAGAACAAAATCTTTGGGTTAAAATGTAATAAAGATAAGTATGAGATACTTATGGGGTTAATTTATGAGATAAATTAACTTAAAGGACTTATTTATAAATATTCTAAGTCTTGCAGGAAATTTGTTTCCTAAAAGAAATAAAGTAACTAATT